>OZ020609.1:88920307-89293020 GCA_963971545.1 Philophylla caesio
AGACTGTGGTTGGTAACTTTTGGTGGTGGATGTTGTGTTTTCGTTCTTACTGTGGTATCTTCATGTCGAAGTGGTGAATCCCTTAATCTGAAATCTTTCAGAAGTCAAATGTACTAAAATAATTTAACAGTAACATTTGCGCCTTCTCATTTCTTACAAGTTCTCTGATTAAACTAACTTGATTCATCTTCAATGATTGTTTCAACACTGAAGGCGGCGCAGTCCTATTTTATTGGCTTATAAACACAAACACGAGTTTAAGCAACGGTCTGCCATTTGTCTTATTTATAGATTGGTATGATCCATGAAACGGCAAGATAAGACTCAAGTAGGTACTACGTTATCATTATAATTTAATTAAGTAAATTAAAGTCTCCGGCAAATCACAATTAATGAGATTAAAATATGGAATTCTCAAAATTATGCGTTGCTACATATGTATGTACACATGGGAATGGTTACGCTGTCTGCACGAATACATTCAAAATATTTCCACGAATTCTGTTAAAACTGCTTCAACTTTGACAAAATTAAAAGAATTTAATATTTTCTGGGAATTGCGGTTATCAGCCATTAAAACGATTATCGGAAATAAAACATGTGTATGTACATATGTATGTATGTATAGTATTTATGAGAATTGCTCCAATACGTTGTCATTATTTATAAATAACAGATATTTTCTTAGCGTAAGTTCAGTCGAAGCTTTTGCATTTTCGTTTAAGGTCCGTTAGCACCAACTCCGATTAAACGCTAATCGGAACTATAAACGCCTATTAAGGCCATCCGTCAAATAAATATTCGTATATTATTAGCTAACCGGATTAAATTCTTTGCGAGGTACAACCAGAATTTATTTCCATCATGGTGAAGAAAATATCAGTGGTTTTTATGCTTTCCAGCATTTTACTTGTTGCACTATGTTGCGAGTATACTGATAAGCAAGAATGCGAAACAATTATCAAAGGACTAGATAGCATGTCCAAAGTAGTTGTAAAATATCAAAGTGAATTTGATACAAGAGTGAAATTCTCAGCACTTCAAGAAGCCGTTAATATAATTCACGATTCTATGCTCGACTACGAGGGCAGTGCAAAACTTAAATTGAAAGAATTACGTGATTTGAACAATGCTGCACATCGCACTTACGAAGATTGTGTCGGCCCGGTCTTCGAGTGGTGTATTTCGATTAATAGAACACTCGATACTTTCATTGATACCATAAGTGATCCACTATTATCAAATCATGACCGCAATGTATTATGTACCATGACTTCCGAGAGAATGAAGGACGGTCAAACCACAACGTTAAATTCATTGAAGCTACTAAAAATCGTACAAGAAAAAACAACCGGTGTGAAAAATTTGCTGGACGATATGTTAATAGATTTGCATACCGATTTTAGGCCCAACGGCTATTACGGCAAGAAAAAGAAAAAGCTAAATAATTTGATTGCGGGAAGACGAAAAGCTCGCAGCGCTTTAATTGTTGCATCAGTTATTGCAGTAGTATTTAGCGCTATTGTGTTAGTGGTGGTTGGGCCGTTAGGCGCGGCATTAGCTTTGCAATCAGATTTTGCTTGTGCTGGATTAGATGAGGTGGTCGATGGACGCCGGCAGTCAACGTATGAAGAAGAGTTGAAAGTTATTACAGAATTCTTCAATATTATTTCTAAAAAAATAAAAAAAGCTGGCGAAATTGTACTTGAGGTCAATGCCGACTTGCAAGAGGATAAAGACAATTTGTACAAACTTGGAGGGCTCATCAAAGCCACAGACACAGTAAGTGATGCGAAAATATTTTAATGTACTTTCTTTGTCATACTAATATTTACAGAACAAAAGGCTACTGCTGACTCAAAGTCGTTCTCTCCATATGAGACTTATTCCAAGCTTCCAGGATTTAGGGAAACAGTGTTATAATTATACTATATGGCACGGATATGGTTCAAAGGGTTATAAACATGAACATGTACGAGCTAGACGTAATGCAATCGATGCATGTAATGAACAACGTTTCAAGGCATTTACAATGATGACTGATTCCGCTCCATTAAACACTACGTTTGAAGCTATGGTTGCCAAGGCACATTCAATTGTGAAAGCGGTAAATTGTGACCCTAGAACTTTGCTATGAGCCACCTGAAGAATTCATTTTAGAATCATTTTACACAAAAAGCAATCCATCGGATAAAAGATCGTCTCAATACTAGTAGATTTTTTCGACAAAGGAAATGATTGCGACTTATGCCCAATATTTCCCGTAAACATGTATAAAAGGATTTTTTATTCTATAAAAAAAGCACATTTTTTGTATTTATTCTTAAAGATCATATTCTTAATTTATTATTAAAACAGTTTATTTGTGGATTGTCGTTACATTTCTGTAAAAAAAATTGTTAAAATGTATCATATTTCCTTTTATTAATAAAATAACATCTATGTGCAAACGAACATACATACATATATCCTTTAAATTCATAAGACAAAGGTGCCAGGGAATGTAAGAATATATTCTAAACAATATCTTTGCATATTCTCAAGCGATTCCATTGCAAATATAGTTTTGAAGACTTATTTTTTATTTCAACATGAGGGTGAAAATATACTGGAAATAATACTATCACCGGTAAAAGTAACAATAAACCTATCCAATTTTTTTACAACAACAAATAACTATATCAGCAAGGTCGTGTTTCGAGCAAAATGCAAATGATTACAATTATTGCCATGTCGTCTTGTGAAGACTACAGCCTATGACTCTGAGGCAAGTCCCGGTTGGTGCGAAGCAGCGGTTTTTTTCACATACATATCGAGCCTTTACCGCCGAATTGGTGTAAGGGACAAATAACAAATTATACAGGGGGAGGTTTTTTTTTATTATATCTGTTAATAAGCAAAGAATTTGAACTAAATTTTGTACACGGTCCTAGTTGTGGTCTAAGTACATAACGCAACTAATTTCAGTAGCTAAAATAAGTCGTAGTTGTGTTTTTTGTTACTTACATCAATTTCGCTGGCACACTCACCACCTGCTGCTGAAATTTTATGTTACTTACATCAAAATAATCATAAAGTTTTTTCACAAATAAACTTTTATTTCATTAAAAGAACGTTACAGTATTTTTTATAAAATTAACAATAGTTCATTAAACGTAATTTAAACATATCAGGGACCGTAAATAACAGTTGCTAACCAAAACCAGAGAACTTGTAAGAAATGAGAAGGCGCAAATGTTACTGTTAAATTATTTTAGTACATTTGACTTCTGAAAGATTTCAGATTAAGGGATTCACCACTTCGACATGAAGATACCACAGTAAGAACGAAAACACAACATCCACCACCAAAAGTTACCAACCACAGTCTAAAAATAAAATTTAGTTATGAAAAAGTAAAGGGCAGATATTTTGAAGTTTCATGGAAATTAACTGTAAATAAGGTAAGTAAAATGTAAAAAAATGAAATAAATCAAAAGGAAATAGTTAACGGCTGTCAAAGTGTAAACTCTTTGCTACAAGTTCGGTTGCGATTTGTAAAAGCTTACACATTTTTAACGAAAATAAATAAAAATCGGTTTACTTCTTTTCTATTTTTGAACATTTTTTTATTTACTTTAAAATTTTTAATATTTATTTTCAGGGTTTTTTCTTTCATTTACTTTAAAATTTTTAATTTTTCTTTTCAGGATTTGTTCATTATTTCTTTTCAGATATTTTTATTATGATTACAAATTTAATTATTTTACAATATTTCCTTGTAAATAAAAAATAGAATCTATAAAAATTAACTAACCTTTTATTTAAAAATATTTCTTTGAAATGAACACGAATGACTTATGATTACTTCTTGATTTGGCTTTTGCCTAATTTTGTTATGGGTTTTGCCTTTAAGTAGATGTTAATATAATACATACATACATATATGTATGTGCTTTGGAAGCGTACGAAGATTTTGTAAATATGTTTCACAAGTTTATACCGACAAATTTGCATTTAGTCAACAACTTGTCAAGTACGGATTAAGACAACGTGGTTTGAGAACAGTTCGTGGTGTGGTTGGTAGAAGAGGAGAACTCAACGGCGTTTATTTTTCGTCTTTGCACGAGTTCGATTTCAGCCGCCACCGAAAATATCAAAATTATTTTTATTCTTGCATCTCTTTGACTTTATACAAAGGAAGAAGAAGAAGTTATGAGTAAAAAAAGGGGAAGAAACAAAAGTGAAACGATTGTTCAACTCGCGCAAATTTACTTTTTGCTTGCGACGATAGACAAGACAACTTGAAGGGAAAGGGTTTTATGCACTTTGTTGTCGATCTTCAACTAGCGAAGAGAATTTCAGACTTCATAATTTTTGTGTGGACAATGCAAGTGTGGGAAGGGAAATAGATTTCAGCACTTTGGTGCCAATTTTCATTTCGACATCAGCGGATGGTCAAATTGAAGATTTTATAATTTTTGTCATCGTCGCGAACAAGAATGGTTTGTGGACGGCACATGCGCGTAGCGGGGCAAGTGTGCAAGGTGCGCACAAATTATGAATGATGCCAATTTATATGAATGAAATAGTTTAATGGGCATGTGCAAATGATGAGATACATACATACATGTGTATGTATTTATGTATATTTATGCATTGTATGTATTTATGTATGTAAATTAATAGATGGAGCATGTACATATGTATGTACATAGATTAATATGTAAAAAATGTTGTATAGATATACACATATGTATGTACAAGATGTTGTATTTATTTTTATTTGATTACATACATAGATACATACATATGTACCTAACTACTTACATACATACATATGTATAACTATGCATGTACATACATATTTTCATATGTATGTATGTACAAATATTAATATGCATAGATGTAAGTATATACGAGTATGTACTATAAGTAGATGAGGTATGTGGAGCATGTAAGTAGATGAATATGTCATAGAAACTACCTACGTATGTACATAAATACGTGCTACATATGTATGTATGTACATATGTACTTCCCTATGCAAATTGAAGCAAAAACATATTTACATTTATTTGTTCAATTAAAGTATGAATTTAATCAGTAAAATAAACCAATATTCTGAATATTATATTCACTGGCATAAAATGAAGACGCAAACAGATACATATGTTCAACGATTTCGCTTTTTGTCTTTTGCCGGCGCAAATAACAGAAAACAATGAAAGAACAGTTGTCCAGTTATGACTTGTTTGTAACTCAAGTACTTGTTTGTCCGAAATAAATTTACCCTTGCTATGGTGTCGACGTGTTAGACGACGGCCGCAAACTTTTGCACTTTTTTGCCCGTGCTCAACTACCAGAAGCATTTGTCAACTTGTTACAATTTTTATTTTATTAAATATGTATTTATTATTTTATTTATAAGACAAGTATTTTGTGTTCGCTAGAGCTCGTACCCTATCAAAGGCAGGAAAGATGATAAATAATATCATTCTGTGCAAAATTCCATTCATTTATATACTGTGAAAACATAAGAATGAAGATTTATCAGTTTGCATTTTCGAAGTTCGATTCCAACATCGAGTATACTCTTTTTATTTTTATTTAGTTTTTAGGTATTTGGTATTTTTTAAAATTTGCATAAACGGTATGTATACACAAATGCATATTTATGTTTTTATGAATTAAATTATTCGCTTATAGCAACACGAAAATGTTTAAGAAAATGTGCAAATATCCCGTAAAATAAGTTCAGTTCAAGTGAAGTGGTGAGTCCCTTTATTTCTGTGGGGAATTCCTTTATTTCCATGGTGAATCCCTTTATCTTGGATTTTCAATTTAGAACTTGAAAAAATGTTAGTTAACATTTGCGCCTTCTCATTTCTTACAAGTTCTCTGCTGTAGTCTTCACAAGACGACATGGCAATAATTGTAATCATTTGCATTTTGCTCGAAACACGACCTTGCTGATATAGTTATTTGTTGTTGTAAAAAAATTGGATAGGTTTATTGTTACTTTTACCGGTGATAGTATTATTTCCAGTATATTTTCACCCTCATGTTGAAAATAAAAAATAAGTCTTCAAAAATATATTTGCAATGGAATCGCTTGAGAATATGCAAAGATATTGTTTAGAATATATTCTTACATTCCCTGGCACCTTTGTCTTATGAATTTAAAGGATATATGTATGTATGTTCGTTTGCACATAGATGTTATTTTATTAATAAAAGGAAATATGATACATTTTAACAATTTTTTTTACAGAAATGTAACGACAATCCACAAATAAACTGTTTTAATAATAAATTAAGAATATGATCTTTAAGAATAAATACAAAAAATGTGCTTTTTTTATAGAATAAAAAATCCTTTTATACATGTTTACGGGAAATATTGGGCATAAGTCGCAATCATTTCCTTTGTCGAAAAAATCTACTAGTATTGAGACGATCTTTTATCCGATGGATTGCTTTTTGTGTAAAATGATTCTAAAATGAATTCTTCAGGTGGCTCATAGCAAAGTTCTAGGGTCACAATTTACCGCTTTCACAATTGAATGTGCCTTGGCAACCATAGCTTCAAACGTAGTGTTTAATGGAGCGGAATCAGTCATCATTGTAAATGCCTTGAAACGTTGTTCATTACATGCATCGATTGCATTACGTCTAGCTCGTACATGTTCATGTTTATAACCCTTTGAACCATATCCGTTCCATATAGTATAATTATAACACTGTTTCCCTAACTCCTGAAAGCTTGGAATAAGTCTCATTTGGAGAGAACGACTTTTAGTCAGCAGAACCCTTTTTCTTTGTAAATATTAGTATGACAAAGAAAGTACATTAAAATATTTTCGCATCACTTACTGTGTCTGTGGCTTTGATGAGCCCTCCAAGTTTGTACAAATTGTCTTTATCCTCTTGCAAGTCGGCATTGACCTCAAGTACAATTTCGCCAGCTTTTTTTATTTTTTTAGAAATAATATTGAAGAATTCTGTAATAACTTTCAACTCTTCTTCATACGTTGACTGCCGGCGTCCATCGACCACCTCATCTAATCCAGCACAAGCAAAATCTGATTGCAAAGATAATGCCGCGCCTAATGCAACAATTAAAGCACTGCGAGTTGTTTGTCTTCCCGCAATCGCATTATTTAGCTCTTGCTTTATATTGCCGTAATAGCCGTTGGGCCTAAAATCGGTGTGCAGATCTATTAACATATCGTCCAGCAAATTTTTCACACCGGTTGTTTTTTCTTGTACGATTTTTAGAAGCTCCAATGAATTTAACGTTTTAGTTTGACCGTCCTTCATTATCTCGGCAGTCTTGGTCCATAATTCATTGCGGTCCTGATTCGATAATTGTGGATCACTTATGGTATCAATGAAAATATCGAGTGTTCTATTAATCGAAATACACCACTCGAAGACCGGGCCGACACAATCTTCGTAAGTGCGATGTGCAGCATTGTTCAAATCACGTAATTCTTTCAATTTAAGTTTTGCACTGCCCTCGTAGTCGAGCATAGAATCGTGAATTATTTTAATGGCTTCTTGAAGTGCAGATAATTTCACTCCCACATTAAATTCACTTTGATATTTCACAAGTACTTTGGACATGCTATCTAGTCCTTTGATAATTGTTTCGCATTCTTGCTTATCAGTATACCCGTAACACACAACGAGTAAAATGCTGAAAAGCATAAAAACCACTGATATTTTCTTCACCATGATGGAAATAAATTCTGGTTGTACCTCGCAAAGAATTTAATCCGGTTAGCTAATAATATACGAATATTTATTTGACGGATGGCCTTAATAGGCGTTTATAGTTCCGATTAGCGTTTAATCGGAGTTGGTGCTAACGGACCTTAAACGAAAATGCAAAAGCTTCGACTGAACTTACGCTAAGAAAATATCTGTTATTTATAAATAATGACAACGTATTGGAGCAATTCTCATAAATACTATACATACATATGTACATACACATGTTTTATTTCCGATAATCGTTTTAATGGCTGATAACCGCAATTCCCAGAAAATATTAAATTCTTTTAATTTTGTCAAAGTTGAAGCAGTTTTAACAGAATTCGTGGAAATATTTTGAATGTATTCGTGCAGACAGCGTACATGTGTACATACATATGTAGCAATGCATCATTCTGAGAATTCCATATTTTAATCTCATTAATTGTGATTTGCCGGACACTTTAATTTACTTAATTAAATTATAATGATAACGTAGTACCTACTTGAGTCTTATCTTGCCGTTTCATGGATCATACCAATCTATAAATAAGACAAATGGCAGACCGTTGCTTAAACTCGTGTTTGTGTTTATAAGCCAATAAAATAGGACTGCGCCGCATTCAGTGTTGAAACAATCATTGAAGATGAATCAAGTTTATTTAATCCTTCTGTGTCTCTTTGCCGCTAAGACAGTTATTTCTGTTCAGCAAAATAGTGCCGCAGTAGTCATGGACTTATATAATAAGGAACTTAACTTTTTCAATTGTTTCCTATCGTCAAGTAAGGTTGAGGCCTTGCAACAACTACCATAAAACATTCCACATGTTGCAATCAAAACTTTGCGTAAAGCTGAGAACACTTATACGTCGCTGAGTGGTGAGATTATAGGGTGGTGTACAGCTTTGACTAATACGATTATATTAGATGGTCAGAAGCATGTTGCTATCTATGATGTCCGCGGGCTTATAGCAAAAGTGATTGCTGAATTGAATGGGTTGAAAGCATATTTCCATTCAATAGAGATAAATTATGTACAGAGAAAAAATTATGAAGACTGTAAAGCAGTCATCACATTTGAAGGCGATGATCGGAAAATAGAAGTCATTCATGGCAAAATAACTCCTAAAATTGTACAGCATTTTATATCCCTTCTAAAAAAATTGAAGGTAACGTCACGTAATATAGTATTAAGCAGACGACGTTGAATGACAATTTAATTTATGCAAAGAGCATAATAAACAAAGCGCTCAATGCGATCAATAGTTCGACGAATAAATACGATTTCGATACACAGGACATGGTTACGAAAGGCAGACCTATTCTTGAAGAGTCGTCCAACTCACGGTAAGTTAGAATATTTACAAATATAACTTTTTTTCAATTATAACATCATTAATTCTCTAACAGACACCTGTTTAACTGCATCAAAATTTTTAACCTTTTTAAAAATATTAAAAAAAAAAATTATTTGAGATATGGAAATATATAGCTCATTCAATTTAAGTACAATAAAAAAAAAGTTTCTAGTGGCTACAAACAATCACTGATTTTTGACAATTTTTTTACTGGCGTTTTTTAGCAATTCCTCCCATATAAATAATATGAAAAAAATAGGTGATTGCGTTGTATGGAGGGAACTGGCAGTAAAAAAATTAAAAAAAAAGCTGTTATAACTTCTAGACACTGCTACTAGAATTTAATAAGCCAAAGGATTGTATACTAAAAAAATTCTAAAAACTATTTTTTAAAAAGTTCGAAGTTTTAATAAAAATCATTAAAATCATTGTACATTTTGAAAATAGTTTAAAAAATGGGTTTTTATGGTTTTCCTTAGAGAATGTTTACTTGAAAACTAATTTTAATTAATTAGAAGAAAATTAAAGTGCCCAAATTTGTCAAAATGTGGTTGTGCTATACATTGAGAACAGAGTATAAAAGAGTATAAACTCAATTTTAATTAAATTATTTACATTAAAATGTGTTTATTTTTCTTATTTCGTGCAATAGTACAACTTGTAGATCACAAACGATCACGCCTTTCAAGAAAGATTTCTTGATAGTCCATCCATATCAGTCATGTTGCAAATGTGTTGCAGTTCTATCGAAACCAACCTTGCATCAATTGAACCAGTTGTACCAAGCGCACCAATGCGTTGCTGGCTTATTTAATGTATTCTCTGATAAAACTACATCATCGGAATGTAAAGAGAAAATGACGTCATACATAAGGAATTTTTATACTACGTGGACATATGAAGTTGATAAAATAAGAGATTTACAATTTTTGAAAATTTCTACATACATATATGCTTAGATATTTCTAATCCACTTCCGATTATTACAATAGAGAATTAACTTGTCTTTTTATTTTATGCTTACCTATATTATAATGATTAACGTTGATAAATAAAGATTTTTTTAAAGCTAAGACTATTTATGAATCTTGTTTTACACAATATTTTCTGGTTTCAGCAAAGTAGGTAAATTAAAAATATAAAATTATATATGTATAACATATTTTCTGATTATAAACTTTATTTTTCAAGGCAGCTATCCTTTGCGTACCTCATACTTACATATGTATATCTTTCGCGAATATGAATGCGAACAACATATATTAACGTTCGTGAACGTATCGATGCAACGCTTAGCTTTATTTATGAATGCGCAATGATTGATTTTCCTTAAGATACGAGTGCGAACAATAACACATTTTCTTCTTCCTAACATACGCGAATACGAACGAACTGGATTTGTTTTCTTGTTCTCGTTCGCGTGTGAATTCATAAATGAATGCACGTGAACGTTCCTATATGAATATTTGCGAACCCTGCCTTTAGGTAAGGAAGTAAACATCAATTACATTTAATTATATTTATGTTTTCTATAGGTTTTTTGTTAGAACATGAACAGTTTTTTTTTAATAATGGCAACTAAATAAATGAAAAATCAAATGCCTAACACAACATTTTATGGTGGCACTATAATTGGGACACGTACTATACATCTTCATACTATCGTCGATTAAAATTACAAAATTATTGTAATGTTCAATTGCTCCAAGCAGAAGTTTGAATTTTTTTTAAATTCTTATCTTATCGTGTTTTTTTTAGACGTGTGGTTATCAATGAGGCAATACTTTTTTTCAGAGTTGGTCTTTTTGACAGCTGTTACTTCATCTATACGTAGTTTGGTTTGCCATTTCAAGACACCTGAAAAAAAAACACCCTATATATAAGTTATTTGAGGTTGTAATAATTGTCGCACAAGCTTTTGGTAGAATGTGCATAATTTTGTAGAGAGAGATTTTTCAATTCCAGCGTCATTTGATGCATACATTTGAAGTTAGATCGACGATTATCTGTGCAGTTGTCAATGTGCGATGGTATTCCGTAATACCAAATCGAAATTCATGTTGTGATAAAAACAGGGTTCCCAAAGTTGGAAGCTAAGAATATCCGTTGATAGCTAAACTGCTACGTCTCTCGACAGAATTCCGGCATGACACAAAAATCTGACCAGCTGCTAATTTGAAGTAAAGACTCTGACACGGACGACGCTTCCAATTGTACACAGATGTAGAGCGGTGGAAATTCCTGAAAATATTGTATGACAGCGTGCAAATATAGATATGTATGTATGTGCATGTGTTACATTTATTTATACGTCCATGAATTATATTTTCTACTTTTCTGATTCAGTAAACGATTCGGGATGGGGTGCAATGGGGTACAGTGGTGCTTCTAGGTATGCGGTTACAGTTGCACGGCTGTACTCAATCCCTACTCTAACGTCCACGTTCGTGCACCCTGGGCAACGTGAGCAACCCATGTGCGAGATACGGTAACCAACCCGTGTGGAGCCATGGGTCACGGCTAATAGAGAGGGATCTTTAGTGGAGCCACTCCGACATATTCGGTTTAAGGGTCCACTGAAGTCCGCAGCGTCTGTTCACCAGGAGGTGCGGCTGCAAGCGGGTGTCTGTCTTGGAGCAAGCGGCTCGCTATATAAACAAACTTAAAATTTTTCACCCCCAGCAATGGGTTGTGCGCAGGGCTTGAAACCCGCCACGAAAAAAACAACTTCCAATGAAAAGGAAAATAAAGCCTCGGATGAGACCCCCCTTTTTTGATGACGACCACGACAAACGTATTAAAGACAACGATTTGAGGGCATTCACCTGGAATGTCCGGACCCTTAATTGGGAAGGTGCCTCTGCCCGGCTGGTTGATGTCCTCAGCAGAGCGAAGGCTGACATCACCGCCATCCAAGAGATGCGATGGATGGGGCAAGGGGAAAAATCGATAGGCCCTTGCGACATCTACTACAGCTGCCATGTAAAGGAGCACAAATTCGGTGTCGGATTTGTGGTGGGAGAGAGACTGCGCAGTAAAGTACTGTCGTTCACTCCGGTGGACGAACGTCTCGCCACAATCCGCATCAAGGGGAGATTCTTCAACATCTCCTTGATTTGCGCCCGCGCCCCGACGGAAGAGAAGGACGATGGGACCAAAGATCGCTTCTACGATCTCCTTGGCCGCACGTATGAGCGGTGCCCCACCACGATATAAAAATCGTGCTTGGCGATTTCAATGCCAAGGTGGGCAAGGAGGGCATCTTTGATTCTACAGTCGGAAAATTCAGTCTCCAAAACGAAACGTCCGATAACAGAATGAGACTGATCGACTTCGCCGGGTCCCGAAACATGGTAGTCTGCAGTACCAGGTTCCAGCATAAAAAGATTTACCAAGCTACGTGGCTGTCTCCAGATGGTAAGACACTAAACCAAATCGACCACGTTGTGATAGACGGAAGGCCACACTGCGATCGGGCGCAACGCGAGCTGTGCGGGAGCGTTATCGTGAGTTGAAGAAGGAAGCAAGACGAAATGCGTGAGTGTGAAGAGCTTGAGATGCTGGCCGACAAAAAAAGCGGCCGTAATTTTTTCAGAAAGTACGGCGGCTAACAGAAGGTTTCAAGACCGGGGCGAATTCCTGTAAGAATGACAACGGCGACCTGGTAGACTGATGTCCACAGCATACTTCAATTATGGAGGGAGCACTTCTTCACACTGCTAAATGGAAGCAGCTGCAACAACGTTAGAGAAGATGTTGAACCTGAATCCCCAATCAATGATGATGGACGTGATGTACCATCACCCGACTTTGACGAAATTCGGAAAGCGATAGCACGGCTGAAGAACAACAAAGCCCCCGGGGCTGACGGGTTACCAGCTGAGTTATTTAAGTACTTCGGAGAGGAGCTGGTAAAGTGCATGCACGAGCTCATCTCTAGAATATGGTCGGAAGAACGCATGCCTACTGATTGGAACTTAAGTGTGCTCTGCCCAATCCACAAAAAGGGTCATCCTGCAGTCTGTGCCAATTATCGCGGGATTAGTCTTCTTAACATCGCGTATAAGGTTCTGTCAAGTGTATTGTGTGAAAGACTTAAGACCACCGTCAACGAACTGATTGGACCTTATCAGTGTGGCTTTAGACCTGGTAAATCCACCACCGACCAGATCTTCACAATACGCCAGATCTTGGAAAAGACCCGAGAAAGAAGAATCGACACACAACATCTTTTTGTCGACATCAAAGCCGCCTTCGACAGCACGAAAAGAAGTTGCCTTTATGCCGCAATGTCTGAATTTGGTATCCCCTCAAAACTTATGTGGCTATGTAAAATGACGTTGAGCAACACCACCAGCTGCACCAGCCGTTTGATACCAAACGAGGTTTCAGACAGGGTGACTCTTTGTTGTGCGATTTCTTTAACCTGTTGCTGGAGAAAATAATTCGAGTCTCAGAACTAAATTGGTCAGGTACCATCTTTTATAAGAGTGTGCAATTGCTGGCGTACGCCGATGACATTGACATCATCGGCCTTAACAACCGCGCAGTTAGTTCTGCCTTCTCCAAACTGGATAGAGAAGCGAAGCTAATGGGTCTGGAGGTGAACGAGGGCAAGACGAAGTATGTCCTGTCATCAAATAGACAGTCGGCACATTCACGACTGGGATCACAAATCACTGTTGACAGTTATAACTTTGAAAAAGTAGAGGACTTCGTTTACTTAGGAACCAGCATTAACACCAATAACAGCGTCAGCCTTTAAATCCAACGCAGAATCTCTCTTGCCAACAAGTGCTACTTCGGACTGAGTAGGTAATTGCACAGTAAAGTCCTCTCTCGACGGACAAAAACCATACTCTATAAGTCTCTCATCATGCCCGTCCTATTGCATGACGCAGAAGCATGGACGATGACCACATCAGATGAGAGGGCTCTTGGAGTGTTTGAGAGAAAGATTCTTCGAAAGATTTATGGACCTTTGCGTCTTTGCGACGGCGAATACCGCGTTCGATGGAACGATAAGCTGTACGAGCTGTACAAGGACGTAGACACAGTGCAGCGAATTAAGAACCAGCGGCTCCGCTTGGGATTTCCAATTGGCGCCAGTTGGCGCGAGATAGGGACAGCTGGGCGTGCTTTGTTGACCCCGGCCAAAATCGCTTAGGCGGTTAATGCGCCAATTAAGTAAGTAAACGATTCGGGAGTTTTTCCTGACAATCTATAATTCGCATGTGCTTTCCAGCTATAGCGTGTGTGTAAACAATATTAACTGCCTACCTGTTCACAAATCACATCAAAACAAATCACATTGAATACGTAGAAAACGAATAAAAAAATATATTCCGGTTTTTGATTTGCGATCAAAATGCTCATACCCCTGCTAGCCACCTCTAACTAGTTCCTCCCGAAATAAAAAAGTACACACACATTCACATATTTTAAGTCATTTCACCCTCACAATGTCTTTAAGTTAGAGGAGTGATGTCTTGCTCCAAAACCAGTTGCATGTGTAAGAAGGAGCAAGAAAGATGAAAGACAGTTTTTTATCGAAGTATTGTCGAAGCGGCACACCCACCCAAGGATAAATATATTTACATCTTTAATTGTATAAAATAATATTTTTTATACATTTTTTTTTATTTTAACATTATTTCTTATATAAATAGTGATGTGTTTTTTAAATATTATTACAAAACATAAGTGCATGAAGAAAATAATTGTAGTACAGTTTATTTATAAAAATTGGTGGTTACCGTATTAACTTGAGTAGATGGTAACATTAGCTATATGTTTACCAGAATATTAACTTGTGCAGATGGTAACATTAGCCACAAACTCACCAAAACATTAGTTTGTACATTAGCTAAAAGTTAACCAAAACATTAACTGGTACAAATGGTAACATTATTAGTCCATCTATAGTTCAGTGAAAGTGAACAATTATATTACTGCGAGGGAGATGGCGCGTCAAACGTATATGAAAAAGTGGTTAATATTTTCACACAGCTTGAACAAAATAAGCTACTTTTTTTACCTGTCTACAAGTGAAAGAAATCCACCCGTTAACCAGATTTCTAGCTGGCAGCCGGATTGCAGGGACATTGTTTATTTACTTATCAAAGTTGTGTGTAATTTGAATGCGCTTTAAATACCGATACAAGTAGGAATGCGTCCAGATGACTGCGGAGGCAGTGCACTTTGATAGACATATTACGTCCGAGGGTTGATATTGCGAAAGACGAATTTTCAGAAACATTTTCCGAATGGGGAAATATAGGTATGTCTTTTAACGATAGAACGTCACTTTTGCACCTTTCGTTAACAATTTTTTTTCTTTTCATATATGTATGTATGAAGAAACCAATACTTTTGCATATACTATTCTAGATCCATTATTTCTTCGGAATCACTGTCATTGCTCACTTGATTGAAAATATCTCCGGATAATGGGTCACGGAAGAAGCAAATTCTTCGAAGAGGAACTTGCACTGATTGTATTAAGGATCTCCTACTCGATTTTAGGTCTTTATAAGTCATTTCGTTTAACGACAGGCAAGTCCCATCGAAATATATTGAATGACATGACAATAACCCTACATTAGTCCATAGAATTATCTTAAAGAGTTCTGAACAGGTACCAAACGTCCCGAAATGATCCCAATCTAGTTTTACAATTTTCCTGAAATATTCTGCAAAATCAGTCCCGTAGGGTGCTCCTCAAACTCATCTTGAAATTGTAGTGAAATATTCTTTAATGGTTCAGAAGTAGTTCCGAAACGTTGCCGAGATAGTCCCAAAATGCACAGAACTTTTCCAAAAAGCTATTTGTTATGATTTTGCAAACGTATTGTTGAATTATTTTTTTAGTTATGCATTAAGTTTAAAACTTGCTTTTAATAAAAAATAATGGAATTGAAAAGAGCAATGCAATGTCAAAATTTGCCAATATGTGCTGAGCGTATATATAATACATATACAGACATACATACATACATACGAGTTTAATTTGATAGCAGAATTAAATATCCTGCTTTTGTATTTTCATTTTATACAAAATAATCAATTTACTGAAATTTCTTCCATTATCAGGTGGAGTCTTAAATATTTCTTTGCAGCATTTATTTAAATTCATTATTTTAAAATTGTTATCTACCCAAGAATGCAATGTTAAATGCAAATTAAACGCTAAATGAAGCCTCTTCATCTGTTGAGTTGAAAAAAATTCATTTTTTTTTAAACTCGGTTATCAAGTGGGTTAGTTGGGATTTGAATGTCATCGAAGCGTGAATATAAATACGCAAAAAGTTATCAGCAAGTCGATCAATAAGTTTTTACAAACATGTTCCATCTAAGAGAGAACTTACATAAAGATTGAATAAAAGGACGGGCTAGTCAATACGGTCAGAGAGAAGTATGTAAAAATCTCACAAAATTTTCACCATGTTTTTTTGTATTAAGTCGTTCAGTAATAAATTAATTTAATCCGAACAATTATAATAATATTCCTATATCGGATTTATTTTCGATTCTCTCTGCAATAAAATAGTATATAACATATTTTATGGGTTATTAGACATTTGGTACTTACTGGTTACACTGTAATTACTGATTACATTGGAGAACAAAATAAAAAAATTTTATTTAACTTTATATTGACATAACATTTTTGATTTGATAATATTTTATGATAACAAATATGATATTGGTTTGCAAAAATGGACCGATTTTTTTATAGCAATTTTCTGAGTTTTTTTCTCTTTTTCAGATCATCACTAAGCTTTTGGGGCTATAACTCAAAAACATTATAGATTAAAAATATATATATATTCTAAAAATAATATATTAATAAAAATATATATTAATACCTTAAACTTAAAACTCCACATGCAAAGTTCTGAAGATGTTTAAAGAAGGTTCTACTTTGAAAATTTTGACAAACAAAAAAAAACAAAAACTACTAATATTATTTTTAGGCTTTATAGAGAATATAGGTAGTAAAATTTTGATACATTACGAATTTTTTTTTTGCGTTTGTTGTTGACATCAATTTAAACTAAAATACTTAATATTACAGATTTAATCAAAATTTTATTTACTGCTCAGATTAACATATTTTATTATTTCTTTTTTCATTTCATACTTGGTATTAATTAAGTTTTCAGTTTAGTAAGCTAAGATGCCATGCAAAAATTTTGCGGCTACAGGTACTCAAAATATGAACATGAAAATTAGCATTGGCATCGAGATTAAAAGTTCGGAAAATGCTAGCCAAAGGCACTAATCAATTAGCAATCTTATGATTGATATATGTATATAAATATTAGCAAACACTAGGCCGAATGTTTTGAAAAAAGAAAAAACATACCATATCATTTCCAGCAAATGAAGCAACATTTTCATCAAAACGAATTTTCCATTTTCAAAATTCGCAATTGTGAAACCGACTTTCCAAGAATATAATTATATAATGTTTTTAGTTTAATTTCGTCAATATGTCTATTTATGAAGTTAATTTGTAAAATAAAAATAGTACAGCTTAGAATTTATTGTAACGAAATAGTTTATCGTCTTTCGTGTTCATGTGAAAAAGTAAAATTAAGTATCCATCCATAGCTAAGGGTGCCTAAATAGGGGAAAAAAATAAAAAAAATTGCTTTATAAAATGAATTAAATGCTTCTAACCGGCACGTAAGTCAACGCACATGATATAATAATGCCAGTGCGGCATAAGCACTTCAGGAAAAAAAGTAAACATTGATGTGATAAAAGCAGTTTGTAAGTTTTTAAATTAATAAAGAACTGTTTATTTAAATAAGTGATTTTAGCAATTGTGCAGACTAAGGATCGAAACTTTTGAACAGAGCTTAGCATATGTACTTGTCTTAAAAATTATGTTACTTATACACCATGACTTCATTTTTGCCAAAACAAAAGAACGATCAAACGAAATAATGTTTTGCCAGCAGCATACTATTAATAGCGCAATGAACTTCAAAGAAGACGTATACAATATAAACTGTGCATATGCATCTATTATCACGCAGAAAGTAAAACCAACTTGACGAAGAATGAATTACAATGACTAATAAATTTCCAAATAATGTATTTACATATGTTGTAATTTTTCGAGTTAATGTAAAGTAAGTGCAAGAAAATGTTTGTTGTTTGCTATTGTTGATGTTTATAATAAATTTACTCTCTGAGGAAGATGCGAATATGCATCGAAACGCGTAGGAGGAAAATATAAACATTTGTTTATTTTCGAAAACGGAATTAAACTTAAAACTTGGCCCAAAAATATTATTATGTATTTATGTATAATGTTTTGTCAAACTAAAATACATCAATTCATAGGTACATATGTATATTATTAGATACGAAAAAATCATTTAACCGTTAGCCAGAAATCTTATTCTGTAGATCGAATATAAAATCAAAAAATTAATTTACAAACTACTTTACCGAGTACATTAAAAAGTAATTACATCTCACCCACATAGAAAGCGTCTAACGACATATAAACACACACTTAGCTAAATAATTAAATTTATTTACTCAAGTTCATTCACATACTCAAATACTTTATGCAGGTACTCATAAATTCTGAAAGCACAAGACATTAATGGCACCCCGCGCCACCTGAAATTAACAAAACAATAAGCCACAAATATTTACTACATAACATAAAACGTTTGCAAATGCATACATGCAAACATATGCAAATGTATTCACATACAAAAGTATGTATGTATGTTTGTGTGTAGAAAATACCAATGGTAATTAAGTCCATCTCAAATTCCGATTGGAATGAATGATTAATTTAGTCATCAAAACGACCGAAACGAAAATCGATGTGATTATCTTATTAAGATCACAGTTTGTGGTCAGCGGCGAAGCGGTGGAGGAGTGCACGCGTTTTAACAGTTTAGGCATGCAAATGACCGCAAATCCAGACAACGAAAAATAAACACACAGTAAACGATAACAACAACAATAACACCAGCAAAAAAAAAACTTAACGTCTTTAAAATGTTCAACAGCGAGCGGATGACCGATTGAAGAAGCTTAAAAACAGCAAACATTGACAGCCGACAGACAGACAAACAGACGAAATGGCAGACAGACAGTTAAAAGAATACAAACAAATGAAATACCTACACACCATTCTTGCTAAGAGGACAAACAAAATGATATGAGCAAGGAAATTTGTTATAGAAACGAGAAATAAGAAAAGAAATATTTCGCAGCAAAATGTTAGAAAATATTCATTTATGAGTCTTTTCAAAAGAGAGGGCGAGATTCAAAAAGATTTTTAAAGAATACAAAATAATGATTTCCCGATATTTCAAAATAATAGCACATATAAAGCAAAGTTTCAAATTTTAAGCTTCTAAAATATATTTCATGGAAGTTTTTAGTCTTTGTCAGTTAACTTTGAAATGTTCTATATCTTAAAACAAATATTTTCATTAAAACACCATTTTAACACACTTTATGCGTTTTTTGACTGTAATTTATTTTGTATAGAAAAAAAGTTGGCAAAAAAGGTATTTAGCTTAGTGTCACTTATGCCGTCTTGGCATTGGAGTTTCTTAGAATTCTCCGAAAACATTAACCGTCAAACTAGCTACAAAACGAATATTTGGTTACAAATTTTATTACAGACGATTTGGAGGAGGAATATGCCAAATAATTGCCGCTGATATTTGGAAATATTTTTTCACTGTCCGTAGAAAAATTCAAGTTGTTACAAACATGCGTTTTATTTAATAAAAAATCTGTATACCCAAAAACTTTCAAAAAAATGCTGAGTTTTTTTTATTTTAATTCTGAATTTTTTTTAAACTTTTTGAAAAGCTTTTAAATGGTTTTACTAGTTCTCAAATATTTTTCGGTATAATTGTGTGATTAATCTCGTAAATAATGGTTTCCCTAATTAAATTTACAGAAATATGAGAAGCTTAGTTTATTTCTTTCAAGTTCGCTTCCAAGGGAAATACATTTTTTTTTACATCAATGAATTGAAATTCACTCCCACCTGAGCCCTTAATATTAAGTATTCGTCGACGTCTGTAAACTTGAATTACGAGTATTACTTGTTCTTAATCATAGGAATTTTACGCCATTTTAACGTTAAAAAAGGCAAATGACTCCAGATCAAATACTCTGATTAGTAAAAAATTATCATTCTTTGAAACATGAATTAATCATTATAATAATAATTAATAAAAATGATTAACTACACATCCCTCTTTGTGAGCATTCATTGAATTTTCGTTTTTAAAATAAACACTAGTTACAATATTTTTCACATTTCTTCATTTTTTACTGAGAATGACTGTAATTTTTAAGTCGACGTTTCCAAGTGGATCATGATATTAATCGTGTGAATTAGAGTCGTATCAAAAGATAAACAACCTTTGGCATCCCTAAAAACACACAATCTATTTTTTCTTTACAATACGGTACAAGGATACAACACTTGCCATGTATATCGGAAGCACTAAAATATAACCAAACTGAGCTTTATTTTGTTTAATATGATTTCAAAGCAGTATTCTGCTGCCTTCAACAGTCACACAAACTAAACAAAAAAGGTCAAAAGCTCCGAAGAGGTGAAAGTTCAACGAATCACTGTGGGCGAATCGTTTGCACTATATATTCAGATGCTGATATTGTCTACAAACATAGGCAAGCGTTAAAAAATGAGGGTGTAAAAAAATTTTGGTCCTCTTTTTTATCGCTTTGGTGAATGAACCCATAAACTTTTGGGTTAATAGCCAATAAATGGTCTATCAGTTGAAGCAAAATCGAATGTTGCAACAGCGCAAAATGAGTTCAAATCAAAATTGCTACTGAAAGTTATTAGTAATGTGAACTTTGGTTCGTTGTTTCGTGACCAAAATGTGCAGAAAGTCATAAACGTTGCGACCGTTGACTTAATTAAATTGTTGTATCGTTTTACATTATATCAAATCGCATATTATTATACCACATCACATCAAATCGTTCCATTGCAATACTTCAACGCATCACATCACAATTTTACAATGACACGAAGACAGATATTGGCAACAGGGTGTGTTTGCGATTTGCTCGTGTAAATCCGAATTCGTTGTAAAAATAGTAGATATTACTGCGAATACAACAAATCCCGAATACCCCTATCGAAACTCTAGCAAATTAATATTCATCAGCTATAAAAGTTTTGCAAGCAATGATGATGATTTATGACTGGTTGATAAAGGAAACTTTCCTGATTTTTATTTTAAAGTAACCAAATATATGTCAATGACTCAAATGAGACTGATTTAACTAGTTAAAGTATTTTCAAAATCGATCGCTTCTCCGTCATTTTATGCATCTCTGATCTCCCCTTTGCTGCAGTATGTGCAAATTTTTGTTTAGATTTCAAGCAAAACAGCGTCAACATGTCTTAACACTGACTAGAAGTCTACATAATGCTAATATTTGTTGGTATTTACGTACGTCCGTATATAAAAATAAAAAAGTACATATAATTTTTCGTAGCTACTTAACACAAAGCTGTTGTATCACAACACAAATCTATGTGACACTAAAATTTATGATCTTCAACGCCTGCAGACGTTCTAAATGTCACTGTTAGATTAGGTACATGTGTGTTATATTTATCGTTGTTGTACTCTACTCTATCTCGCATATATTTTCATTGTTGTCAAGCGTAATGCTTTTTAAGTAGATTTTACCTTGAAGTTGTTTCGTAATATTTATGTTGACTAAGTTTATTAAATAGCAAAATATCGTCTATTAATTATTTGTTACTAATTAACATTTTTACGTTGGTCAATTAAAAAATGAAAGCTTACGTAATCTTGTAAACATTTTTTTTTCATAAGATTAAAATAATAATAAAATTAAAATAGGTTTGTTGGCCCCACTGTATATTTATCGATAGCGATTATAAAAACGAAAATACTATAAGGATGTCGAAGAAGATTATGCTTAGGTTTTTCCTTTATTTACATATGATAATAGTGCTATCGACAAACTTATGAAATTCAATAACGAACGTTTTAATATTACACACATGTTATTAAAGAGGTAGCGATTATTAATTTAAAACTGATATTATAACGATAACCGTTATGTTGAAAGTATCAATAGACAATTATAGCTTTTTATAACAATTTTGAAAACGTTATTTCTATCGATAACTTTATTAACAACAGCAATATTTATCTCCGTATATCGGTGTAGATAATTAGCGATATGAGTAACCACGTCGCTAATATCAATTTTATTTAAATAGATTTTATTATGAATATATGGCAAGCGATATTGTTTGTAACCAAAAATACTGTAACAAGTAACGATAAAGATATCTGTTATCACAATGGTAATAATTTCGATAAATATATAGTTGAAATGATAAGTACGATAATTACGCGTGTGTATCGATAATATAATTAATTTGAGAAAGGTGACTTAAAGTAAAACGATAACGGTATCAATGAGTATCGATGCGTACAACGAAAGCGATATGCATAATATAACTTTAATGATACGATGTTGTTTTAAATGACAATACATTAAGCGATATCTTAAATTGCCTTTCTGAAAACGATAACGATACTTAAGTCGATGTTGTAAGCAACAATAAAATATCCACAACGATAAAAAAAAGTTTACAGGCGTTAAAACGATACATTTGATTTTAATGATAATATAATAAATTTTCAAATATTGGTCAAAAATCGTTGTGAAATTTGAGTTCACAACGTCTCTATGGGAAATTGAAAACAAAATAATAGAGCATAGGATAAAACAATTAGGGGATTCACAAGGTGTCGTGAAATGTCGTACAGTTGTAAGATGTCATACAAATTTTCGGTAGTTCAAAATAATTTGTTTTTGTTCTTTTTGTATTGCAGAGAAAAAGAATGTAACACAAATTGGTTTTTTTTTAAATATTATGACTTGTCGAGACCTTGTGAATCACCTAACTATATTTACATATTTAACTTGATATGCCGGTGAGTTCGAGGTTCGAATCTCAGTCAGGGCAAACAAAATCATAATAATATAAAAAGTTTTTTCTATTAGCGCTCATCCCCCCGGCCGGCAATGGTAAACCTCCGAGGGTATTTCTGCCATGAAAAAGCTTCTCATTAAATACATCTGCCGTTCGGAGTCGGCACAAAACTGTAGGTCCCTCCATTTGTGGTAGGATATTAAGACGCACCCCACAAATGGTAGGAGAAGCTCGGCCAAACAATGAGCTATATAGTGTACGCGCCAAAATTATATTATATTATATTATTATTTAATTAAAATCAATACTTCTTTAAAATTCGCAGCTGTAGTAGAACATTATTTTTTTGCTTTTCAAACTACTTTTGCACAAACAGAAATATGAGAAACAAGCATTCTATAATAAGGTAACGATTTATAGATACAATGCATACAAAGTATATCATATAAATTTGAGAAAGGTATACAATTTTGATTTAAGATTTATGCCTCAAATATTGAACACAATTTAAAGCGAAATTCATGGAATTAGAAAAGCGAATAAAATTATTGAAAAATTCGACTTTAATATGCCTTTTACTGATTACTGATTTAAAATGTAATAAATCAAGCTGTTATTGACATCATTACCAAAAATATAAGCCATAACAATGTAAATAGTAGCATAAGCAATTTTCTAATAAAAGAAATTTTCTCGATAATTATCAAAGTTAGCGAACTCAACAACAACAGCTGAGTACGCAAACGTCAGCGCCCACACGTTCGACTAATGCTGCTACTGCTGCTTCTGCCATCGCCTAGTTGCCCCTACCCCCTTCCGCGTATTTAACTCCATCCACAAGCTTTTCATGAATGAAATGCTAGACAGCGACAACGTAGACAATCGAGCGACGTGGGAGCAATGTTCGCTCGTTATGCGCTGCTTCGAACCGACCGGCAGGCAATGGACAGACCGATTTGGTTGTACGCAAAAGCACACAATAACAAATTACTGGCTGCCGCTGGCGCACACTACAGTGGAAAGGGACTGTGAGTTTGAGTGGAGGTGTGGCAACGCACGGGCGCCCAACCACAAACCACATCGAACTTGTTGTAAATGGTAATACGCAACCACGACAACAGTCAAAGTAGGCGCTGCAGACTGTGAAAGGAATAAACAGACAGACAAGTGTAACGGTTGAAATGGTTGTGATTTACTGAAGAAGCGCCTGGCAGCCAACAAACAGTTTGTTGTGGAAGTTGCAACGTTTTGGATGTGCGCGAGTAACGACAACCATTCGAGCACATTTCATTATTTATTCGTTGAACGTTCGTTGGCTCGCTGGTGTGCATTGATTTAAGGTACGCGCGCGATATCGCGGCTGTGTGCGCTGTTCATTCAAAAGATGCGGGACTTGAAAGATGAGTGAAGTGTTTCAGATTAAACAGAAAATTTGAAAGTCTCGCGTGTGACAAAGTGTCGACAGTGTTTCAAAAAAAAAGAAACAAATGAAAAATAAAAATGTATATAAAAATAAGAACTTGAAGATACTCTACAAATATATACATATGTATGTATACGAGTATCTGTGTGTTTTTAAAATAAAATACAATTAAAAACTACATAAACGCTGTCGTGTGGAAAATTTTTATAAATTGATTTTCATATTGGTGCGAAACAATTGTTTTGTTATGTGAAAAAAGTTTATAAACGTGATATATTTTTTAATTAAATAGTGTAGTTTAAATAATATTAACGTAGCTTAGTTTTTCGATACAAATTTGAGCACTGTATAATAAATAAATTAGCGTGTGGTGTTGATAAACTTTAAAATAAAAAAAATAAAAACAACTAAAATATCCAGGTAATTTCAAGATAGTTAATAAGTACATACATATTATTGAAAGAAGAATAAAGATGTACTATGGAAGAGTGATTCAAAATTTTTATGCAACGGTTCAGTTGGCTTAAAATTTGTTTGTAACGCAGCCACATTTTCCTACACTGAAAATTTCTATCCTGTGTGCACTTTTCTGTAATATAAAAACAAATATTTTTTTTTACTAAATTTTTACTAATATAAAAGAAATATATTTTTGACAAATACAAATAATTGTTAAATTAAATAATTTTTTTTTTTTTAATATGTTGATTCATTGTGCTAAGCTAAATTTGAAGTTCTCTTATTCACTATTTTTTTTACATAAAAAGAAACATATTTAGACATTTTTATAACCAGTTTCTTGCAAGAAATAAGTTTTTTAATACAACAATGTCGCGATTTTACCCAAAAAATCCTGCAATACACGTGCAAAATTTGTGAAAAAAATTAGCGTAATAAATTATTTTAATAAAATATTTTAATATTCAATGCAGAAACTGCATAATATAATTATATAATAAAGTAAAGTTTGACATTCTAATACATATATTGGCAAAATTTTAGATACACATGCACATAGTCTTTTCCTTTTTTTTTTATTAAATACTTAAAATTCGTGAGAAATTTTTGTTATAAAATAATATAGTAATTTATACCGAAGAACGCTTTCGAAAATTTGAAAATCTTTATCTTTTTGTTTTTAAATTTATAAACAAATAATTTCTTGCTGTTTATTGATTTAAAAAAATTTGTTTATAAAATTAATTTTTATTAAATGTTTACTAACTTTTTCTTTCGAATTTTCATATATACGAAATAGTTATGTATATTATTTAAAAACAATATTTTTTACAAAAAATAAACATGAAATGTCATTCATAATTTATGACTTATTTATAATTGCATCCAATACATTTGTTTATATGTATATTTGTCATACTTTTGTCGCTAAATATTTCAAAGTATACACACACTTAGTACACAATAAGAGGTTATGAAAAAAGAAGGCAACCAACCAACCGCTCGATCAGTTCATTGCCAAAAGTTTATTGCCATCACATTTCGGCAGCCAAAAGCTGTACGCAAAAAACTGAGCGAGAACGCTGCTGCCGCTTAGCAGCGGTAATCCGAAGAAACCACGCGTGCGATTGTCTTAACGTCAACAAAATCAACAACAACAACACCAATTTGTTTTATCGTTCCTTGGCAGTGTCCATTTCCGTTTTACGGACATACTCGTACATACGTAGATAGCGGAAGTCGGCGGTGCCACAGTTGCCGCTTACGTTTTTGCTGTTGCTTCAAATGCGCGCATACACACATACTTATATGTACGTACATACAAGCGTTCACATACATTTATATACATGTGTACGAACTTACAGTTATTAGCCCAAACCATGCAATAAAAAAGGTGGACTCAATCATTTGAAGAGCTAGCACTACATTTGGAATTTCACATCCGTCTCTGAACTATTCCAAAACCGGATGCTCCACAGCTGGCTTTCTTATTGACAATTTTGTGTGTCTCTCATTTGTTTTCATGATAGAAACCGTGTTTGAAGAATTCTCTTAAGTATCTGTAACCCTATCCACTGCCTATACTCTCCTTAGTGTCTTGCGGCACGAAGGTTGCATGCACGGAAGAATTGGGTTGAATGCAGAAGATGGGCAGAAATCGAGAAAGCCGATCACATGTAATTAATTAACTTTAAACTTTTAAGATCTTAATTTTTTTAATGATATGCAGTTTTCATTGACTATAGAAAATTTTAAGGGCGAATTCAACTAGCAACAAAGCAAATATTAAATTGAGTAAAATTAATAATATTTTTCAAAAAACGTTCCTAAGCCCTCTAGAAGGTGCAATGCTAATTTTTATTTTATTAGAGATGGCAAAGAATCAATCCGAATTCTATGTACATTCATATACACCAATACACTTATGTAGCTGAAAAAAATAAACATTGCCACATTATTCAATATCTTCAAGAGATGGTATACAAATCACTGTTTGCCAAAAATAGTATTATTGGATTTGAGAAGAAAACAATTCTAATACGCAAACCTTGAATTAAGGTGGTATTCTACTTTAGAGACCGGAAAATTACCTTCTTCTACAATTTTTGTCAAATCGAGACTGTGGAATATTTGCAGTGGCGACCGTTTTGAAAATAATGGTTCTGAAAAAAAAAAACGCATTGAAAGATTCATGAAAACACCACGGTGCACAGTGCATAATTCAATTTATAGCTTTGCATCTCGAAAAGTATTTAAGATCGAGTTATAAGATTTTGCAGACACATTTTAAATATAATGTACGACGAAAATATGCAATAAAAAAAAAATTTAATTTTCGAACCGTCTAAAGTAGAATACCACCTTAAGTTGTTAGTCTTGTTCGATACACACTAGGCAATGGTCGACGCTATACACTGTGATTGCTTCAATGATTGCCTCATGTAAAACTACCATAGAAACATCCGTTAATCGACTTTCCACTGTACCAATAAGTCAAAACAATTTAACGACTAAGTTATTTATATAAATATTTTTATTATACAATTAGTAGGCCAATACTTTAATTGGAAATTTGGTGATTAGTGTAAAATATAAAATTTTATTTTGTTAAAAAACTTTAAATCGAGCTTAACTCAATTATCAGTTCTATTTTTTTTTAGGCGCAGATTTGTCCCATTTCCGTTCAAATTACTTTTATGCTATACTATACTGCAAAATCGAGCTTTGCGCAGTGATCCAGATCAATTGAATCTAAATCATCCCCCAAAGAAGCGTTTTTATATACACTTGCATAGTTCCATAAAAATATACATTTTTGCTGCAGTATGACGCGTCTATTTTGTGGTAATAAATAAATTTTCTGCACCACAGGAGTCTTGCAAAGTCAAATATTGTGTCACGTGACTGAAAATGCAAGGAAATAGAAATATAAGCAGCAGAGGGAAGATTAAGCGGTATAAATGGGAAGCTAAAACGTAATTCTGCGGAAAATTGCCATTTTTGGCGGCAATTTTAAAATTTTGGATTTTGGCTAAACCAAATGAACGAAAACAGCAAGAAATGCAAAACAAAAACAAAAACAAAAACAAAACGTTAAAAAGAGAAACGCACAGCCAAAAATTGGAACCAACAACAGTGAGCAACTTAAATCGGACACAAATATGCGCGTACAAGTGTATGTACGAGTATGTGTGCATTTGTATATACTGCTTCACATAAATATACGACACCTTTACAAATATGCACCATTTATTTTACTTTTATTAAAACTTAATTATTTTTGCACTTAAATTGCAGTGAATTCGCTAATAAAAAGCATGGAAACAGAAAATTCCCAACGTTGTAGAAAATTAAAAAAAAAAATCAACAAACTTTTATGTAAAGTGCACAAGGTTCTGATACAATTTTAAAACTTTTTAAATATGCCACTCTCCAGCTTTAAGAAATCTATTTTAATTTAACAAGTTTCAAAGTGTTAACACTTGAAGTCAAATACCAATATAGTCTGAAACAATAAAATTTACTTTTTCCAAGGATGAAGGGTGATCTAACGACGACAACCGTCTCGCTGAGTTAATATATTTGCTTTCTAACCCATTTAATGAAAATTATATATATTATTTTATATCGGATACCTGGCATGAAATTACTAAAGTATTTATTTCCGTTTTATAACTTGAGGACAGTTTTGAATTTGATAGATTGCATATAAAAACCTATATTAGTTTGTGGCGTTAGGTATATTTTTTGGTTAAGCATTTGCACACTATTTTAATGAAGAATACATTTTTTTTTTTTAGATTTTGGTGTAAATGGAGTATGTTGTAGAAAACTCATAGTTTATGACAGAACGACCGAAAATTAAAAAAAAAATGTTTTTTCAAAAGTTATGAACTTTAAAAATGTAAGGTGTCTCGGCATAAGCCACTGTTTATCACTTCATATGTATCTCGCAAACTATTAGTTCTATTAAAAACAATATTAAGTACATTTTTATAGACAAAAATTATAAAATATATGTGATAGAACGTATATCAAAGAATAGACTGACCAATTTTTGAAGGGTGGCTCTTCATATGGCCGGTGATATTAATTATTTCGTGAAGCAATATCTAATCAAATCTTGTGTTTTTTAAAATAATTTTTCATCAAATTGATATTTTTTTTGTATTAAAAAAGGCAACGTACCCAAAATTCGCGCAAAAGTAGATTTGACCAATTGAAATAGTGTGGAATGCCTCTGGTTAGAAAATTTGACTGTGACGGTTGGAGAAAATCATTAACTTTAGATCAAAAGCTGTCAACTTCCCTGCATAAATAACATTTGGTAAAAACTCGTCACATATTTTAATTTTCTCAGTTCTACATAATTATTAATCTTTGCAAACTTGTTGAAAAAAATTTTATTTGAGGTCTCATTCGCACTCCGGTTGAGTTTATAAACAGTAAAAAAAGAAAATAAGTATAATGCAAAACCAATCGATAAAGTTCAGCGTATACTTGAGTTTTTGAACTGAGTTTATCGTCTTTGCTGGAATAACTCTCAAGAAGGTTTAAACACCGTTACATTCTAGTATGATAAAGTGCAAGTTTCAAGTGGCTACAGATTACTGTTGAACTTTTACAATTTGTAGATTGACCTGTATTTAAATTGAAAAATTTATTGAAAAACCAACTAAATAGTCAAACAACGTCAATATCTGGGTGTCGTATAATTATGATCAACAATATACGAATAAATAAGTTAACCCTTATGCCGACACCCAGTATAATATAAGTATATGGTACACGCATGGTCTGGCCAGACCTCCATATAAAATGAATAGGAATGCAGATATAATTTGCTAAGTTGATAAGTAAAAGTGATTTATTACTAAATATGGTTATGCAGAACGTGGGATAAATAAAAAGATGTTGTATACATGGTTATCTTTCGTTGTTTCGTTTATTTTATTTTGGATCATATTTTATATAAGTTATTTAATACATATAAACATACAAAGAATAAGATAGTATTTATGCTTATTTTGGAGGAATACAGCCGAAGTATTGTTGAAACTGTTCTGAATGTCTTAGACATACAGGCACCATCGTTATTTTCGTCATCAAATGTAACGCTTTCACCTCCACTCCCATCTTGTTCATTAGCGTTTGAAATTGAGTTCCCAATACGTTCCCGGAACTCTTCTTCAGTTATCAGCTTTTGTTGTCTTAGGTTATATGCCACATCCACCTAATCATCATCAAAATTTTTCGTTTCCTTCCATAGTTATACATTCTACTTTACTGTACTTTAAACTATATTTTATTTTCCGCGAAATTTTACTTCGAAATGACCGCCCGACTTGTACAGAAGTTAACCGAAAACTATCACATAACAACGTCTGTTAAAACTGAATAAAATGAGGTAAATTATACTTTAAAACAACGGTGCACAAAATACGTTACACAGTATCAAACTCAAAAATAAAAAAAAAATAAAAAAAATGTTGAATTGCCCGAAATTATATTTAATTGTATGAAATATAATGAGGGGTCTAGCCAGACCATGGGTGTATCGCATATGGGATCATAAGATATTTTACCCTGATATGATCACTTTTTTAATTTTTTTTCTTCTTATTTTAATGTTTAACAGGTATAGAAATAGTCACTCGAGGATATCATGGAATATCAATCCGAACCAAAATCATTTACTTACTGAAAATTTATTTTAAAATTCAATATGGTCTGGCCAGAACCGGGTGTCGGCATAAGGGTTAAGCGAAAAAATTGTATAGCAGACAGTGGTTAGCAGGCTATAGACGACAGACGACAGACTTGACTAGTAGTACCGAGTTGCTCTTAGCAACTGCGTTGGCATATGAAGCTGTAAAAAAAAATACATACATGTACATAAATACTTAGTCGCATACATCTATATATACATATATCTATTTAAATATAAAATTACATACACTCACTTATGCATTTAGTTATTTTTGTGTAATGGCACTTGCATTGCCAACACTTAGATTGGCGCACAATATTTTTTTTCGCTTTTGCCCTAATTCAATGCGCATTCTGGCGTTGTTGTTGTTGTTGCAAAATTCAAAAAAATATTTCACGCCAAACAAATTATTATTAAATCAACATTTTAGTTTATGCCACCATCATCGTTCGTACAACACACACTCACACACGAAGGTAGCCAGCCACCCAATCCAATGCGCGGCCTTCCTTTGCATTTAAAGCAGCTACAGCAGCACGGCTGTGACAGTTGCTCCTTAAGCTACAAACAATCAACAGCCAACAGCCAACAAACCAATAAGCAATAACATTGCTGTTTACATTTTTTTGTTAAGTTAATAGTAAAAAACAAATTGCTTGAAATTAAATATAAATTGAAAACTCGTTAAAAACTAAAAAATCAACGCGCCAACAAAAAAAAATCGTTAAGCCCTTCAAGTGAGTACGTTTCCGTTGCTGCCGCTTGCTTTGCATTCATACGCCTCACTTCGCAATTGTGCGCATTTGGTGCAACCAATAAACACAACAACAAAAGCAACAAAAAGGTTTATACTTTTTTACGGAAATTATCGCGCCTACCGCTGGCTTTCTTTTATATTCGCATGTCTACATAAAAAAGAAATAAGTATGTGTGCGTGTATGTATGCAAGGATATGTGTGTGTACGCATGCTTTTCATGTTTATTGAAATGTTATGGTTGCTTGTGGCGCGTGTGTGCATATTAAAAAAAAAACCACGGATGCGGAAGTTTTTTGAAATACCCACACACAAGTGTTTATGCTGGTTGATGCTTTTCCGAATGCGAGTGTGTAAGTGCTTTTCCTCGTTTATTTTTTGTGTGCGCTATGCCTTTAAAAGTATTCTTAATCAGATAAACGCCTGATGCCTCAAATGTGTAGGATCTTGTTTAAGTAAAAAAAAAACAAAAAATTATGTAGAGGTTGATTCTTTACGACGAAACCCTGTCTCACTAAAGCTAAAAACGCGGTTTAGATGCACTTAAAAATAATATACCACAGTTACAATAGAAGTGAAGTGGAGTCAGCAGCTAGCACCAGTTTTTTATATTAATTTCCTGTTAAAAAGCTGCAACTAAGGTAAGAGTCAACTTTTCCACTTTTAAAAGTTAACAATATTTTTCGAAGGCTCAAGCATGAAAAAAGTTTTATTCTAAATGTTTTTCAAACTTCCAGATTTATTCGCATCTGAAGCATTCGTTTTTTTTGATTAACTCAACTTAAGCGTTATTTAACGGATCTATTTATCACCGCACGAACTGCATACGATTCTAATGTCATCTAAGGAAGCGGATAATAAATAAAGAGTTTCTGCATATGTCAACCCCAGCGAATTATAATAAAGCCACCGACCATATGACGGGCTTAAGAAACATATTTACCAAACCCCAAATAGGCAAATCCATTTTGAGATTAGTTAAGGAATTTGGTGGACCGTTTCAAGACTATTTAAAGACGATTTCGGAAATTTTTAAGGATTTGTTCATTGCCATTTCAGCGCCAATTATGTATTTTTTTCGCACCAACCACAATCTCTAATCTTGAAAAAAAATGGGCTTCAAAAAGTACCGAACAAGGTCTAGATTAGTCCCAAAAAACTACCGAAAAAGTTCCGAAATAATCCCGAAAGCTTTAGAACCAAAAAAGTGCCGGAAAGTACCAAAAACTAATTTTATAATAAAATATTCAAAATAATAGTAATTAGTAACTTAAAAATATTAACAAAAGACTCCTATAACTCTTACAATTTTAAAGCTCCGCAATCAAATAATTATTTTTCTGGGTCTCTAATTACCAACATAAATATCATAGTAAATCAAAAAAAAAAATATTAACACTCAAAGTATTTTTTTTAGATCAATAGACGAGGGGACATTACATAATTCTCACTAATTTTCGTACAACAAATTCTGTGCCATTACCAGAAAAACAGTGATTTAAATTATCGTGAAATTTAAATTTTGAGTTCGCTGTACTTAAATCAAACCGCCATTCAACTTTCTAGCATTGAATTGCGCTAATTCATAATTAACTTACGGTATAACGAGGCGTTATTTCGCTTTTATATTGCGGCTAATGTATAATGATGCCAATCAGTAGGCTCATTACATATTAATTACAGGTTGCGTATACGCCCAGCCGGCTTATAATAAGCATATTGAATTCATTTCCAGATATATATATATTTAAGTTCAATGTATGTATATCAGCACGTGCTAATAAATTAGGTTGTCATGCATTTTAGATACACCGAAAACAAAGGCATTCTTATGTATTTAATATTTCATTTTAATGTCAATAGCAAATGTGTGAAATAGAGAAAACCTTCAAAAGTCGTTAACATAAGTACTGGTACGATTTCGGTGGTTCATGCATGACAATTCATGAATAGTTAATATGATGATTCCCGATAGTTGTGACAATTTTAAAAGATTTATTAACGCAATAAATCATCGTCAAAGAGCGTAAATATTTAATAAATACTCATATGTTATGAACGATTCATGGATAATACACGAACCAAGAAAATCATCGATTCAACATTTCTCATTACGTTAGATAGCAGCTAATTTACTCCTATTAGAGAGCATATCACTGGCTACCTTAAATGAACTTTTGAAGTATTTTTTCAAAATTTATTTGACGCAGACTGCGCTTTAAATATTTTGGCCCATTTTTTAATTGAAATATCAGAAAGCACTTTTTGCGTATAAATTTCTTTCCTTTAAATTTTAACATTATAAATCATTTTATTATTTTGAGTCTGATACTTATGTAAGTATGGTAAATTAAATTCATAATTCTAAAACGTTCACAATTTTCAGGAGCGACCTAAACAGTTTGCATCATTTCAAATTGTGTTCGACTTTCGTTAGTGTTTGTACTATATGATAAACACCTTTCAATCGGTGGATTATTTCCGAATAAGTTTCTTACAAAATATCTCTATGGAAAATTACGGTAAAATGCTACTTTTGAATAAAAACCAAATATGTATATGCGGACTCCTTTGAAATTGAAAGTTATATTGATTAGTTTCTTAGGTTGAGGTGAGTTAGAATACTGTGAGTTTATATATTGCATTTTAAGGGTTAAGGATTTTTGTGATCGTGGTTTTGGGTAAAGCGAGTTAGGACTTTGTGAGTTTAGATATGGTGAGTAAAAATGTGCTGAATTTAGGTGTGGTGAGAAAAGGTGTGGTGAGTTAAGGTATGGTAAATTTTTTGTGAGGTGAGTTTAGGTGTGTTCAGTTTAAGATAGCTGACTTAATGTGTGGTGACCGCCGTTATTAGTTGTTAAACGTTTGTTAAGCTTAGCTGTGATGACTTTAGATGTGGTGAGTTTAAGTTTGAATAGTTAGTTAAAGTTGAGCGGGAGAAGTACCACGTTGATTTTTCAATTCACTTCCACCGCCAAAGAAATTTCATTAAAAGATAATTAATTCAGTGGCCACAAGGAATAACAACTAAATTCGATTAATTCAGAAATATGTTAAAAAAAGAAATGAGACTGTAAACTATTTTATAAAATTAATTGATAATTTTTTTTTAGACAAACTGCTATTGAATTGTCTAAATTTAATAAATAAATATATACCAAGTCTTGAGTTAATCATTTTAGTTAATTAATTGAAATTAAAAGTGGTATTTTAAAAATACTCAAAAATGATCTCTGAATATTTTTTTTATAGTGATATACTTTTGGGAATGAATAAATAAAAAAAAAATAAAAAATAAAAATGTCTAATTAATATCTATTCATTCGCATAAAGGCATTACAATTGAATATAGTATTTAAATCAATTATGCAAACTGAAAGCAATTCAATCGGCGGCAACTTGAAAGCATAAAATAGCTACAAAATTAGCGAAGAAACTTAAATGTTGACATGAGATATGCCATATTTTTTTCAAAAAATAACGTTAGCGATAATGCTCGTAATTTATATGCAGTACATACATGCAGAATATATAAACAGGTATTTGTATCATATAATTTCATTTACTGTAGCCAAATGAAGAAAAGAGTTTTCCCAAAGTTTACATACATCAGTATTAAAAAATGTTTGATTAGGAACAATTTTCTCCACACACGACAAAAGTGTTCTACAGCTCTTGAGACTTAATATCTGAATAATTAAAAAGCACCGAGAATGTTAAGTTCCTCATGCATTTAGTAAAAATATATTTCGTTCATGCAAATGCGGCAAAAAATGTCTAAAAAATTCAACTTCGGTTTCAAACTTGTTGTGTTAAATTTTTATACTTTTAAACGAGTATATTAGAAGAACATTTTTTTTAATAATAATTTTTAATGCACATCACAGCACAACAGTCAAATAAGTACCTACCTACTTTCGAATAACTAAGAAGCCAATTCAATAAAATCGACAAAAAAATGTCAATAGGTTGAAGGTCGCAGATTTGTACTTGATTTCATTTTCATTGTTGATGGCTGCCTAACACAATTGTCGGTATTGCGTGCGCTTAACCAATAAAAGTTTTAATATATAAAAATCAGAGTCTACTTCATATACATATATAAAATTATTTCTGATATGTATGTATGTATTTAGTTATCGTCTGCAAATAGTAGAAGTGATTCTTTAACGATTGAGTGCTGGGTGCGGTGCACTTTTCATTTACTTTACAAATCCTTATTACACAATGTAATAACTTCTACTCCTTGAAGCCCTTTGATTTTCTTTGATTATAAAAGCCTTCGAAGGTACCTATTTACATGTATACATACATATACAAATATTCATTTATTATTTATTTATTTATGTATAAATCAGTATGCAAGCAAACATTTTCCAATCAAACCACAAAACTATTAAAATATTTCGTTTAATTTATACGTGTCGCTAGTGCAAAATATGTGTGTAATATGTATGTGTGTGTGCTTCACTTTGTACGGCATGTATGGCTGGTAGCGTGTTAGCGTGCTTACAAATAGTTTCCAGGTCAAAGTAATCGAAAACTGTCGGTCGATGTATCACCCCGGGCGTATGAGTGACAGTCAACATCCTCAACTTGTTGTTTTACTCACAAATATTAAACTGCTTACTTGCTGCTGTAAAAATTGTGCTGAAAGATGTCTTTCGTCTTTGAAGGCAAATCGGAATTTAAAGTTGTCTACTTAAAAGATGGAAAAAGGCAAAATAAATTGGTAAGAAATTAAAGTTGTTAACCCTGTAAAGGATTAGTAAGAGCTTATTTTACAAAATATGCAAAAATGGATTACTTTGTAACATTTGAAATTTAGTAAATACATGAGCAAATTAAATAAATTATACCAGTTTTGTGTACTCGTGTGAAAAGGTGTAGTGAAGATGTGGCGAGTTAAGGCATTTTGAGTTAGGCTGTGATGAGTTTACTTAGGAGGGTTTGTTAAAGACTAGGGGGTGTGAATGTGGCGAGCTTAGGTATGGTAAGAAGAAGAAGCATAACTTAACATAACCGTACATAATATAATAACATAACATAACATAACATAACATAACATAACGTAACATAACATAACATAACACAACATAACTTTACGTAACACAGCCACAATTAGCAGGAAAACATATCATCAAATAACAGGTAGACAAACAAAAAAAAATACATGTATAGAACGTAATATACCAAAACATAGCGTAATATAACATTAAATTAGTTAAGACGTGATGAATCGATTCCTTCGCGTTCGCTTTGTTAGTTGTTAAGTTAAGCATCGTGGAACTGAGTTAAATCACTTTGAGTATTTAAATAAATATTTGGAATACGACATAAATTTCTTATATTCTACACTTTAAGGATGTAAGACAGGATATTCTGCAGGAAATAAATAATCTCTGATTATACGTACTCCTAGCGAACATTCTATTGCCTCTCAAACTGTTCCGCTGTCTAGGTCACGTTGTACGAATGGATGAAATAGCTCCATCCCTAAAGGTTTTTAACGCGGTACCCGCGGGTGGTAGCAGAGGAATAGGAAGACCTCCTCTGCGTTGGTGGAAAGACCAAGTGGAAAGTGGGATTTCCAATTGGCGCCAGTTAGCAAAAGATAGGGACGGCTGGCGTGCTTTGTTGACTTCGGCCAAAATCGCTTAGGCGGATGATGCGCCAATTAAGTAAGTAAGTAAGCGATTCAGTTTAAAAGAGAAAACAAAAATTCGGGCAGGGGAAATGTTTCGATGGCTTATTTTATAAAATGCTGAACTTCACTAGAAACAAGATTTATTTCATAATATTTGTCTACAATACTTAATGAGCTATTTAAACATACAAAAGCCTATTCATGTTTTATGATAACCATTTGCGGTTGGCAATAAATGAACTTTGTTGATAATTTGCTTTGTAACAAAAGTACTTTATAGGTTGGCAGCATCGGTATATGTAAATCTGCTTACGCAATTCAATGAACATGAAAGTCAATACGTACAAAGAAATAATGAAAGAACATACAAATATTAAACAATAAAATGTTGTAATAATATACCAAGTACACAAAAGATAAATTGCAAATAACAAAAGCACTATGGAACAAACATATTTTGTGTATTGAATTTGTGACGAGTTTAAGTGTTGAAAGAAATTTTAGTAAAAATTGCAATGGGGAAAAGAAAGAGGTTGAATGAAGTAATGACGTAAGCAAATCGATTGCATGATGTTTGCGTTTGCATTTCCAGTATTTACCAGTAGAGATGAATGCGGCATTTCCTACATTTTCTACATATTTTCATACGCGCCGCAATTCACGTTTTAATGGAATGCGCGCTGTTAACACATTGTTTCAAACAATTTTTCCCCACGCACATTCGCCGCAAAGAAGAAATAATAAAAAATACAAAAAATCATAGTGCGATTGTGGAAGCAAAAAAAAAAAAGCGCGCCGAGAGTGTAAGTGCCAATTGAAGCACTTTTTTAGTGAATACATGTGTATGTACATATGTATGTACAAGGGCTTGTATGTTGCAGCCGAGAAGTAGATTATTGGCCACTTTCTTGCTTCATCAATATGAGTGATTGTACGCGCGTTGGTGACACTCAATTTTCCTTTTTCTTTTAGTTTTAGTTTTCGTTTTTTCATTTTCAGTTTTTCTAACAAACTACTACCATAGCTATTCGCATATTTGCGTGTAATCGAGTGTATTTTTTTTTTGCTTTAATGCTCACAACATGCCTGCCAAGCCAGCATCATTGCTGCTGACAGTTCAGCAGAAATATGTCAGCAACATTTCAGTGTATCCTTTTCACATAGAGGCAAACAAGCACACACACATGCACAAATGATTCACGTTGCATGTGATTTGTCATTGCCTGTACTGCATGCACCGATAAGTAGTTATTCTTACGTGTTAGTTATTTATATAAAAGTGATAGATTACTAACAAAAATGATACATTCACATTGTGAATTTTAGAAGTGCGCACGACTTGAGCGCAAGTCTTCATATACAAATCACGTTGCAGAGAAGAAACTGTTAAATTTGCAAAAAAAAAAAAATATCTAAATCAAAGTATGATTTCTTTGAGCGAGAAAATATTAAGCATGCATTGACACTACATTAATATTGAGAAGAATTTGGAACGAAAGAGTTGGAAAGTTACGTTAGTTAACAATGCTACATTAACATATTTTTATAGCAAAATATTTCGAAACTGCTTTCGTTTGACATGAGGATCGTCAAACCTAAGATGAAATTGAAAATTAAATTATATTTTTGAAGGCACCAATTAGTCGACTTCGAAAAGACATACCAGCGATTCAATCACAAACGAATAAAATATATTTATTGTTACTAAAGCCAATCTAAAATGCTATCGAATTATGTGCATATTTTCCTCAAAATAGTTTGCTGGTTAAGTTTTATTTCTGAAATAGGTTAAAAAAATAAATCTCTTCAATTATTTAGTTAATTTAAGAATTCAAAATACGATGTTTTTGGAATGTTAGAAATATATTTTAAAGGAGCAAACTTTTTCTCTTTTTAGCTTTTAAAGTTTTGTAGCATCACCCACGGTCATATATGTAATACTTATATATTGACAGTATCGACAAGTGCAGTCAGCAAACATTACAGGACAGATATATAAAAATTTAATAGAAAAACCAAGTAATCATATGTAAAAATGTCACCTGAATTAAAAAAAAAATTTCTGTTCCGTAGCCAAAAATTAGTTGTCTCAAAATTTTTTTTAACTTTTAAAATATTTTTCGTAAATTTTTTATTTTTTAAATTGAAGTTCATTTGACAAACACCATATACTTTGAAAATCTGTACTATGTGCAAAAATTATAAATTTTCATAAAAAAAATTAGCAAACAAATTCCAAATGAACGACATCGCGAGTATTGCAAAAATATATTTTCCGTTTTGAGTTGAGCCAACAAAATGTTTTTTCTCTTTAGTTGAATAGTCAATGATTAATTTTTTACTCACTGAAAATGGAAATTTATGTAAATGCATATGAATCAAACATTCACATATAAAAAATTGCTTATGAATACAAATCAAATCGTTTTTGTTTGATTTCCAAGGAGCTACATAGATACATATGTATGTATGAAATAAAATATTAATACTTCATAAGCAGATTTTAGATTGTATAAGTAAACATCGCCAAAAAGGGTATAAGCCCCCCAGAGTAAAATAATCCTCTTCAAGATTATTTATAAGTGCTCCTGCATATATGTATGTCAAACCTGATTGTATGTGTTTGTCACAAATATTCACAGATACTAATACATGTAAAACCTGCGCATGCGCATGTGTGATTGCTGAATTTTTACACATTGCGCAGATGGGTTACTGCCAATATATTAGTATATATGCCCACGGTAAGTTTCCGTTTTTATACTGTCATTAGATAAAGTATATCGTACAACTACTAATTCCTTTAATAAAATTCCACAAAGTTCATCTTATTAACAAGGCTTGACTACTGTCGTGCTCGTTCTAACTTGGTTTTCTTAACGTGAATTATTTTAACGCCGTGTTTTCTACAATGCCCCATTGTCTTTTTTCGTAGTTTTACTTTTTTAGCGCGCTTCGCGATTCATTCTGATTTTGCACTTTTCCTTTATTTTTTAAAGCATTTTGCAAGCGCTAATTATGAAACGTTTAGCAAAATTTCGTCAAAATATTAAAGATGCTATGGAATGCTACCGGGATGTATATAACGACATGCAGAAAAAGAAATCGGAGCGCTTATTTACAGATTATTTAAAGAACTAATGTATGGCTTTATTTGTAGATTATTATAATTTATGTAATAAGTAATCTAAATATTAACTTTTTTGTTGTCGTTGAAGTTTCCGTCAGGGTTGGAGTCTACTGTACTGACAAGGGACAAAAGAAAATCATAATCATTCCATAATTCAGTAATCTATATATGACTTTTCGTTCAAAGTTTGTAATTGCAGACACTTGAAACATGGACTTTGTTATGCTAAAATTAAATTTGATACAAAACTGCGTACATAGACTAATTCTAAATATTTTTTTTTTTAAAGTTCAAAGTCTTGATACAATTTTGTGCAGTTATTATTATTATAAATTTTGTAACAAATTCAAAACGTGGGTTAGAACGGTTTTGGTTAGAAAATTAACTGCATTTTAATTGAAAACATTTCAATAAAATAACAAAAGAAAAACCGCCAAACCTGCCTATAGTATAGTTGCCATATAATTATAATGTGCATTATATTTACAAGCGATTCGGCTCATAACTCCATAATTTATTTGTTAAGGCGAGAAATGTTTCACTAATTTTCGGAATCACAAGTAAGTTATTATAAGTGAATACAAGAAACGGCTTTGCTATAACCGATTGTCCACATTTTAAAACCTTTCGGCATAATTCTTCCATAAAAGCTTATAGTTTGTATGTATTGGCTTGTAGCTCCCATACAACCGATGCTTCAGACATAAGTATTTCGCTTTAAAACTAATTTTTCCTTTCATGTCAAATACGAAGACTTCATACTATTTCATAGGTTTGTGCTTTTTTAAGTTTTGTATAGAAATATTCACCCTGGAAAAGTAAACAGTATTTCTACTAAAAACAAAATTTCTAATTTAGTGAACTAACACTACGCCAAGTTAGCATGTCTCTCACATTTGTATATATTGTAAAAAAAATCGAGATCTAATTTATGCTTACTTTCATATTTATAATTAAAAATTCATTTATCCTGCATATATGATTAAATAAAATTTATGAAACGTAACTTAAGCGCTCATATGTTCTTTTTTTTAGCCACACATTAAATTATTCTTTTGGAACAACTTTTCACTTGAAAATAAATGCCAGCGACAGCAACTGGCTGCGGTTACAAACCTTTTTAGAAACGTGTACATCATCGTATTTAAATTGAAAAGAAAAAAAAACATCAAATGTATGTATGTTTCTTTTTTTTTTTTGTTAAAGTACGCATTTATTTGTTCAATGCTGTGTCAGAGTAACCACACAAGCTTATCAAACGCCAGCAGCACACATACATACTTACTAACATACTTACGAGTATATAGTTTACTCCATGGTGCACAAGCAGCAAAAACACCGCTGAAATTGAGAAGGCAAGAGAAACATGCAACATATCAAATCTGTTGACAGAACAGTAGGTTCTTAGTGACGAACTCACTTTCATTCATGTAGTCCGACAACTGACAAATTGCTCATGTGAGCTTATGAGTTCTTACATACATACATACATACCTACTAGGGATGTCAGTTTTGAGCATTTTATTGATCCTGGAATTTTCGAAATTTGAAAAGAAAATCCCGGGACAATCCTGGGCTCCCGAATTGCACGAAGTTTAGATTCGTAATTCTCAATTTATCAAAAAATGTAACACGTTTGTAATCGTTGTTCAAGATAACATTAATATAACAAAGATATAGATTCGTTGTAATTCATGTATGTATTTATTGGTCATTTCAATAACTAAAAAAAAATAAAAGTTAAATTTGACAAACATACAAAATAATTTATACTTCAAGTACCAATATATATATTACAGAAGCAAATGCACCTGCATTAATAAAATTATTATTAGTAATCACTGCTTGAGACCAATATTAAGTTATTTGCATTCAGTAAAAAAAGAAACACTTCAAGTAAAAATTAAATGCATAATCCATTTTACACTAAGCAGAATTATTCCTTATTCTGATCAAAATGCAATCTTAAAGAAATGAAAGCCTTCGGTGTGTTATCCTAAAACCTCGATTTAAATTTGTTGCATTTGAAATATGCAGTGGAGCAGCACTGCTGCGCCTCAACACTTGCTGGTTGGATTGTCGAAAAAAAGTTAAATGCTCTCTATAGGGCATAGCCTTAATCGCCTCATTACAGAAACTATCAATTTCTTTACCAAACCTTCTGATAAATTATATGCCTTTTGATTAATGGACAATTGCGAGCTGATTTTTTTCAATAGCAGTCTTTAGAAATACGACAAATATCACGTATTGTGAACTCTCTAAAGGCTTTGGTTTGCCCTTGAAAGGGAAATTTTTGATGATACTAAATTTAAAAAAATTAATGGCTATTAAAATCACTGTTTTCTGCAATTTCGGAATTTGAATAGACTTATGCCGGGATATTTGGGAGTTAAAAAAGGATCCCGGGATTGACATGCCTAATACCTACATACACACCTGCATTTAAACGTGTAAATAGTTAGAGCAAACCGCAAGTGAATGTGTTCGTTTTTGTATTTGATTTGCACATGTGCTGACGAGTTTTTGTACAAATGAATGAGCAAAATGTATGAATGAATCACCGGACGTACAGCTTTCTGGTTTTCTAACTGTTTCTGCCATTTATGGCGAACATTTTTTTTCGCATTTCCTGCAAAAGTGTAATTTTATTTGAGCAGCAGCCTCTTATGCATTTCATTAAATTGTACATTTGTATGTGCATATCTTGATACACAACGAAAGTGAATCGTATACATATGTATGTGTGCGAATTGGTATACAAATGAACAAGCGAGCGCACGAGAATGTTAATTGAATTGCACATAAAATATCTAAATCGTTTTGGTATTACTCATAGCAGCAAATGCTATGTGAATTGCCCACAAATATTTCAGATACTCCATGGCGTATGAGTAACCTCATCATCAACTTACGGATGAACTTTTGGTTTTACTGGCATATTTTAACTGTCTAGAGTTGTTAAAGATTATATTTTATATTGTTTACAACCTTTGAAAAAACTTAAACTCAGAATAAGAACCTTTCAGAACTACTGCAGTAGAAGATGATTGCTGATACTTCGCTATATAAATTCATTACTATTTACATTTTTTTTTTATTTGAAATAGTAAACAATAAACGTTTTGATAGGACGCACTTCAAAGCAGTTTTATTCAACAAGTCCCCTTTTGGTTAACAAACCACACCCCCAATATGGAATGCAACAATCTTTTTCATTTGCATTTATCAGCAGTACCCTAAATCTTGCCACCTGGTTATTGCAGTACTGATTTTCCACATGTCTTCTACATAGTTAATGTCTGGTTAAAGTTTCCAAAAAATTTGAGAAGTTAGAAATGAAGACAATAATGCAGATTTGTAAATTTGTAATCGTCAGCTAATGAATTATAAAAATGTTGCTTTGAGAAAAGTTTTTTTTATATAAAAACATATTTTTGTATAACATCATCAGTTCCTTTCTTTCTACTATACTTATGGACTATGATGCACCTTAATTTTGTTGCTCAAGCTAATAATAGATACAGATTTGTGTAATGAATTCATGTACACCTTAACATATCTGCAAATAATAATCCAAACAAAGGACGCTACAGTAAATGATTTTGTTGTTGTTGGTATTAAAGCTCTTACAGGATAAAAATTGAAGTACAAGTATGTACATAAAATTTTTATTGAAATTTGAACATATAACTGAAAAACTAAACTATAATTCAAATCAATAATCAAATCAAACTTCGTCTTTATAAAAAAGCAGCCAAACTTTTTAAAATATTTCAAAGTTATGATAAATTAATGGTGAATTATTAAAAGATCTCAAATATTTGAACCAAGTGAATTGGTTGCAAGAGCAGCATTAGTTTACAATCTGAATTGAAGTCACGATAGCAGTGGTATAATGATCGGCGTGATTTTTAGTTAATGGTCTGAATGTATGCATTGTCACATCACATATCACATTAAAACATTACATATCATATCAACATATCATATAGTATTAACACATCACATCAATACATCCTATAAATTTAGATTACATCACATCATATTCTCACATTATATCGTGAAACTACATAACATTAAATCATATTATCACATTACATCACCTGATATCGTCACATTACATCAGATACATACAATCATATCGTTACAAAACATCATGTCGCCATATTCCATCTTGCAAACACATTAAAGTCAGTTTAAATTTAAACTTAGTTTTCTTGCGCTCAATTAAATTGGTTGCACCAAAACGGAGTAGTCAGCAAACAGTTGGTAAGTTAAACTAAGTTTAGCCGTGGGCGATCGGTCGTTTAAATATAGCTTAAACTCTGTTTAAAGTTGACTGAAAAACTGCATACTAAGTTTAAACTTAGTTTAAACGACAAACAGAGTTGAATTTGCACTGAAAAACTGGCGCTAAGACATCTTACTTACCACAACATAACACATTCCATCACGAATTATGTGATTAAATAAATAAATTTAACGCAATATCACTTAATATATATTATCAATGTGTACTGCGCCTTAATGATATCAACTTGGAATTAAGCTCAGCAGTAAAACAAACATTTAGTACATTTAAATTTCAATAGAAACCAATAAGCTTTGGGAGAAAGCAGCGTACAATTTTAGGGCCTATATTTGAATAATTTTCAACCGCGTCCGGTCATACTCTTGCACATGTGTTTGTTTGTATATACATATAGTATATATACACGTACGTATGTAATACAACTGCAATTACCTCAAAATTATTAAACAATTAAGGAAAAGAGAAACGCTTTAAACGAAGTTATACAAAGAAGAAGTAAGGGCGTTACTGCCTTAGTGCGTCAAAGGCAAGGAAACGATTTGAAACAGGCAAGTTACATCATTTTCGAATGAACTAAAGTTATATTAGGTCAACGAATATGTTATTCATTTTCGATCAATCCAATTGTTATTGCTATCATTTTCGTTATCATTGTCGTTATGGTTATCGTTACGATCTGTGCTATCGTTAACGGTATTATAATCGTAATCGCGGTCGTTGTCTTTATTGGTATTGTTATAATTATCTCTATCATTCCGTAACGATATTTTTACGGTAATCGTTACTGTAATAATTGGCGCTATTTTTTATTATTACTTTAAGTTCTACCATTATATCGTTATCGTTATTGCTATAGCTATTGCAAACGCAAAAATGTTATTTCTAGCAAAGAAATATAGGAGGACGGAAAGTCGTGAAATATTACGAGAGTTTTCAATATCAAGTTTTATAAAAAAAAAAAACTACTGATTGACTTGAATATAATTACCGCAAAACATTATATTTTATAGAAATAATTGTACAAGTATTTAGTTACGTAGCAGAAAATAACTTAATTTTTTGGTTTATAAAAAAAGACTTAAGCTTTTGTTATATTTGCATATATTTTTTTTAAACTTAAATAAGTTGTTTATTATTCGCACACTCGACATGGTAATCAAACAGAAATTATGCCAAACCAGTGTACCAAATATTGATTTGAAAGGTATCCAAAAAGGATAGTTAAAACAAAACCATGCACGGTTCAATTGTGTTATTGTTAAACGAAGAAAAGGGCGTTTAGAGAAATTTAGAACATTTTGATAGCTTTAAGCCATACACATACATACGTAAACATGTATGTATATATGCAGATAGGTAGACTTTTATGTATGCGTATTTTTATTGTGAAAGCACATGAACATGTTTTTTTACCTTGTAGGAAATCCACTAGTGTCGAATTGTTCATCCACTGTCATCTTCAGAGTTATACGCATTTTAAAGTTTTACAAGAAATGGATATTTCGCGAATTTCCACAGCACTTATGAATATTCAAGATTATTTGCATTCACTTTTTGACATTGGCTCTATAAGACTCCAAATAGGATAGTTGTTGATATTTAAAATGAGGGATTGGAGTGCATAAAATTGCATGAGATCTGAGCCATAGTCAGAAAACTCGTTTAACAGTGGAAACTTGCTCTGCAGGGCGACTACATACGGACATACTAACCTATGTACGAACATAAGCATTTTCAGGCGAGTTGTCAAATATATTTATGTACATACTCTTATATGTTTGCATGTAAATTCGTTAACACATACATACACACACATATTAGCGTACACACATACATATTCATGTAGCCAGTTGCAAATACTGGTAAGTGTCTATTGAATTTTGTATGCACAATGTATGTAAAAAATACTAACAATTTCAAGTGGCAATGAAGAATTTCCCATGAATCTACAATTTCTTTGGACATATTTTTTTGCGCAAAAAATTTGCCAAGGCATTTAAAAAAAATTGTTTTAATAGCATTTTGATGCTTGAGCTACTCAATATGAGAATGCAGATGATTGGGCATAAAAGAGATAGGCAACGCAACAAAAACCCTTGAGGGTGCTGTCGTTGCTAGAATATTTGAAATCAATTGAATTTGAATATACAAATATATGTATGTACAAATGTGCTATATATTTATGTGGGTAACAACGTGTGTGTGTGCACTAAGCATATAAGTCACCCTTCGGCTATGAACTAATACAACTTGCGCTAACACTTGGCAATAGTATTAAATTTTGTCCATTCATTCAGGAAAACTAAATCCTTTTATGAAAGGGTGCATTTACTATTATTATTATTATTTTTTTATTTTAAATCACTTGCGAAAGAAGAATGCATCGATTTGATGTTACTTAAATATTTAAAAGAAACAATTGATTGTTTTTGAAATTTAAAATATAAGGATTTGGTGTGTATACATACATACATATGTTTAAGACTCATATTGGCAATGGTATTCAAAGTGATGTTTCTGAAATCTGACTTTCGAAGTATGCTTTTATTTTGTTTTTAATAAGGGAAGGCTGCAAGTTTTCGAAATCGCATGCCGAATGTTTAAACTACAAACAATTTATAAAGTTTTATCACTGCAAATCACAGTTTTTGCACTGAGGTCGCCATTTTCATCTTTATTTTATTGCATAACATTCAAAAGCCTCAAATAGAACCATAATTGAAATAGTATTAATAACAAAAATTAATTTTTCCATGATTTTGTCTACCTAAAGTTTGCCAAAATAAAAGTGTTGAATTAGTGTGAACTCTCTTAACATTCAATAGAATCAAAATTTATTTTAAACTAATTTCTTTTGTAAATTTATTATTTTTAATGCAGGGATTCATGGCAAAATTTGTTATCGATATCGATGTCATTATAATATATGCAAACATATATGTTTATTGGTTTAAATGTTATTGCTATCGATAAAGTTATCGTTATCGATAAAATTTTAGTTATCGATTTTTCGAATAAATCGCTGTACTGTTTCCAATATAATTGAAAAAAATAAGATTTAAGTGGTTATCAATATTTTTGAAGTTATCGGTACAATGATAACTAACGCCATCGACACACTTATTGTTATCGTTTTATTTTACGTTTAAGTTTTAATTACAATTATCTCTCTTATAATTAATATAGCTATTCAATTAAAAATCAGTTTATACCTATTGTGTTCATAAATATGGTCATTATCTTCATGCATACGTACAATTTATTAATTGTTATCGGTGCTACTTTAAATATCGCAATAAACAATTAAAAAAATTTCGTAAATATTTATGATTCCATCTTCATTGAATCGAAAACGGAATAGATATCAGTACTTTTATCGATATTTAATAACTAACCTATTTATCGGTTGTCAATCGAAATGAAATCAAATTCTGTCTTGAATCTACCACTTTATGTGTCTCACATAAGAACACTTCTTTATGACAATCAATTTGTGCCTTTGCAAGCCTTAAGGTTACCAATTCAAAAGTTGCAAGTGTAAAATTTCAAAGTGTTAAACACCAATCACAATAAATCACAAGAAGTTTCCTTAAAATTGAAAATTATAAATTATTATTCATGCAAGTCACGCGTCAAAAATTAAAAGTCACCACAAACGGAAATTATTCAGCGCCTTTTCGTGCCACAACACTGCCAACAGCTATTTATTATTTTAATTTGTATGACATTCGGCACAGGCGCAATTTTCACTCCACTCTACTGATTATTTGATGTCCTACCGAAATGCAACGAATGTTGCCGCAAAAACGTGCGTGCCACACGCAACTTGCAACTCAAGTTATAAACAAGCATACATGCACATGCAAGAAATGGGTTTGCTGACAATAAAGTTAAGTAGAATGCGTGCAAGTGCAGTTGGTTGCCGTTGCATGTAGCACGTTCTGCGTGAGTGGCATAAATCGGAAGTAGAATTGATGCACTGCTGCGGGAAGTATGGAAACGCTGATGCGCGGACAAGCAACAACAATATGAAGGACATTTATAAATTCATTTTTATTTTGAACTTTAATACCATTTTTACAATATACCGGTGAAAACAAAAGGAAAATATTTTATGAAATCACAAATGTAATCTTCTACGATTTTTGTTTTTCGATTTTACCAATAGAAATATAAATTATTCAAAATATTTTTGCTCAAGAGTAGTTATTTCAAAATTGATTATTATCTTTTCTCTCAATAATAATGTTATTTTTTGTTTGTTTCCTGTAATCATTATTCTCAAATGAAAAAATGCAAAATAATCATTATTATTAAAAGTGAAACATTATTATTATTTTCTATCAAAAATAGTGAGAACGAGAAGTAATTATTATTGAGAAAAATGATAAAAATGAAATTGTAATAATTACTTTCGAGCTAGAAGGTTATATTAAATTTTTTTTTATTTATGATTAAAAAATTTATAACAATAATTTGATGTTGCAGTGTAGTGGGCAGAGCATTTCAATACCCAACTAAGGAATATTTTCTTTAAGAATATACCAAAACCCGTAGCGTATTTTCCCCTTAAGATGAGGATACAAGCGGGTAACTTCGAAAATCGACAATCGTTATGCATTTTCGATGCTGTTTGGGATCTGCTACGTACAAAGACGTACCAAGTCTCAAAAAGTCTTCAGACTCATTAAATAGGCATAGAAATCTTTGTTGGAAATTATAGTACGTTACATTACTAACACATCACATTGAACTTTAGCTAACTTAAGCTGACACCAAACTGAAAGAGTTTAATAATGGACATACAAAATATTACTAATTTAATCCAAATAAATTTCCTTTACCAAACGCTAGCTCATTTAGGCTTTTCATACATACTCGTATATACATATGTACATATGTATATATTTTGTGTAGATGCATGGCGAAGTTAGTTATTTATATTTCATTAGAAAGATCTAGGCCGCCCATAAATTTGTTTTGCCATTGCCCTCTAACGCGGTTTTTTGGGGGTTTGTGGTAGCCAAATAAAATATGCAAATTGTGTTGTGCGATTTGCCGTCGGCAGTTATTTGTTGCAATAATTTTTGTCAAATTTATATCCCATTAGAGAGAGAGAGAGAGAGAAATTTTGCATGCGCCAAATTGACAATATGTTAATTTCTTTTTACTTTTGAATTTCTAATTAATATTCATCATACTTGGGCACTTTTTTTTGACATTTTTAGTTTTCATAGTAGTACGAGTATTTTGCATTTACTTTACTTGCTGAGCTTTCTTTTAGGCAATGTCATTTGAATTCAGTAAAATTACTTTTTCTGGGAATCGCCAAAATTTTGCAGTTAAAACTCACCAAAGTTTTTTATTTCTTGTATAATATTAATCTATAGCGCTAAATATGTATGTACGTATATTTATTGTCTATATATCTATGTATTTTGTATTTGCCATACATATCTTTATATGTACAAACATATAAACGTACAGTTTTTCATTTTCAAGTGCTACGATACATTTTCTTTTATTTTTCTTTGTTTGCTTTTTTTTTCTTATTTCGCTAATGGATCTCTTCACTTGCCTGTTTATTGTTTTTGTTTTTTTTTTTGTTATAAAACTTTTGGCTTCGAATATTGTGCGACTGTGTCAAGTGGAAGATACGAAAATCTGTTAAATTTTAAATGTTAATTGAAGCGTGGTAAAAGATATGGTGTAGTGAATTACATTAATGCCAGGCACTTGAATTTTTGTAGGTAAACTTTTCATTAAATAAATGTTTTGTTTTCTTAAATATTGGTGTGTGAAACTCCAGTGTGATATTTTTTTTTTGCGGACATGAAATATCCAAGTCCGCATCGTTCATTTGCTTCAAAATGTAGTAGAAACATGGAAAATGTTTGCAGAACGAGATATGAAGTTTTAAATATTTTCTTTTTTGCCTTTGGGGTGTCCGTTGTTTTTTCGTTCAACAATGCGAAATGACTATTTGAATGGAATTCCCTACAAAAAAACACTTACTCTCCTTTTTATTTGATTAATTTTTATATACAAAAATATTATATTATTATAAGACCATTAAAATTTCGTTACCAAAGTTTTAATGCGTTTGATTTATTAAGAAAATCCTGATAATGAAATAATATTAAATCGTTTCATTGCTTTTTTTAATTTTTAGAAATCATACGAAAACACTTCATCGGTACCACAATAAATGCATCAGAAAATTTTGAGTTTATTTTTTACACTATAAAAATAATTGTCATAATTATGGGATCTTTAGTTCGTCCTAAAAAAAAGTTTCGTCCGCCTTCGCCAGGGAATTTTCTATTAGAGTTATTTTGTTTATTCGCTAGCACAACGCCTAATCGCGCTGAGCTAAGCCTACGTCGTGAGAGCTGTTGATATTTCGTTATTATTTTCTCAAGGTCATATAGTCAAGAAATTAAAAATATAATGGAAATAAAATAAAATAAAATAATCCAGAAAAATGCTTGAATTACTGTCTCTTTTCTCGTGAATAAGAATGAGTGTATGTGCTTAGTTTTGCCTATTGAAAGTGATCTCATTTTAAAAGAAAAAGCTTTGCTTTGGGCAAAAAAATTTAATTTTAAACTTTTATGAAAAATTTTAGAATTTTTCCTAGTTTGTTACAACGTTTGAAACCACGATTTTTGTATTTATTTTTAGAAAAAGTGCTGCTATCATTTTTCTTTTTAAGTTTAGTTATTTTTTATTATGCCTTTAAAAATTTCTATGGATTCAATTATTGTTATAACTTATGTTATCGTTGCCATTTCCATATACGAGTATCCAGTTATCGGAATAACAATCGACAAAAATTACCGTTATCAAGGGTCTTTAGTTATCAATAAACATCTTGTTGATCGTCCTTTTTTTCAATGTGTAATAAGCCAATGTATATAAGGCTGCCAAGAGTGATAATACTCTTTTTAAAATTATTTAAAAACTTCATCTTACTTCAGTGATTTTAAATAACGACACTTTTTTATAAGTGTATGTACATATGCATGTATGCAAGTGTAAATACCATAATTTTAGTTAAGTGGGATTTTGAAATTTCAAATTAGGCTAACTACGTTATTGAAATGATATCTGGAAAAGTCGCAAAGCGATTACACTCGCATTAAACCAACTCATATTCACTTAATTATATTAAAATGCTTAATACTTAATAGCCGTTTTTCCCACATAAAAGCTTCTAAAAAAAATGTATGACAAACCTAATCTTTATTTTACTATTAGCTTTCACTAAAATATACTCGCATGGCGTCTACGTCATAGAAGACATTTCGAAGTGCGGCTTGCTGGCGTGTGCGCGCCATAAAATAAAAGTCCATAAAAACCACCCAAAAGCGATTAAATATGTGTGCACTATTTGCTACTTATGAACGAGTATATTCACAAGTTTTCGCTGCTGATGATATTTGTCAAAAATATTACGAGTATTTTTATTTTTATTTTTATTTGAACAAGTTTCAAAATTCTTTAAAATATAATCAACGAATTAAATGTAGCATAGCATGGCAAATGAAAAATAATTGCAAAATACAAGTATAATTATAGTTCATAAATGCTTGCGTGTGTTTACAGCTTTCTCGATGCATTGCAAACATGAGAAAACTCATGGATCGTTTCGCTTAAATGTAAAGTAAAAATTTGTACACTGAATGTTGGGTTAGCCTGGATTTGTTTTAAGGCGTTTCATTGCAGTAGCAAATGAAAGTGACGAAAGCGCCTTGAATGTTTGATTGCTTGCTTGCACATAATAAATTTGATAAAATCTCATTTGCGTGCATTACAATTTTTTTTTACAATTTTTCAAAGGCCCTCCACTGACTAAGCAATGCTCAGCGCACAAACGGAAAGTTTTGTTTACTTTATGTGTAGTGCGAGAAAAAAAGGCGAAGAGGAAAGAATGCATTCAAGCTTTTCATTGCTTGCTTTACCACTCGTTGTTTAAATTTCCTTATATCCCCACCACAACTTAGCCAGATCAAATAAGCAACAAAAAAAAAAAAAACAAATTGAACAATCATATGTCAGGAGATATTTTTCGACGGTGGCAAATCAAATGTTCATCAATGCTTTGTTTGTGTTGGGGGGAAAATTTTAAATTTCTCAAATATCTAATCTCATCCAACTCAAGCTAGCAGCATGTTAGTTTAAAAATTCCCAATGCAAATGCAAAAATGCTGAAACTATAAGGTGCATATGCGAAGCGACCATAAATTTATGACTTTCAATGTTTATTAGTTTAAAGTCAGCAGAAACTTCGATTGCAAAAATTTACGAGCATCGATATGTTTTGATTAGTTTACGAGTATGCAAAATTCACGGTATTTTTATTTGCGATAAAGCAGGTGCAAGCAGATGCATGTACGAGTATTTCATGCATTGCACGAAAGAATTGCAAATGCGCACAAGAATGTGCCCCAAAAGGAATTGACTAAATAGAAAGTTTTCCATTTCTGTGAGTAAATATGATAACTCAAATCTGAAAGAAATATTTATACTTTGTAAGCAAATTGAATTGTATATTTAATAAGTAAAAAAATGTATTAAAATACGAAATTGTTAGAAATGCAACCATCGTTTTATTTTTATGGAAATGTATTTTTTCTTCAATAAAAATATGGTTATTTTTATTTAAGAGGAAAATATATGAAATTACAAACGATGGGAAAATACAGGCAAATATGTAACCACTGAAGAAAACTGTTTTAGAAAAGCCGCAATGCACTTTTTACTCAATATGAAATAAAAGTGAGGTCGATTTCTATAAACTTAATTTAAAAATAGATTTATGAATATGAAAATTATATTAATTTTTAATTTCAATTTTTGTTGTTTTCGACCTGTTTAATTTCATTATTTTATTTTGATTTTTAAATGAGCGAAAGGCCAATTTTTGTTGGAAAAATTAGAGAAAAAACCGTGAAGAAAGAAGTCTGATGAGGAAATGTGGCGATTTCCGAAATAGTACTATAACTTCCACCGCTTTGGTGTTGTTGTGGTCATTTAAAAATAAAAATAAAATAATATTTTTAATTTCTTTAAAATAAACCGTAGCCATTTTTGTATTCGTATTTATAATCATTATCATAAACATACTAATATTCCTATTCCTTTTTATGTTAGTTTTCATTTCCATACTCATGCTTTTATATTGCTATTCATATTGATTTTATTATTCGTACTCATATTCATATTCATATTCATATTTATGTTAACATTAATATTCTCATTCAAATTCATATTCTTATTCTGGAACATATTCATATTCACATTCATTTTCATATTCATTTTTATATTCATATTCATTTTCATATTCATATTCATATTCATATTCATATTCATATTCATATTCATATCCTTATTCATATTCATATTCATATTCGTCTTTATATAATATTCATATTCATTATAACATTCATATTTATATTCACATTTAGATTAATATTTATATTCATATTAAAATTCATAGCCCCATTCATATTCACGTTCATGTCATAATCATAATTCAGACTCTAACATATATTCCATAAAAATCAAATACCGGAACCTCCAAAGTCATTTTAGACACATGTCGTAGAAGAATGTTTTTATTCAAATCAGTATAAGGAATTGTAATTTCGACGAGACGGTTTCGATAAACTTGAAGCTTCACAAATTGACCAAGTCTAATATACATAAGACAATTAGGATGAAGACTTTTTAAAATAAAAATTAATTATGCTAATTGTAGAACCTCAGATTTTATTTGCCTTTTTTTAACATATAATCAAAAAATTTATCTCTGGACTTTTATTTTCTTTATATTTTTACAGGCTTGTTTGAAACGTTGTATATACATACTGTATAATATATCCGCAGATTAAACAGAAAACAGGTAATTACAAAAATTTTACATATTTTTATGTTCATTTCAATTTTTTTTTGGCGTAGAATACGTCTTACCTTACGGTATGGGCACCAATGTCAGGTTTTTATTGTTGTAATCTCTATTTCTTTAATTATAAGAAAACGGCTCGGTAAATTTTTTTTTTTTTTTTGTAGTCAAATGAAGATGTTAGCTTTCGTTTGACATACATTTCATGTTGGTTAATATCTTCCTAATATTTAAATTTCTCAAATGAAAATTGTATAAACACATGCACACAAATATGTGTGTGGTGTTTGGTTGAGTGTTTGCTGTTGGGCGATTTAAATGTACTCGTGCAGCCCTTTCTTTGTATTGCATAATTTTAGGCGGGCAAGTTAAAGTAGAGTAAAGGCAGAGAAAGCGCTGCCAACTACTGCTTATTGGTGGTGATTTTAACACAGAAATCACTTCAAATACTATATTGGCGAAATTTATGAGCGATACTTTTAATTTGGATTATATTCGAAATGATGCTCCCACAACTACTGATAACACAACCATCGACTTAGTTTTTGCGAGAAATTTAAATGTTAATTTAAAAACATATTTATCCTATTTTTCCCATCATAAGCCTATATTCTCAAAAGTAACTTTCAAATAATCAAATAGATTTGGGTCTGTTATTTATCATTTATCTTTACTATTGATAACTACCATTGACTTCGTTTTTGCGAGAAATTTAATTGATAATTTAAAAACATTTTTATCCTATTTTCCTATCATAAGCTTATGTATATCATCAAAAGTAACTATCAAATAAAGAAATTAATTTGCTTGCATTATTTATCATTATAAATTATCATTATACATATGTTTTCTGTCTTATCGGATGGCGTATTCTACGTTAAACTTAATGGCCGTGTCTCTGACACAGCCTTCTTCTTTTTATTTTATTTACTTGGCTCAAGTTCAGGTGAAAAATAATGATGCTATTTATTTCTATATTTTTTTCTGTGATGACAGTTAAATATAACAACTTCATTTTTTAGATTTTAAGATAAAATTATAATAATTAAAATTTGGAACAAATAAACTTCAAATATATTGGACCTGAGAAAGATATCTAAGTATTATTTATAGAGTAACCCCAAAGCTACTTAAAATAAAATAATATAAGCAAGATATAATAATATACATACATATGTACTACTATGACCCTGAAATTTTCTGTCCAACAATTTTCGTCGATATTATTAATGCAATTGTAAACGGATACTCTTAAAAAACGAAAAAGGAGCTAATGGGTTAGAATTATTTCCCGTACAATTTTACTTTATATACCAAAGCTAGTTTATTCGATTCGACATGAATTCAACGCCTTTTTGCTACATATTCTAAAAGCAATTAAACAAAGATTAATTTTTAACTGAGAATGCAAAAATAATTGGAAGTTTTACTATATGGCTTCTGGCCTTTCTCATAATTGATGTAAACGACAATGCATGTGTGTTTAGATCAATTCGAAATAATTTGATAGCGCACACAATAGCCGATTACAAATGTACGTCACACTGAATATAAATTCTCTTGAAATTCAGTCACGTAAACATAACAAGTGTTTTATACAAGTTGATGTGAAAACATTGCGAAGATTTAAATATTTCTTTTTTTGCTTTTTTTTGCTAATTAACAATCATGAAATCTGGCTACGAAAATGATAATGTATATGAAAATGATTTCATTTGTATGTATATTACTAATATCGACTACAATTATCCGCATAATCAATCGAAATTTAAACATATCCATACGCAACGTTCAGTCGGTTTTAACTAGTGAACTTGAGAGTGACACAGAATTGAAATTCAAATAAAAAGTATTTTACCAAATGGTGATAAAATTATCTGGCATACAACGTTTTTATTTTTTATAATAAATATTATTACTTCGAATAAAAATTCAACAGCAAGCTTTGTCCTTAAAATCCATTAAGTTGTGCATTTGAGGGTTAGAAAGACTCACAGCCGCATCTCTTCGCATAATCCCTTAGCACAAAAAGGTAATGACTCAAACAGAAAACAATGGCAATTAAAGTGAGCATTAACAAATTTAAAAATAAAATCATTATTGCTTCAGTTGTTAAGGTGATAGCGTCGTGCTCTTGTGCATCTACGAGTAAGCCCTTCAATGTTCCGGCTGTGTGCTTTCATAGCGGAAGATCGTGATATTTTATGCTGTACTGTAATAAAGTTAGAATAAATTAATTTATGATTCCCATAAAACCAAGCAAGCCGTAACAAAGCATCGTTGCAGTCAGTAATTTGTATTCTAATAACAATTATAATATCAACAAAAGAAATGCAGAGCAGAGTATTTAGTAAGAAAACGTGACCCTGCGTCTGTGCAAGAGGCGTTTGTAATAAAAACTGGGTGCGAAAATGGTTTGAAAATGCAAAAATAAAATGTAAATAACAAGTATGTAGATATGTATAATATTGCGTGTTTTTGAAGTAAATCTTCCTTCGTTATATGAATTTTGTGTTACGTCAAGCATTAAGTTTTTTTGTCTTTCCAATGACACTGCATGTTATCTGTTTGTGGCGTGGGTAGTGAATTGTTTGAGGAGTTCGGTAACTGCTCGGTACTTTATTAGTAGGTATTTTAGCGGGACAAGTCTGAGTTAAGTTCGAGACCAGTTCGGGACTATTTTGCGGCCATTTCAGAGCCAATTTGAGATTGAATCGGAGCTGGTTCCGGACAAATTTGTTTTTATAACGTAAGCTGTTCGGAAACAATGTGAGAATAGTTTTGGGCTAGTACGGGATTAATTTTTGATTGGTTCGGGGTTTCATTTAATTTTTCGATCAGTTAGGGATTAATTTTTACATATTCGGAACCATTGCTGGACATTTTTAGGATCGTATAAAAGAACAGTGAACTAAAGTAAATGAAATGAATAAATAATTTTCAATTTTGCATCTTATTTTTACGGTCAGTCCAGAATTATATAAAAATGAAACCAGTAAAGAAATGTCCGAAAATCAATGGTAATTAAAGACAGTTCAAACTTTTCTTTAATTAATCGAAAAATTTTTGCGAATTCTAGTTAAAAGTTGAAAATGTTGATGTAATTTTTTCAATTCATTTTCGGTTTTTTATAAAGCTTGAAACTTGCGATTATAGAGTTTTAGTTGGAAAATAAACTTATTTAACAGAAAAAAAAATGAAATATTATATATGTATATACATACAGTCAGGGCAAGCAAAATCTTAATCATAGAAAAAGTTTTTTCTAATAGCGGTCACCCCTCGGCAGGCAATGGCAAACCTCCGAGGTTATTTCTGCCATGAAAAAGCTTCTCATTAAATAAATTTGCCGTTCGGAGTCGGCACAAAAGTGTAGGCCCCTCCATTTGTGGTATATTATAAAAGACGCACTCCACAAATGGTAGGAGAAGCTCGGCCAAACACTGAGCTATATAGTGTACGCGCCAAAATTATATATATATACATATTAGACACAAAATTTGCATGGTGTGACCTTATAACTTTGATATGGGGTGTATTAAGGTTATTTTTGAAAACTTTCGTAAAGTCGCTGTGAGTTTATAGACTTTTTTTATATATTTGTAGAAAGATTGTTCATTCTCTTCACTCAAGTTTAAGTTATGTATAATTTTGGCGCTCCCCATACAAGCGCAATCAATTAGAAACGGCGCCTAGAAAAAATGAAAAGTTTTTGGCTTTAACGCAGGGAAAAACTTATTGATAGTCGCGTCAGAGAAACGCGATAAAAACATACATAAGCACTTAAGTATGTATAATATTCGTATATATGTTTGTGTAGAGTTTTTCATGGAAACTTAAGCATGTATATATATTTCAGCAATTTCCTCAATTCACTTGCTATCGAAGGGTAGGCAAATTTGTCAGCTTATTATATAAAGTACACTTTTGATTTATAGCTGTTTTGAAAATGTGCTCAAAAGTATATATTTATATCCAAGTATGTATATATGTATAAATGTACATACGTGTTCTTATGTACATACATACATATATATATACCTACTAGTCAAAGCATTTATCTTCTTGTTTTTAATTTTTCTTTTGATAAAAAACCCTTAAAACTTATCAGAAACATATTTTTTCCATGCATACCTACCTGAGAAAATTTGGTAACGACAACTTAAATATCTGCTGGTAACATTTATACACTTCAGTAGCATTTTTCCACTCGGTAGTTAGCGATATTTGCGTGTATGCATTTGAAAATGTACATTTGTTGAAAAAGCCGACAATTTGACAAATATACGAAAATTAAATTATGCCTATAAGCTTGACAAAGTACTTGCGACAAATGGTTGCTGTGTGCACACACTCACGCACTCACACACACTTCAATCAACAGTTAACAAGGATGCAAACATATGCTCGCTTGCAGGAACGATTTAATAATGATAAGGATTTGTGTATAAGTGGCAATTAGAGCTGTGACGATTTCAGTTTCATTGTTGCTAAGATAAAATATATGTGGAGTTCCTTACTTAGCAAACAAAACAATTCCACTTAAATAATTGTAAAAATAAATATAATTAACTAGTTTACTTAATTGTAAAAAAAAATTAACCGGTATTTATTTGTTTTTGAAAACTGCTTTTGAAGCTGAAATAATACTTTTTAAATAATTGATTTGGAAACGAATGATTTGGAACGCATTTTCGTCATTCCCTATCAAGTTTGGTTTTAAGACAAGACAGTTCAGATAAATAATTCATCAGAACCTGCATTTTTAAACCAAAATCATGAAATGCCTGTAAATAAATAACAAATAAGTTGAGTCAGATTTTTCATTTTTTGCTTATATAAAATTGTTTAGTACAAAGTACAAAGAAAGGCGATATTATAAAAAACCTGGGTTTCCTCTTCATTTTAATAAATTATACTTAAATAAGCAAGTTGACAAAAATTTAAGTGCTCCCGCAAAATCATGAAATACAAATTAAAATATTTAACCAAAATGTTGATCAGAATCATAATTTTCTTTAAGATTAAGAAAAGTTTTAAGTATACAGTTTGAAAGTTTATAAATTTTAAGATCGTATAAAAAGTGTAAACTTTAATTGGCTAACAATAACTTAATTTATTTTCCGGCGTAATATCTTTGGTAAAATTGATTTGGCATACGTATTTAACTCTTAAGGAAGAGATTTTAAGTTCACTTTGCATACAAATAAAATTACAAATTTCTTTTTCAATAAGATGTCAATGATTTATCATTACAATACAAATATGACCTTCAAACAAATTTGTTAAAAAAATTTCCATGACGTTGCAGCAACAAATAGTTTTATTTTTATATTTTGTATAAAAAAGGTTTTTAACTACAGTACTCATTAAACAAGCTATACAAGAAATACTTTTCATTATTTCTGTTGCTTGAAAAAGTACTTTGCCGTTGCTGAAAATTTTCTTGAAGAAATAAATATAAGAACATTTTTTTCGTGAGAGCTTTATACTGATTTAAGAAGTTTTTGTAGAAGAAAATTTTTATAGAAGAAAATTTCTTCTTCATTTCGATTTTCTTGCTTGATGGATGTGTACTGAGATTTATTAGGAAAACTGTGAGTCTCCATTTCAGAGATACACTTTATCGATTGGCGAATCTATAGGTCCTCTGGGAGCTGATTTTGATCTATACACTCGTACTATATGTATGCGTCAAAGAGAAATGCAATTTATGTGAAAAACTAATTTATATGTAAAAAAAACAAGCTATTTCTTATTAATGGGAAAACATTCCTACCGCTAACATGGATCTGCTTGTACAAGGTTGTTTATTTGCTTGTCTTAATTTCGTCTCAAAAATTTACATCGTCCTAATGTATCACCCTTATTATTTGCGTAATACTCCTGTGGCATCTGCAAATACAATGTCAATGGAAAATTAAATAAATTTCACTCGATGACTTCCTTGTTTTGTTGATATTAATATGTAAATATGTATGTATGTACGTAGAAACAATGTTAACAACGATACAAACAAGTCTACTACGTACATATGTATATGCACGAATATATGCGAAGTCCTTAAAGCCTGCAAGCGCTTATACAGACTTCCTGCTGTTCAGTTTCTTTTTGCTTTTTTTTTATTTCGTTGGTTTTTTTTGTTGTTTTTTCTGTCTCACATTAGAAGTGCAAAAAAGGTTAAGCATGTGAAAAATGTGTATTTCGCATGATGTTAACATTACTTAATTTGTGAGGCTTTACAAGTACTCGTACGCGTATACAAAAGAAACTTGGCTTGTAGGAAAATACAAATTTTAGAAGTGAAGAAATTTTTTTTTACTAAGCAATTGATATAACTACACCCATTTCGAACAAAAAATTTTTCGTTGTTTTCGTCATTCCATTAACGAAAATAAATTCTTAAAAAAACTGGGACTAGAAATTATATTTGTCGAGTTAAGGACTGAATTGAAGCTTTGAATCAGAAAAAGAATTTAACTAGCAAACAGTTTTAATTGACTTGAATGATTTTACTTGAAATCAATTAAATACTTTTAAACAAAATAGAGCTACATAATTGTGGTTTTAAATTCAATAGAAGCTAATTATTATTTTAAACTTATTAGTTTGGACTTTCTTTCAGGATTATTAGTAATTTGAGCACATTGCTTAAAACAGCAGAATATCATCAGAGCGGTAGTTATTAAAGACAATTTACTGCTGTTTTCTTTCTACATACATATGTACATATATACTTAAGTCTAATAATAAGCGAATGTCTTAATTTAACGCGAATAATTTCCACACGTTTGTGGATGAATAATGGTTTCTTTTCTTTTTATGCGCCATTTGAATAGCTGTTGATTAGATAAGAAAAATAATGAAGCTTCTAACACATCATTATGTGCATATACTTAAATATGTAAATACGAATAAGCATATGTAATTAATTCAGATGTCACTTATTCCAAAATTCCAGTAGAGCAAAACGGAAAAATGTACGTTAAACTCGTTCAATCCTATTATCAGAAGAGCTATAAATTGGATTCTATGTTATAGAGAAATATTCTAATTTAGAACAAACCAACGCATTGAAAAGAATTTTTATGGTATACGGATTTTTAAAATCCTTCGCATACCTACGCAGAAAGATGCTAACAGCCTTCGGGTTAGCATAATTACTATGATTTCTAAAAGTGAACTCAGAGGACGGCGGATAAAACCCAGCTGAAGAGGTTAGTTATATTATACACTAAGAAGCGAAGGAGATTTTTTTACTACTATTTCTACTTCTAGAGAAGAGAAAAAAATATTAAATATTATGCATAGTCGATCACGGATCGATGAAACATATTACTTTAGAAAAAATGAAGAGATGCCACACTATCACTTTTCAGAGAAGAGTTAAGACAGGAAATACTTTTAGCAATGTCTAGCTTAGTTGGGTTGAGAGACTCGAAGTGAACGGACGTGTGTGGTGAGGAACTCCCTGAAGTATTAACAGATTTATCATTTGTAGAAAAATTTGATTATGTTTGGTATGCTCTGTTTTATTATATTAAGCTGAGTTATGTTAAGATATGCTCTGTTATGTTATGTTATGCTGAGCTGTTTTATAATGAGCATTGTTAAATTTTTTTTTATGTAACTGTGTAGTTATGCTATTTTACGTTTATTTATGTTATGTTATGTTTTTCTATGTTATGTTATGTAACTTATCTCAACTTACCCCAACTGAAATCTTCTAACATCAATCTCCTCACATCAACCTTACCGCAACTCAGTTCACCACAACTCACCTCACCTTACCACACAGAAGGGCCAACAAATTATAAATAAAGTTGATTTATTAAATTATGATTTGATCAATATAAAACTACGCATGACTAGCATTATGGTGTGTTATTATATTGTTTCTTATGTTAAGTGAAGTGGTTTGTAACCTTGAATTATACTTGAAAAATAGTTGGTGATCTTCCTTACCCAAGCACTCGTACATGATAGAAGTTGTATATTGTCGCTGCATGGAAATCAACTAATCACCTTATATATGTACATACATGTGTGTAGATACATAAACACATAAATATATATGTACATGTATGTATGTACCTCAATTGAGGCAAGAAAAATGAACCAACATATTTTTAAATAAATACTCAGTCTGTACGACAAACCTTCACCGCTGAAAGATGAATCAATAAACGGATGTGTTTGTATGTAAACGTGTATTTACCGCTGCCAACTATGAATCATGAGTGAGAAACTGTTTATTAAATATTTAAACATAACACAAATTTGAAATACATATGTACATATGTACATACATATATGTATGTATGTATATAGTATAGAAAACCAGTGCGCACCAGATCGTCAAATTTTCAACGCTCATTTTGCGTACAAGCGCCAATATAACAAATTTTGGACGTGCGGCGGCCAGCAGCTTTAGATGGTGAAAAACAACGATAAATGGCTAGACAGCTCGACGTGAACAAGTATATATGTATGTACGATATACATACATATATATTCATATAATAAATACAAAGTATGTCAGTATATATTTATCTATGTGTGAGCTTGCGGCCAAATCAACGTCAGTGACATGCTCCAATAAAAACAAACTGACTGCAAAAGCACAAACATAAATAGAAACAAAAAAAAATTGAAATCTGTAAATAAAATTAGAAATCCATAAAAGCTGCTGGCAGCTGAACGGACTGACGCGCTAGCCGTTTAGTGTAATAGAGAAGGTGTGGAGGACGGTGGCTATGAGTATGAGCTAAATGATTGCCCTCGTCCGACAAGCGAGCAACAAGCAAATATTGTGTTGGCTTTTGTAGGCAAATGTCGAGAACAGACTGCAATAACAACAACACTTCAAATTTGTTTTTGTAAAATAATTTTTCGTCAGGCAAAACAATCAGTGGTTAAAGTGTAATTAATAATTTGAGAAGGGAAAAGCCTTAAGAAAGAAAAGGTAAAAGAAACATTCAAAAGCTGCTTTGAAGTGTAAAATAGGATTGTGACAAAAATCCTTAGAAGGCAAAGGATTTGAGAAAAAGTGATCAGGTTCCACCGCATTTTAGCAAAATATGTTTGGTGAAAGTTATGCAGGGCCGTGTGCAGCACTCAGAACACGGGAGGGGAGGGGCGGGGAGTATCTGGATTGAAATTTCATTTAAGAATAAAATTTGATGAATACGATTCACATCTTTTTATAAGCGGGGGGAGAGGGGTTTGTCAGCTCCAAAAACTCCTCCGTACACACGGTCCTGAAGTTTTGAATTAATTTAATTTAGCAAAGGCTGGTTAAAAAACACAGTAGAAGTTTTAAACTGAAAGTATTTCTTCAAGAAAATTTACAGCAACGGCAAGGTACTTTTTTTAAGCATTAGAAGTAACGAAAAATATTTCTTGTGATTTTTCTTGCAAGATTTTTCTTTAGCTTACACTTTGATTTTTTCTCCAGTATCAAAACAATTCAACTTTATTCATTACAACGTAAAATTTACGCATTTTATTTGCATTGGAAAAATTTTTGAATTCCAAGAAATTTTCGATAGAACAAGTTAACAAAAAGATTTACATATACATATGTGTCGAGATTGAATATAATGCACACGATTTTATTTTATTGTATGATTTTTATTGGGTATAAGAAAATAATTTGTTTATGTGAATAGCTTGCAAAACGTCAGATTCTATGTATGTATGTAATATGCATGTTTTTCCATAGGGAATTTATCGTCTTTTGATATGTCCAGAAATCTGTACAACTAAATTAGTTCAGCTAAAACTCGTCAATCAATTGCTTGATTGACTGACAGTGCGACTGTCGTTTAACAAAATCGCATTTATATTAAAAGAAAATCAGAAAATTTGCAATAGGTAAACTAGAATTTCAGCAATAGCAGTCATTGGATTGGAAAGTTGTCAATGAAATGTGGCACACCTTGCATGACTTGGCTACACAAACACACACACACACACACATACACATACAATAATCGTTCGTTCGTTTTTGCAGTTTGCTTCGCTATTTTCTCGCATTTTTTCCTATTTTCCAGTTCAAATTTACCTACAAAGTCAGCCGCTGAGATGGCGAGTCAAAAAAGGTACGAAATTTGCCTGCATTGTTGAAGTACTCGTCGTTGTTAAAACTTTTGAGTACATGCTCAAGCGCCCAAATGTAGGCAATGTACATATGTATGTATGTTTGTAGTTGCCTATTTGTTTGAACAAAAACACACCCATCAAATTCAATGTGCCTTTGCTGACAAAAAAAAATACTAATAACTTTTTAACTTCATTATTACTTTCCAAACAAAAGTTTACTAATTTTATTAAACGAAAGTTTTAATTTTATTAATATTTCAGCGAGTAATATGCATGTGCTTGTTAGTCAAAAAGTTGACAGGTGAATTTGGTTTATTGTAGTAAAAAATGTGTCGACAGAGAAATATATACTTCATTCGAGAAAAATGTATAACTCATTTAGTTTGCCCATATCGCGTGTTTAAGACAATAGCGTCATAAACTTATGAAGTTTTCAAACATTTGTTATTACTCAAATGTGTCAACAAGTTTATTTTATAATTAAAAATTGTTTAATACTTTTTACAAAAAATAGAAATGTTAGGAAGGAATAATGCCACAATAAACTCTTTTATTAGTGTTTCCAATAAATGTGTGGATGAGCTATAGCGCTTGGTCTGGTTTGCTTTAATTTATTTCTTATTCAAACGTTACTGTTAAATTTTGCAAAAAATATAATTTAAATTACAGACATAATTTTTTTTTGAAATGTAATTAAAATATTATCTCAAAAATGTAATTTTTAATTATTTTGATAAGATGAGAAAACAATTTGTAATTTTAACGAATGAAAAAAGATCGATAAAAATTGTACGTCTTTAAGGTTACTAATAAAGCACTTAAGGTTATTAATAAAATTTAGCGATCAAAAATGACTCTGCTTTATTGAAATTACAAATAGAAAAACTCGTTTCTTTAATTTTTTTTTATCCAAAATTATGAAAGTAACTATTATGGATTCTTTAGAAAAGTCGGCAAATGATAGAGTCTTAAATTGAACAGGAAACATCCTTTTCAAGAATTCCTAAGATAATACATTTTATATAACTATATTAAAAATTTCGTTCAATTTCCTGACTTTGAAAGCTTGACCTACATTTGACTTCAATTTGAGAAAGATTCAATTAAGAGAAGGCTTGAGCTAGTTCAGACCAACGTGAAGATAACCGAGAACATTTTGAGACAAGACTGAGACAATTTGAACTTATTTGGGGTCAGTCACAAAAAAAACCGTGATCAATTCAAGAACAGTCCGTGCCTATTCTGAACTATTTTACAACCAGTTCGAAACAATTTCAAATATCTTGATTTGAGATTTGTGATTGGCTTGCTGTTTTGGTCATTTCGAGTTTGAGGTAATTATAGGCTAGTTTTCGAGCAGTTCCAGGAACATCGAAAAATGTTCAAATCAAGTACAGTGACAAAACTGTCGCACTAATTTTTAACTATTCTTGACTATTTTTAAACTTATTGAGGACTTATCGAAGCTAGTCTGTTACCAGCCCCAAAAAAAAAAAAACACGTCGATTCTCCGCTACAATACGTCGCTTGTTAAAGATCAGTTGATTTTAGAAAAAAGTTAGACGATTCGTTTATATGTACATATTTCGGAAGCAATTAGTTACTGGCGATTTCGCGTATAGTTTCAAGCTATTTCAAGACTAGTGATAACACAGTTTCAAGGAAATTTGAAAGCAATTCTTGGTTCTGGGTTCATACCAACACGAATACATTCTTTGGGGGTCTGGAAAACCACCCCCTCCCCTCCCGAAATATCAGACCCTCACACGCATAAAAATTTAAATGTATGTATGTATGTTCATCTATCATGATTTGTCTACAAACATTATTTTTTCGAACCCCCAAAATTATTTTATGTATCCGCCCCTGGTCCATACCAACCGGTGACCATTTGTAGATACTGCGGGACCAGTAACGATACAATTCAAAGGACAATTCAGCGGCAAATCAAAAGCAAGTAAAATTTTAAAATTAAATTTAAAAAAACGTATCATTGTGCTATTATATTCAATTGAAAGATTTGAAATTAATATATTACAAAATTGCATTTAAATACTTCAAAATTCCAACTTGCCAACAAACGAATACTTAAAGTGCCAAACTTTGCAGACTCACCGAAAGCTTTTACATACTTACATATTTCGCTTTCTGCTTCGCCTCATTACATTGCAAGTAACGTAAAGAAATTATTCAAATATTTAATTAAAATTTATACAAAGAAGTCATTATACATAAGTGACTACCGCAATTCTTTTTTTTTTTGGGCAAGGTGCCTCTTACAATAAATACCTGCAAATCGTTTTTTTGTGCCTTCTTTTAGTTGATGGCACTTTAGCGCCACTTTCAACAACTCGCAAAAAATTATTTAACTTCCCTTATTACACCTTCAGTATTTATTTTAATTTTCCTGCATATCGTAAAGTAGTGAAAGAAAAACACGCAAAAAGCCAAAAAAGGTGGAGCAATGAAGATATTCATGTTAAATGCGACGTTTTTGGAGCCAACTTCCGCACGCCAATTTGTTGTAATTTAAGTTAGCAACACAAATATCCGCAGTATTTGGTGCTTTGTATTTGACTTGTACGTATTTTTGTATGCATGTACATACAGTGGTGAGCAAAGATTTTCGTGTTAATTTTTTATCGTTTCTTTTTATGAAAAAACTACAGGACCCGGTAGAAGTTGTTCTTAGCGAAAGTATTTATCCTATTTAAATTCAAGCCAAACCCGATCATGAATATGCGAAAAAATAACATTAAACGTTATCAAAAAAACTAGAATTTAACCCCTTAAGAGACAAATTCAAAAATTACTGTACGATCTCTTAAGAAGTTATGAGTAGCATACACATGTTGCGAAGATTATCTCAACGTTGTCTGTCAGAACTTCTGTATTTTTGTAAGAGCTTTACTCCTTATTTTATCTGTAGACGTATCCATCGAATATCAGGCAAATCGCACCATATATATGACTTTTAGAATTTAGTCGACTTTAACGACACCTGGCGTGTTATTAATACATAAATTGAATGAGAGGAATCAGTCGAACTACTCGAATATGAGCTAAGTACGAAAATAAATAAGATAATGTGATACACACTCGACCAAAAAAAAAATTTGAAAAATACCTTTTTTGACTCGCCACCTCAGCGGCTGACTTTATTTTCTATAAAATTTTTAATTTGCTTACACTCGAATTAAAAAGAAAAATAAAATAGACAGCTTTAAAATGTGACAAGTTTCATAATATTTTTCTACTTAGAAAGTACTTAAAATTATGAATGAATTTTAATGAATATGAACTTAGTTTATATTGTTTTCCTTAGAGCATGGAACAAAAATCTGAAAGTAAATAAATTGCAAAAATTTATAAAAATGAACCACTACTATTAAATCGCACACAACTGTTTGAGAGCTTGTCAAAGTGTTAGACATGCAAGCCAACCACACCCAACCGGGGCACTCAACGCCCGGCACTAACAACTACCACTGACTGGTAGTCAGTCAAAGAAAACAAAAAAAAAACCGACCAACCACTTCATTTGCTTTGTTGCCTCAGTTCCGTTGGGCCTCAACACGCCTTTTTGATTAGTTGAAAAATGTGCCGCACGCTGCTTGTTGAGTTGAAAAACGCCGATACCGTTTGGCGCTCAAGTGCCACCACTCGAATGTGCAACGTAGTAAGTAAGCCAGTGGAGCACAGTATTTTCTTGTACTGAAAGTTTGTATGTACAAAAGTACTTTTACCCCACAAACAACTAAACAAATAACAAAATTGTTTATTTTGGCGCATTCCTGTCGATTTTGTTATCGTTGACTGTTGTTAACTCGGAATGTGGCATCGTCGGAGGGATCCTCTGCAAGAGCAGCTGGCTTGTTGAATTGGTTAACAATTTTGGGTTGTGTGTCGAAGTAACTCAATTTGCTACTTAATAACCGTCGATAGCCGAAAAAAACAGAAGAAAATAATCAATTGTCCAAAGGTATTCTCGCCTTTGCGTGTAGCGCTATCGACCAAATTGAAGCTCAGCACAGGCATTTCCGCCAAGCTTTCAGCGCTATTATTTAGCTGTGTACTTATGTATGTATATCTTGCTGTGCGCACGGCATGCGCTGGAAGTTGAAAGCAGAAAAGCAGAAAAGTCACTGCGGAAACATATAAATTTTCACCAACTTACACTCATAAACAACCTATGTCGATATATGTATGTATATGTGTGTACGTTCATTTGCAGTTATAGCTTTGAAGCTTTCAATTTGCCAGTGCCCGAGCATAAAACTTGCTGGATAGCGGGTCAGTGCTTTAAATGCCCGCCCAGTTGAATTCAACTCAATATCCTTCATAGTTTATGAAATTGGTATTTTATTTACGTTATATTGAATTTATGAGCACAGGCAGCCGCCGAGCAGGCAGTAAATTAACTCCAATTTGTCGTACAGGACGTATGAGTAAACGGATCGAATATGAAACGATTTAGGCGCTCTTCTTACAGCTTTTAGTGTCTTACATTATTTATTGTGAGAGCTTCAGAAATTATTCAATAATATCAAATTCGCTACAGTTGCTTGCGTCGAATGCATAAAAAGAAAAGAAAATAAAAACATAAAAATATTAAAGTACGAATACCACCAACGCCACGTGAAATACTCACGTAAATAGTTGTCAAGCAGCAAATATAATAGAAATTCTGCACCAGACAGATATTAAGTTGCGTAGTAATTTCAGGTAGAATGAAATGTATCAGCGGTAGGAATAAAGCGACTGAAAGTGTAAGAAAAATTTCTAGAGGCATGCGAAGGCAGATATTAAGGTATTTTGATTGGAATTTCTGTTGCCTAATAAAGTGTTATGTAAATGAAGAAAAATTTAGATTATGCCAATGGATACAAAGAGGTGTAATTGTGTTTTTATTTTCACATTAATATGTAAACGAAAAGAAATGAAATAAGCATTGGGATCCGAATGAACTTAATTAGGTGGTTCACAAGGTGTCGTAAAATGTCGTAAAGGTGTAAGGTTATAAAAGTTTTCGGTAGTTCAAATTTTTTGTATTTATTTTTGTTGCATTGCACAGAATAAGGATGTAAAATAACACAACATGGAATTTTGAAGAAATGAATGACTTTACGACAATAAGACACCTTCTGAATCACCTAAATTTGTTTCATCTATGAAAGTTTATTTATTCAATACGTTGTTTCTTTTTAACTCTATTGATAAATCGACTATTTATTGTAGAAATCTAAACAAAAACTCTTTACATATTGGAGAGACGAATTTGGATAAGCCAAATTTTTAGCAGATTTTTTAAAATATAATGTTCCGATTTTTAATATTTATACCGATTAAATTAAAAATTTTAGTAATCACTTTATAATTGAATGGTAGTGACCCTATGATCCGACATTTAATCTATTTATCGCTAGAGCATGGCATCACATTCGTTATCTCACAACACATACAAATATAGAATTTAAGACGCACGTTCAGCATATATTGTGTTATTTAGATCGTGATATGTTTTTACTATGTTGGATAAAACGTTTATGGAACGTAGCAAGGAAAATCAGGGTCGTGAGTTTCGAATCTTGAATTAAATATTGAACGTTTATCATTAACACTGATCCAGCAATAGCATCGCGATCCAAAAATCCAATCACTGCAATGTTTGTTGAACGTGTAGGGCACGCTTAAAAGAGCTCATAACTTCAATGAGCATCAATAGTAAAAATTTCATTATTTGATCATTATTTAATTTTTTTTATCTTTGTTACTACAGTATTAAGAGATATTTACTATTTTTTATTAAAACAAATACGTTTGTTCTCATTCTTTTCTTAAAAAATGTCCATGTTCACCGTATACAAAAAGAACTGTGGAAGTGTGCAAACTTCTCAAATTTCATTGCAACAATTTTTTACTACAAAGTGTTGTGTTTCCCTTGGAATTCTCGTTTTTAATTTGTTACATTTTTCAATCAATCAAAGTCATTTGGAACAACATTTTCTTTTAAACATTTAAGAGTTTAATACTGAATCAAAACAAATTTTAGACTGAATAAACGTTCTTAGGTTGGCGTGCACTTTCTAATTCAGTAACAATCATCCAATGTAATTAACTCAAAAACACCCGAGCAGTGAACAAACTTGTATTTGGTTCATGCCGCTCCAGAATGCCGAGACAAATTAATATCTTATTGGGCCGCAGGTTTAAATTTCTTCATAAAAACATTTTCGAAAAATAAAAATAAGAAAAAAATCACGTTGATTCAATGGTTGCCTCTTGTGTTGTCAGCGTAAAATCATAAAAAGCTGGCTTAAACCAAAACTCATAAGTTATTTTTAAGTCTGAAACTAGAAGTCTAAAATTGATTAGGTTACAAAAAATATCTTTTTTAATAAAAAGTTTGACATTTTGATGATCACTTTTTCTTATTTTTGAAAATTATTGTGCGTATAGCACAAGTACACAAACACATGTCCATATAAAGCGAAATTTTGGTTGTTGTTATTTTAGTTATAGAATTGTGTATTTGCAGTGGTTTTTGGCTAAAACAAACACAACAATTGTCAGGCCAATTCTATAATTCGATTTCTTCGTTATAATGAATATTAAAGTGAACAGTTCTTTAATATACTACATACACCTAATTATTATTTTAGATTTCATTTATTTATTTATTTAATTTATTTAGTCTACTGGAAATCTTTACAGACTATTTCTAATTAAACATAATGAATAAATTAAATTTAAATCTCGATAAAGTGGTATTAAAATCTATTTGGTGCGCGTAATTATTACATCGATGTATGCTTCTAGCCATAGGTTCATTATAGCCATAATTAGTTCTGTGAGACGTTGCAGCAAGCAAACGATTATGCGTTAAATCACGTGAAGTATAAAAGTTCAAAAAAGTATATAATACAATATCGCCAATGCTATGATTTAATAAATTGTAGACAAACATTAGTGCGAAATAAGTTATTTGGTCTTGTAACGATTGTAAGCCAAGAAGTTGCCGTCTACCAATGGAAGATGGCAAACCGCTTGGCCAGTTTAGTTTATGTAATGCCATTTTGGTAAAACTCTTTTGAACTCTCTAAATTTGTATTAATATAAGATAAATAATAAGAGTTCCACACCAGATAACAATAATTAAGGTGGCTCCTTACTAATGAGTTGTAAAAAAACTTCAAAGTGCAGGAGCCTTTAAATTCATTAGTATTTCTTCTAATAAATTCCAGCATAAAAAATGCTTTTGAAACAATAACGTCCACATGTTTATTGAAGGTTAACTTAGTGTCAAATATCACTGCAAGATCCTTGATTTCATTACAGCGATTCAAAATGATATTATTTATGGAATAGTATATGAAAACACACTGCATTTCTTTGTGCTAAGGAACAACCGATTTGCAGTTACAATATTCAATGCCATGTATTTTAAATATTTGCGTATTGACCGAAAATGTGAAACGCAAAATAAATGAAAATTGTTAAACCCTCGTTATAGAAGGTAGTTTAAAATAATATAAATTATATAAATTAATATTTATATTAATAACATTTTATAATTAAAAAAAAGTAGAAATAGTATTATCACTAAATAAAAATCATTAGTATTTCCTCATAGCCAGTAAATTGATTCCCCTCATCAAATTTTACTTATTTTAATTTCCAAATAAAAAATTTTAATTTTACTTTATATAAAATTTTAATTATAGTTATAAAATAAATAATTATAAATAAATAATTAATTAAATAATTAAAATTTAATTAAAAAATAATTAAATAACTAATTATAATCAAATAATTATATAAATTAATATTTATATTAATAACATTTTATAATTAAAAAAAGTAGAAATAGTATTATCACTAAATAAAAATCATTAGTATTTCCTCATAGCCAGTAAATTGATTCGCCTCATCAAATTTTACTTATTTTAATTTCCAAATAAAAAATTTTAATTTTATTTTATATAAAATTTTAATTATAACTATAAAATAAATAATTAATTCAATAATTAAAATTTAATTAAAAAATAATTAAATAACTAATTATAATCAAAAATTATAAATAATATTATAAATATTAAATTTTAAAATTTTTTAATTTTCATTATTAATATAAAATTTTTATAATTTTTAAAATTTAATAATTTTAAACTATTTTATCTACTATTTTAAAAGCTTTTGTAAACTGGTTTTTTTTTTTGAATTTTTCGCTTTGAAGCGTGGAGATGGTAGATCTGACATGTTTTTCACTTTGCAATTATTATTCGTTATTTAAGGTACTTATTGACAAAAATTGTATTTATGGAATTAATGTTGAATGGAATGCTCATTTACTGCTGTATATTTTAATTAAAAACTATTTTACTTCATTTTATGAGCAAGAGAAAATATTTCAGCTTTGATCTAGAACCATTAATTCAATTAAATTATTATTTTATTCAATTAATTATGAAATTATAGAAGTTTACTATCTAGTTAGCTCTTTAAATAATTAAGAATTTCTTCATTTTTTAAGTAATCATCCCTTTTCTATGTATATTAGACATAGTTTGAGTCACGCAAGCAAACAATTTCACATAGAATCGCGCCCACTGACCTCTAAAATAATTTGCCAAACCATTAATTATGCTACTTCAACAAGCAACTGGCACATTTTGAGCAATTTTACAAGGACTATAAATTTACCAAATACATACAGACAAGCATATGTTGACTTAAATGTATATATTTATGTAATTATATTCATGCAAGACTTCATAAACAAGCATGTAAATATATGTATGTATGAGTATTTATATAAGTACATATGCAAGTAGCGATTTGGCAGTGCGTGCCCAGATTTAGCTGAAGAATACAAAATACAAGACATCATTTGTATGCATATATGTATGTAACATAAATACGAGTTGGTATGTACATATGCACATACAGGGCCGCCAAGAGAAAATCCGGGCGCGGGGACTATTTCGCGCCTCCACCCCCCGCCGTTATACAGAAGTTCATACATTCAGTTGCAAGCGCACTATGACTTCGTTATGTTTGATTTAATGCGGTTCTAGTTTTCTCCTCGATTTATCTAAATATTTGATTAAGATACTCTTAAAAACAGTTTCTACAGACAACAAAATTCACAGATTGAGTTCTTGAAATCCGCTAGATAATTTTTTTTGTCCGTACAAAATTAAAATAAAAAAAAACATTTATATAAATTCGAAAACTCCGGGCCCGGGGGAAATCACCACCGACCCCCCCTCTCGACGGGCCTGTGTATATATGTATGTATGTATGTAGACATAACAGACGAGTGAAACTCAGGCAGCGCAACGCTGGTGCCAGACAAAAACATATCTAAACCAATTATGAAAGCTGTGATTTTGTGCTCGTTCTGCACTTTTAGTTGTCTACCAACGCACAAGTCATATACATACACTTGCACGTATGTATATACATACATATATACACTTACTTGTGTATGTATGTATGTATGAGTATATACGTTCTTGTAGCCATTTGGCGCGTGTTTTTGTGGCTGCAGTTTTTGTTACATTAAAAATATGAAATTTAATTTGTTGTAAGCTTAGCAGTCGCATTGCATAAATAGAAAATCGTTTGAGGGCTAAAAATTTGCGCGCAGTGCTGCAACACGAATGAGTCAGAAAAAGCAAAAAAGCAACATTGCCAGGCAACAAATTAAGTGGAATGAAGCAAAGCTAAAAGCAATGCACATACTAAAATATTCATTAAACGGTTATGATGTGTGTGTGTGTGTATGTGTACGTGTGTGTGTGTGTGCTTGTTTGTAGGGTGTACACCTCCCTTTTGTTTATCAACGTCCCCCTCATATTTTGCGAAACCAAAAAATTGCATAATTGAGTGTAAAATGTTGTGTAAAAAAAGCTAAGATCTGGCACACATAACATACATACATACATACATACAATATATTTATTCGTATTGTGGTTGTGGCATGTAATTGTTTGCATGTTTGCTCAGTGATGCCAAGTTTTTTTTGCCATGCAGCATCTTCATAAGTAGATTTTTCTTAGCAAATACTCGTTCCAAATATGAATGTCTAGACACTTGTCTAAAATGGAAAACTACGGTAACAATTTTTTAAACGCCAAGTTTTAGATTATTTGTTTTTTACTTAACTAGTCGAAAGCCATAGCGAGTTCATTGCAATATTAAAACAGTTTATTTAAGTATTTATTTGGATTTTAGAGACAATCCCCACCCAAACCATCTCAAATCGATTCCCAAGTAGATTTATGCTCATCCGGGAAAGATATATCGGTATATTGTGCGAAACTTTTTTATATGCTCGCAATATATTCTTTAGTAAATTTTTTGACATTCCAATTTAATTAAGTTTTAAAAAATTACTGAGATTTGACTGAATTTAGTAAAGGTTGGTGTTGCAATTGCACAGAAAAGGCATTCGTCCATAAGCGGGCGCCAACACTTCGATAATTCATATAACAGTGCGTATTGAAACGATTTTCCGTCATTCCATGTCAAATTTGGTTCTATGACATACCAGTTTTGGCGTTGTGCCATCTTCAGTGTCGAAGAAAATCAGGATAAAACATTTCTTATTAAACAATACGATCACAAGTATTATTATTCGGCCAGTCAATCAGGCAGATTCATTTTGAACTCTTCTTGTTTTGTTACACTGAGCTGAAGTATCGGAGTGGATTTACAAGCATTCGAATATATAAAAAAACTGAAAATATACAGCACATTTCCGGTATTCAAAAATTTAAAATCGACTAGATTTACAATTTTTTTTTGCATGTATTAAAAAATTATATCCTCAAATATGGCACCAATTTAATTTTAAATGCAAGCTTGATGCCTGCTTCATAATGTATATAATATTGAGCGCTTCTATTAGATTTAATCAAAAAAGATTGCGATTTTCTGATAAAAATATAATTTTTTACTTTTTGTGAGAATTTTAAATAGCATAATGAGTCGATTTTAAAGTTATTGAAACATTTAGATCATTCTTTGGTTACTTCCTTTATGGAATAAGGTTATTATGTATTTTGGAAAATGTGGTTTGAACAAACCTTGGAATTTCTTGGAATTTCGAAATTTTATAGATCTTTGGTCTTAAATTCGGTATTTTAGGATCAATCCGAAATAAATACTTTGAAGTTTTTTTCTACACGACTAAACCTTACACTTCAGCCTGTACCATGTATCACGAAAATATACAAAAATTTACAGTATAATTTAAAAGTTTCATATCCTTCATGCGCATATTTTTTCGGTTGATTTTAAAGTAGTTCTGAACTGGTCCCCACTTGACTCACAGTGTTTTTAAAACTGATCTTGAACTATTTATAACTTAACTGGTCACGAAATGGCACTATTATAATGCCGTAATTATCCCCGAGTAGTGGTGAATTTACTGGATTTGAAGTGGTCCCAGGATAATGACAACTTTTTGTGAAGGAATCTTTTACTTTTATAAAGTACGCAACAGAGTACGCACAGCTCTTGTTTGTTCCTCTCTGTTTTAGGGGACTTAGTTACTTAACGTTTTGCAGCTAATTCTCTTCATTAACCTAGTTTTTTTATAGGAGTAGTTTATTTACCTTATGGCCAATTAAGTTTCTACCAAAAAAATTATCTTCGCACTTTGACTACAAACGCTAAATACATACTATGCCATGTTTAAGCGAAAGGATTTTTTTGTGAGACTAAAACAACAGTGGCCGCTGTGGTCGAGTTGGTAGTGGTGCGTGCTATAACTCGATATGCCGGCGAGTTCGTGGTTCGAATCTCAGTCAGGGCAAGTTAAATCTTAATCATAGAAAAAGTGTTTTTCTAATAGCGGTCACCCCTCGGCTGGCAATTGCAAACCTCCGAGGGTATTTCTGCCGTTCGGAGTCGGCACAAAACTGTAGGTCTCTCCATTTGTGGTATAATATAAAGACGCACACCACAAACGGTAGGAGAAATTGCGGCCAAACACTGAGAGCTATATAGTGTAAACACCAAAATTATTATTATTATAAAAGGACAGAACCAAAAATTACGTTCGTAAATCATACCATAAATAAGTTGTTAAAATTGTTTTTTTTTTATAAATTTTTTAAAAAAAGATGTTAACAAAATTTGTCCCTACATATTTGTTATTTGTAATAGTGAGATTTCTACACTTCGAAATGTGTCGAGACCAAATGCTTATGTAGGGAAATCGGGGATAACATAAATATATTTTTAAATTTTTTTTCTGAAATTGTTATGCTCTCTTGTCGAATATTGCATTCCAAATTCATGCTGCGATAAATTAGAAAAAATTCGGCTGTTCTAAATATTTTTTTTGGCATTTCTATTTTAAAAATAAAAACAAATTGACATGGGCTAGCTTACACGCATATTTTCATTTACGACGCCCTTGGGCAGCATTTGCATGCCAAAATCTCATTGCATTCCCCGTTTAAGAATGTGCAAGAAAAGAGCCAAAAAGCAAAAAACAAAACTGAGAAAAAATGCATATCTATTTTCATAAATCCACCAGAGCATTGCAAAAGTGCAATGGTAACATTCTTCTAATTCTCTGGCTATGGTCAGGCAGCAGGCAGAGCAACGTTTTGCAACGCAGCCAAACCAAAAAAAAACGCAAAAAAAGAGGAAAATGTGTACGCACATTTGTTTTTGCAATTACGATTTTGCTGGGCTCGTTTGCTGATGATGCATTTACATATATGTATGATGATTTTTAGCCTATTTTGCCGCTTTTGCTTTTTTTCAAAGTACAATGTATATATTTACATGTATAAATATGTATGCATGTAATAGTATACACACTTGCCATTTGGAAAAGGCATTCACAACCAAAGCTCTTCTAGTATATTTTCATATAGAAGGCCTGGTAGCCCGATTGCCCTTTGAGTGCTTCTAACAGAGATACTTGGTAAGTGAAATCGGAAGCAATGGAACTAGTTCTACAAAATTCCAAAGTATTTGCTAAGAATGCCACAAGAAAGTCTCTCTTGGATAAAGGAGGGTATATGGTAAAATCTTTTCTCATACAAAAAAAGTCGAGGGAGTGGAAGGTCTGCGGTCTGAAAAGGGAAGTACAAGAAGTACTTTTAGAAGCATTTCCTAGCATTACGACGATTAAAATTGATATTTTTGTTTTTTTTTAATTCTCAATGATTTTTTTTTGTTAAAAATGTATTGCATACTCTATGAAAAATCCATAAATCCAAATGTTATGATAGAAAATATTGAATAAATCAAGATATCAAATAAAATTTTATTAACTTTAAACTTTTGCTAGTTTTTTCTTAATAAAATTAATGCTGGAAATTGGTAAGCAAAAATTGTTTCTACATAATAGAGAACCAAGCATATGTTTTGAGACTATTTGGGATTCATTACTCTCAAAATAAGTTCTCTTATGTCAATATAAAATATCTAACAGCGAGATTCAATAAAAAGTTTTGGTATCAAATAAAGTAAATTTTTTAGAACAGTTGATTGTATTTTGTCTTAAAATTCAAGTCATTCAAACAAATAAAAAATAAAATATTTTCACTGAAGATGGCACAACGCCGAAACCGGTTTGTCTCCAACCCACAGTTGACAAGGGATGGCGGAAAATCGTTCCAACAAATATCAACATTCCACCCTGTCGGACAAGAAAAAGAAGGAAGAAAAATTAAAAATAAAACCTATAAAAAAACGTGAAACAAGAAAAGTATTAATCAATTATTTATAGATTTGAATTCTGTGGAATGAGAACATGCAAACTCAGAGAATTCCGGCATCAGTCTCTAATAGACACAAAAATCACATATTTAGAACAGTTGACATACATTAGTCTCAAAACAGAGTCTCTAGTACCACATAATTCTAATAAAAAAAACAACAACAGATCGCAAAAAAATAAAAATAAAAACGCAAGAACGCGATTGCAAAGAAATCTTTATACTAAATTTCAGAACAACGATATAAATGAGCAACGAAACTGCAAATCTAGAAATTTTATATGGAATGAAAAAAAAAATGTATGTCGCATAGTTATAGTCAAGATGAAGTCGAGTCCAAAATGAAAAGCAGATTTTTTGGCAGATGTTCCATAGAAAAATATGCAACACAGCTGTTTCTAACTTCAGAGATTTGAATGTTTTAATTTTTAAAAAGGTTTGCAAAATATTTGTTAGAAAATTGCCAGTTTCATAATTTTTTAAAATGCAAGTATTATTTCGTAGTTGTTTGTGTGGCGACCGCTATTTCGTTCGCTTGCAGGCTGCTCTTTAACCAGAGACGTATCCAGAAAATAGGTTTGGGGGATATTTTACATATTTTGAGATATTTCATTATAATCAATGGATAAAACGTGGATATAATAATATTGGGTTAAATGTTGAATGCATTTCTATAAAGCTATCGTTAGGCTAAGATTATATTATTTGAATTAGTAGAATCATAAAACGTCAGGGATTTAAAGTGTTTCATCGATTCTCCTCTTTTTCTTTGCCAAAATATCTAGTATTTGGTCACTAGTAAACTCAATGTCCCGATGAATATTTAACAGCGCAGATACGTCCTCAATCTCCGTAAAGTAGAAAAGGACCATTCCCCAGAACCCACCGTGACACGTTGCCAAGCACTGATTTAAAAAAATCGGTAAATGTGTTTGTAAAATTGCAAATTACGAAGGCGGTTTGATAAGTCATTAACTTTTTGAATAAAATATACCTCTCCGGCAAAAAAACATTCTGTTTATCATTTCTCCTTTTAACTCTTTACACTTAGTCCAGCTTTTTTCCAAATATTTTATTTTGACCCAAACCTCTTACCACACAGCCATTTCTTCAGGTTCGGAAATAGGAAATAGTCGCTTGGATTTTTGCCATGGTGACAATACACGTGTACATCCACGCTTTTTGCGAGTCTGAGTAATCACCCATCGCACGGATAGAATTTTCATATCCTAATATTCGTGTGAAATGTGATGAGGCTTCCAGTTACTGGGTAATAATTTTTAATGTTTTTGTACAGAGTAAGTTTTTGTGTGTGCAATGAATTGGAAAACACGGTTGAAATTGTCTGAGACCACCGATAGTTTGGGGGGAGGGGGGTCCAGACACCCAGGGTCCCTCCCCTGTATCCGTCCCTGTCTTTATCTAATGGGCAAGACAAACTTACATACATAATTCCGCCGGTCATTCCTACTGAATGTAACATTCGAAATACTCACAATTTTATAGCAATGAAAGTCGAGATCTGAGTAACGTCGTGTGCATAAGCATTATCTTACACTCATATGTGAATATGTAAATTAATGGCCTGCAGTTTTGCCAGTTTCCACAAATGCGTTATACTACTTGCATGCTGTGTTGATCTACAAACAAACATACTCGCATACAAACAGCATATAAAGCTGAGTTGCTTCGTCACAGTACAAAAGTTGGTGTCATTTTGACTTGAACTGTGGAATTGTCCTTAAGAGGATTGGGAATTATATTAAAGTATACATATGGGAATATAGCAAGAGTCAAAGAAGCTTTCTCTTAGGAAATTTCTTTGATATCATGAATGTTGACTTGATTGCTTTGGAGAGCGGGAAATGCATCTAAAACTACTTAGGTTGTATTGAATGCCAACTGTGGCGAGCACAAAATGTATGTTACTTTTGTAATTAAGAGCAACATAAGTTTAGGTTTGGAGTAATGAGTGCTTCCTTAAACCGTTTTGTTATGTGTATCTGTCAGCGGTGTAACTTAAAATTGTCCTTTGAAGTGCAAACATATCAGAAAAACCTAGCCTTGCCTTTGAACTTTAGTGATAAATAAATAAAATATTTTAAACGTAATTTAAATAGTTCCAGTGATTACGTACGTATGATTGTTTTTTATTTTTTAATTTCTTTAGTATACTTTCACTTATTGTTTTTTTTTAATAAGTAGTAATAATACTTAAATTTAAAAAGTAACTTCAAGTACTTGAAACTTGTACTTTAAAACACTAAGAATGAATGCTCTACTTTCATTTTTAAATGTTTACATTTAATGAAAATTTGTTAAATTATTATTTATCATGTGCACAATTTAATACTTGAGGCTTTATGTTTTTTTATAAAGAATACTGAAAGTATGTTAATAAAAAAAATATAACTATCAAAAAAAACTTTTTTCTAAATTTGTAAAAATGTGGAGGTGTTTTAATTTTGTCGTGCACCACAAATACATATAAACTATTTTAAGACATTAAAACTAAAAAACTGCATATTTTAATTTAAATAAATTCGGTTGATATTTTGAATTTTCAAACAGTTACTTGAACTACAAAAGCACGCTACTAACAAAAATTGTATTTATTTATCAAAAATTTTAAAGAATTTTAAAGTCAAAAACATTTTGAATTTTGTTTAGAAAGTCGCTGTAACTTATAATTGAATGCAATGCAATATAAGTAATCAGAAAATGAATTTGGTATTTCCTGTTAATTACACTCGCTTTTGCAATTCACTTGACGGTGTATACATTTTTTTTCGTTAGAGAAAATAATTCTTTTTTTTAAATTTATAAATGCTGGATAATTACAAGTAACCAAAATAAATTTGTAGCCTTTGTCAATATCTGGCGATACAAGGCAAAAAATATAAAAACTAGATCTTTATTAAATATATTTCTAATTATTTCTTTTTAGAGAGTTGAAATTTTGAGGATAATTTTTTAATTTTTCTAAAGTTTTGTTTAAGTTTTTAAACTTGATATTTAAGCAAACTTAATATCGACACACCATGTGGTACCATATAAGGTGGAGATTTAAGGATGTTTTTTTAAGACAATGAACTATATTTTATTTGTAAAATATTGAATATTTTATATAGTCCGGTCAATTTAGACAATTGAAATATCAAAAAAGTACTTCAGACCAAAGTTGTAGATCTTGAAATTCTCTATGTATAAAAAGGGTGCTCATGGTTTTTTTTCTAAGAGCCACCATTTCTGAGATATCGCGCTTGTAAGAGTCACGTTCTACATAAAATGCATCTGTGTATCTTTTATGTATAAACTAAACTATTCTGAGAAAATATACAGACAGTCAGTCCCTTGTAGTATCACCTCTACCCGCATGGCCTTGAATAAAAAGCGGCTATTCCATTGTCCCTGTGGTGTCGTTCAGTTCGAGTGAATATACGTATTTACTACGTACTTTGTCTAAAATATTTTTTTTGATAAAATTGACCGTTTCGAGAAAAACCCAAAAATTTTGACCAATCACCCCCAATAAGCTTTTTAGCACACATGGGATCGATGGAGACTTTTGGCACTTTTTTTTTTAATGGTAAATTCATCTCTGTCGAATTTTTTGTTATTTCATCACTATTTTCATTCTAAATTGACCGGACTAAAAGAAGAAATTTAAATTTGTATTAAAGGTAAACCAAAAACTTTTTAAATTAATGTAACAAGAAATAAATATTCGCTACGAAAGTCGAGAATAAAGTTTTTTGTATTCGTTTTAACTATTTTAAATTTTTTTTTAACTTATTAACAATAATTCAATTTAAAAATGGATTAAAACCAAACTTGGCAAGGAATGACGGAAAATCGTTCCAACATACATCAACATTCAACCCTGTCGGACAAGAAAGAGAGGATAATAGATCAGATTAAAAATGAGTTAATCAGCTGTATACAGATTAAATTCAAATAATTTAATGGGATGTGAATTTGGTTTAAAGTTATAAAAGATGTTTTTCAAGCTGCTAAAAGGCTTCCTTGTAGCTTGTTCTATAAAGTTTCTTAAAAGGTTTATAGTGATAAAACTTTTAGTATTTAATTTATCAATTGGCTTGCCTTATTTTGTAATTATTTTAAAATTTTAGTTAAATTATTAAGAAGTTTTAGAGTCTGTCGCCAAGCAGAGTGCGTGCTTTCAGCGGTAGGTTCCTGGCTCAAATCTCGGTCGGAGGATAAAAAAACGAAGCGATTTTTTAATAACTTTGGTTCTCTGCGACTTAATACTTTGTAAAAAAAATTTAAATACATTTCAAATAATTCTTTAATTTTATTAAGTAGAATTCGCTTTTTTTATGCAAATATAGTTAAAAATGTCGATATATTTACGATTTAATATTTCTAAACCGTGATTTTTTGTTTGCAAATATACTGATTCGAATTGCACTCATAAAATGAAGTACATAATTTATGAGCTATGAGTGGTCGTAAAACGCTAACAGCTTAGCGCCTCGCGAGAAATACGCTCCTAAATGCAGAGCGAAGTCTGTGAAGAAGGTCGCTATGCTTAATAAAAAGAAACGAATAACCAAACGTTGTACAACTTATAATACAAATTTATGATTTTCATGTTTGCTTCGCGTCGCTGCTAAAGTGCCATAAATAAACAAAAACATCGATAGGTATGCATGCATGAGTATTAATAAATTTAAGAACTGCTGGGCAAGGAGAACCCTGGCCATTGAAGCGAAAACTAGAAAAAAAAAAGCAACGAAGACAGAAGCGCAAAAATGACAAACTGCGGCATACTAATGCAAATCAGCAGACTGCTTGGGGAACGAGAGTGAAGCACTGAGGGTTGTTAGTTCAAATACAAAAAAAAAATATAAGTAAATAAATAAATGAAATTAAAATAAAGCAATGAAACGTTGATGGCTTTGGGCAGCAATACGTTGTCGTCGTTGAGTGTTATTGTTGTTGCAACGAAAGCACAAAATACAACGAAAGACATATTTTATGGTTTATGAGACGAGTGTGTTATGTGATTTGTTTTGCTTTGCCAACACGATATGTTTTGTTGTTGTCGCGCTTATTATAATTGCTTTTATTTTATTTTTGTTGTTGCTCCGGTGAGCGTTCATTTCGATGTTGCTTGTGTATCTTTGTTTTGCCTCGTGGTGTTAACAAATTTATGCAAGCTTAATTATGCATGTTTTTTGACAAAATTTTTTTATCTCTTGCAACATGAAAAATTATTTGAAAATATAAATATAAGCGTTTAAAAATAAGTACCGTGGATTTTTGATATAAACTAGACAGAAAATGTAGAGTTATTGCTTGAGAAAAGTAGTAATTTTATTTTTTATTTATTGGCTTAAAATTAAACTAAAGCACTGCTTAATGTCGTCTTTTAGAAATTTTAACAATTCAATGTCCTCTACTATAGGCTCTGTGTTAATAATGAGCAGCCATTCACGGCACTAATCCGCAGATAAATTTGTCGTAAAACCTACCTTGGTTCTACTTTGTTGTATTATTCAGTGACAACCCCGTCGAATTAACACATTGTGCACAGTTAAAATGTTGCGTATACGCCTAGTTGAACTCACTCGCACTTACATACACACAAGCGAAAGTTCTCTGTTTTATTTCGTGCTATTTATATTACGTATACAAGCCGCTCCCGAAATCGTTGTGGTTCAGTTCAGTGGCTTAAATCACTCCAGTATTTATAACTTCTACTACGTTTATGCAATCCTTACCTCCCACGCTGCAGCTGAAGGCTCTGTAATGTAAAAAATTATTTTTATTTTAGAACTAAAATGACATATATTTGGTGTATTATATAAAATAGGGCATTTTATTTTTATTAATATAATGTTTGTGTCTATATAGGTATATAAAAAAAAACGAAAAACTTAAAAGTATTTTTTTTAATTATATTACAATTCTCATTTTTCTCTGGTATGGTTTCAATTTTTTTTGTGTATTTTAATTTGAAATTTTTTTTCAAGATTTGTAATAACATTAGCGCCTTGAAACGAAGACATAACTATTATAAGAGACAATAATAAAAGTCAGTCACTAATTTTTATAGTAAGATACAAACGTTTGTTCATTTTTCTGTTGGCCTAGTAAAATGTTAATATTTTATAATTTTATTGAGGTCAAGGCCAGTTTATGGAAGATTTGTTTGTGAAAAAACAACAACAATTTTTTTAATTTTGAAGTTATAGTACTGTTTCGGAAATCACCACATTTCCTCATCAGACTTCTTTTTGATTATTAAATTAAATTATTTTTAATTTAATTTTTCATAACCACTTCTCTCAGGCTTTGAACCCGGGAGCTCGGGGTTGTAGAGCCAATACGCTACCTATTGTGCTACGCAAAAAGAAGTCTGATGAGGAAATGTGGTGATTTCCCAAATAGTACTATAACTTCAACCATTCAAAACTGTTGTTGTTTTTTCACAAACAAATCTTCCATAAACTGGCCTTGAGCTCAATAAAATTATAAAATAGTAAGATACAAACTTTTCGCGAAATTAATTTTTCTTAGTCCTTAAAAACCTTAATTGTTGAGACCTATGTATGTATTATAAAACTCTTCTTACAACAGTTATAAGAGAGAAAAATTTGTCTAAGTCTTCAACGACTTTTATATTAAGTCGTATGTTATAAAACTGTTCTCACAATAATTTTGAATGCGCAATTAAGTTTTAAGTCCTAAAAGATGGGTCCGGTTCGAAAAAAGTTAGGAATTTTTGGGATCATTTCGGGACTCGTTTGGGACTAGTTTCAGTTCAAGACTAGTTTGGGGCTTTTTTAAAATCATTTTGGGACTCTTTCGGGACTAGTTCAAGACCATTTCGGGACTAGTTTGAGACTTTTTAATTTCCGGACTAGGTATGGATTAGTCCCGAATGAAGGCAAAAACCGCCGAGTTAGTCCCGAAATGATGAACTTGAACATAATTTTTAATAAAAAGTGATTTTTAATTCTAACGATAATTTTCATAACTTTTTTAAAAAGCAATTTGGTTCAGTTCAAATTGTTTAACAACATTAAATTATGTACATATGTAGGTGCATATGAGGACTACACATCAAATATTTAAATAATAAAAGTGTTTTTTTATTACAATACAAATACTTTTATTTGAGTATACATAATTCATATAAAAAGTAATTTACAAACTTAACGATTTAAAATAATACCTGAATATGAGCTGAAAAGACAGACTTTAATAAAGCAGGTATTACAAAAAATATTGAGTGAAGTAGTTCATTTAAAGAAGTTTTTAACTAAAGGGTATGTTTTTATTTCAGTATTTAATAATTAAATTTAATGAATACTAATGAATTCATAATAGATTCATTATAGGGACTGGTCAAATAAATTTATTAAATAGATATTAATGAAATTTTCTTTCATTATTTGATTTCAATTTAATTACGCAATAAATGTGAAATTTAACCCAATCGCTTCAAATGTTCAAATTCTTTCCTGCGCTGATGAAACTACATATACGATATGCATGATTTTCAGTAATATTTTAGCAAAGAAAAAAAACCGATTTTTTATCAGAGTATTTATAGTACTTCGAAAAAAATGCTCTTTTTGATCACTTCTCAACCAAAAGGGTTATATAAAAACCGTAACGATATATATTTATATGCATATAAATTCATACACACGTTCTTACTACCAGTAATTAAAAAGGGAAGGTGTTAATAGTTGCCGAGTGCGACTAAAAAGGAAGCGAATACTGGAATTTAAATTTACCCTCGAAGGCAACGCTTTGTTTAACTTGGCAGTAATCGAATATTTTTTCATTCAATATTTTTTATAAAAAGCTTTTACTTAGTACGGCAAAACATATTTTCTAAATAAAATTAAATCTGGTGAGATATTTCGTGATTGGATCAGCTGGCTCACGTTAATTAATGATGTGCTCATCAGAAGCATAAAATCATCGGATGTCGGAATCACTCGTGCAAATCTCTATTACTTATTACATAGTTACTATGTACATATTTACTTATATAAATACAAACATATTTATATTTCATACAACCCCAATTAATTAAATAAAAAATGTTATGAAATAATTTTAATTTGACATCAAATTAAAATAGGTGTACATATGCGTAAGACTTGCCAAAATTTTAAAATATTGTTAATGTAAATTTTATATAAACAGTACGTTGTATGACGCCAGCAGCCGAGCGCCTAGCCAATTTCTGCTGCATAATGCCATTATGGCTCGCAGGAACTAAAATTGTCTAATGGGAAGAAATAAATGTGCATCGAAAAAAACAAAGTATTAGTGAAGATTTGACAAAATTCAGAGAGCTTACAAACATATATACTTATATGCAGTACGCTATTTTAGAGCAGCCTATAGGAAAGTGAAATGGCTGGCAAAATGAAATCATTTCCATGAATCAATAAAGTGGAACGAACTTCAATGAAAATCATATTTAATGAATGACGCTGTATGCAGTAAAATTTATTTTTTATCTTCCATCAATTTCCTTCTGGCCACGTTCTAACATTAACGAAATCTTATTTTGAAAATAGCATTGTCAACAATAACGAAATGTCGCTTTGTATTAATCACATCGAGCACTACTACTACAAACAGCAACAGCAATGATAACAACAACAAACACAAAATCAACAGCAGCGCTGAGTGTGGCAGCAGCCAACAATTCACACAATTCATTTATTCGTTCTATTGCTGACAATTATCGTGCACTAAATTATTTCATACGAAGCAAATGAAAAAATTTAATTCAAAATAATGATTGTGCAAAAAAACCAAAAAAACAAGGGAAATATAAAATGTAAAAAAAGTGAAAGAAAAAAACAAAAGCAGATTACGTTCAATTGGCTCGTTACTGTAGTGGGTATTTAAATTGTATAAAAATAGCAGCCAAAAGTTTTACTTGCACTGCGCTTACTTACGTGCATATATACATTTATTTATGTTCGTAAGGACGTGTGTTTATATTTGTATATATAAAAGTACTAAATAATTACTGTTAGGGTGAAAGTGACAAGCGTCAATGTTGACTATTGACAGTCAATTGGGTGATTATTCTAAATAGTTTCAGTGCTGTCATTGCTGATGATGAGTGTGCACTTTCTTTAAATGACGGAATTTCATTCAAAATTTAAATTGGCTGCTTTGAGATTATTTAAGAATTGTTATGTATGTATATACGAGTATATATAGTAAGGCAAGAGGCTATTGATCTTTGTAGTTGTTTTATTTAATAAAGAAAATTACAGTGTAGTAAACGATAGAGTGCAGGGATTCTCAAATATTTTGTTTTGCCCATAGAGTTACATTATCTTGAGAGCCACCTACGTCAACGGAATATTGAAAGATTTAATTTTTTTTGTGGTAAACTAAAAAGAGTTTTTAAAAGAATTTTGTTATGAATTTAATCGTTAAAAAATAAGTTGCGCATGCAAAATTAATTTTTCCGTCTATGCAGCGACGATTTCAACTGTATTCTTTTGCCTGCTTCAAGCATTTATAATATTTTTAACACTTTTAATTGTAAGTTATATAAATGAAAAGCACATTCCGTCTAAAAAAAACTTGATTCTACGTTTATGCTCTCCCCTAACTGATTGTATTTTTTTTATTTTTTTTTTGCTTCAAATTTTGAATCGATTGCTGCGAAGTGGATTTCATTAATGACGAATTTCCATTTACAGCTTGATGTGAAAAGGAAGTAAGTCGAGCTATCTTGTTTTGTCAAATTTCGAATTTCCAGTAAAATGTATTCACAATTTTATACAACTTATGGTCAAACTAAAAATTCAAATTTATATTAAGAATTTTTCTTTTTAACGATAAAACAAATACCCAATAAAAATATTCACACACTAATGGAAATTTGAAGTTGTTGATTGGAAGTCTTTTGCAAGGAACTTGCCATTCAAGCTCATGCTCGTAGTAACTGAACTGGGGTCATTGAATGGACGAGAAAAGTAGTTTTTTTCGAGTTTAAAAGCATGAAGCATTTTTCTATTAGCATATTTCATTATTTGACCTGGTTGTGGAATTATATATATATATTAAAAACAAAGAACCTTACAATTCTTTGAGGAAATATTGAATTAAATGTACCAAACCAAGAACACTGGTATGTTTATAGATAGTTGTAGGTATACATATATATATCTACGTTAAGTTATAAAATCGGATGGACATCGCATGAACACATAATAGAGTCAAATCCATAGAAACAAAATGTGAACATTAAACGAATTATTCAATTTGGTCGGGATATATTAAAGAAGATGGCACTAATCTGAGTACGAGTATGACTTTATCCTGTAAAAATAATAAAATAATAAATAATAATAATTTTCGATTGAAAACTTATTAAGCTATATACATTTGAGATTTTAAGTGTTCCCCCGTCTTTGTACAAAAGTCTATCAATTATTTAAATCATGTAATCCAATTGGAAAGTGATGATTCAGGATAACATACCCACATAAGCAAATATGTGCATATCGTCATTAAAATTGCAAAATAACAAAAGTAAGATTTGCTTTCCGGAAGCATTAAGCGCTGCACTCTGTTCACAAATTATAACACAAACACGTATTGACACATATAAACAAATTATTTATCCTCCAATTATTTAAATCTATGTTTCAATTAAAACAACGTTAATTCTCTAACAAACACCATTGAAAACATTGTTTTTAACTTTAAAAAAATATAGCAAACATTTATCAAAATTTCATCGAACTTTTTAAAGCAAAATTTTAGTATTTTTTGGGGTTGGGGTATGCAGATATATAGCGTCATTCTATTTTAGTAGAACAAGATGTAAGTTTCTATTAGCTACAAATAACCATTAAGTTTTGACAATTTTGTTATTGACGTTCTTTCGTAATTCCTTTCATATAAAAAATAATCGCGGTTTTGCGTTGTGTAGAATAAAAAAAAATCCCAAAAATCAGTGATTACTTGTAGACACTTAAGGCTTACACTTTCTCATACTAAAATTTAATGAGCCAAAAAACTGCATAATCAATTTCTAAACACTTTTTAAAAAAATGATGATGTTTAGTTTTCTTACATAAAATACCATATTTTACTAAAAAAAATTAAAATTAAATAGAAGAAAAATAAAGTACCCAAATATGTCTATGTATGATTGTTCTATAATTTGTGAGCATAGTAAAGGGTGTTTTTTTGGACGTGTGGTATTCAATGAGGCAATACTTTTTTCGTAGTTGGTATTTTTAATAGTTGTTACTTGATTTATACTAAGTTTGGTTTGCAATTTCAAGACACCTTGAAAGAGAATATTCGGCCCCAATTGCTGCAAAAAGTGGTTGAAAATTGGGCCTCTCGGCTGGTATTTATTCGAGCCAGCCGCTGCGGTCACTTGCCCGAAATCATTTTTAAAACATAATGACAAACCCTTATCTTTATAATAAAGCTAAATTCTTGGCCATAGCATTAAATTAAATGCGTTTTATTTCTTCTTATAAACCACATGTCTAAAAAAAAAAACCCCTTTATTAGCACACTTTCAAAACAACGGGTCAAGAAATATGTAATTCAGTTATACTGGCTTTTGGTGAAATTTTAATTATTTATCTTCCCTGATTTTGTAATATCTTAATACGCGGTTTTGTATTTAAAACAACAATATGTACTTATTAATGTTAAAATGGCGTCGATTGCACACTAGTAAATTTTTTTTTAAATAATGTCTTCTAATATTTATGAGATTTGATTTCCGCAATTCTTGTTTAAATATGTATATAAATTTATGATTTAAACGTAAAGTCTCCAAATGGTGTACTTATATATAGGTATACCTCGTAGATTCACCCAAAGAGCAGTAAAAAATTAAAACTTGTATAGCATTTAGGCATGAATAGATGGTTGTATATGCATTTATACATATGTAGATATGCTTTTAATTCACATACATATATACATACATATGAGTATATACAGAAAATTCACATATACCATATATATTTATATCAGTTTACATAGGTACAAACAAAAAAAGGTATGGGGGAGTGGGTAACTTTTACGATTAATAACAAATGTCCATATTGTCCATCATGCTGTCACATTCACTGTTACTGTCGGGTATCAAATCAACATTTAAACTGGCAACGGACACGACAACATCAAAACAATAAACAAAATGGACAAAAGTAAAGGTAGAAATGCTAAATGTCAGAGGACACTGCTTAACGTTAATCAAAAAAATGCCGAGTATTTATAAATACACATACTCGTTCATTTGTTCATGGCTGAATAAAAAAAATAAAACGAAAATGAAATAAAACCCAGATAACTACGTACATGCATGTGCGCTAGTTGTATTTAGTAATGTACTTTTTTATTTTGAAATGGTATGAACATGTTTTCGTTTCAAAATGTCCTATACAAGTACATAAATACATAAAAGCACATGTGTAGATATACGTATGTATATTCTGTTCACAAATTATAGCACAACCACAGACGGACAGATTTGGGCACTTTATTTTTCTTTTGATACATTAAAATTATTGTTGATGTAAAATATTAATGGTTAATTCTCTAAGTAAAACCATAATAATCATAATAATTTGGCGCTTACACTATATAGCTCAGTGTTTGGCCGAGCTTCTCCTACCATTTGTGGAGTGCTTCTTTTATATTATGTATACCACAAATGGAGGGACCTACAGTTTTGTGCCGACTCCGAACGGCAGATGTATTCAATGAGAAGCTTTTTCATGGCAGAAATACCCTCGGAGGTTTGCCATTGCCTGCCGAGGGGTGACCGCTATTAGAAACAACTTTCTCTATGATTAAGAGCTTGCTTGCCCTGACTGAGATTCGAACCACGAACTCAGAGGCATATCGAGTTATACCACGCACTCACTCGACCACAGCGGCCACAAACCATAACACATTACGAGGGCGACCGCTATTTACAAAATTTCATCAAAACTTCGCATTTTTTAAAAATTGTTTTTTAGCATGTATTTTTGTGGCTGATAGAATTTTAGTGTGAGAAAGTGCAAATTTTTTTACTGGCAGTTTCCTCCATACAACGCGAAACATCGAATATTTTTATAAAACTTATATGGAAAGAATTGCGAAATACCGTTCGTAAAAAATTTGTCAAAAATCAGTGGTAATTCGTAGCTACAAGAAACTTGCACTTTGTTGTACTTAAATTGGATGAACTACATATTTGCATATTCCAAAATATTATAAATTTTTTTTTTTAAATAGTTCGAAATTTTGTTCAAATCTCGGTTGAAAAGGTTTTCTACTTATTTTTTGAAATAATTAAAATTTTAAATGATTGTAGGATAAAAAATTTTTCAATGTGACAATATGTATTTGTGCTATAATTTGTGAACAGAGTGCACCTACAGAAACTCACAGTGAAATAGCACAGTGAATTTCTCTATAATCTACACAATATTTTCGCGATAACTACTTTTGTTAATTTCTAATAAAACCAAGATTTTTTATAACTTACAAATCATCATTTTAACTTCATACATAACTTAAAACAATTTTTTTTTTTTTTATTTGAAATTCGCTTAAATTTTAAATCTCATTTACTGTGGGCGTTTACGGCCTCTTGAACGAAATATAACATTTTTCCGTCGATAAATATTATCAAAAATCAACGGAAATTTCGCGATTTGAGCGATTTAAAACTTACCTACCCAGAATTTTTGTGCAACTCTTGATTAAAAAGTTTCGAAATAATGTTGTAAAATTTTAGAATTTCAATTTAAAAGGAAAAATCTAACGAATTTTAGTTTAATTAAAAACTAACGGAAAATATATTTCAAGAAAAATATTGCAAAATTCACAGTACCTGTTTCATTACGAGTCACTGTACGAGAATTTATATATCGCATTTCTTTGACAGTTACATATTTTAATATTTCTTTTAAAATAGTTGAATAGCCGAACTGTTGAAAGGGGCTAGATATTAAATAGAAAAGGTACTTTATATGATTTATTACCATGTCCAACGATGGCTTTTGTTGGTATACAGAAAAGTAAACAGATTTGTATGATAGTTCTCGCAAAAATGTAGGTGAAAATCACTGGTGGCAATTTGATATTTTTTTACTCTTGTAAACAGTTTAATTTAATATGATATGGAACTCGTTTCGATGTTATTATGTCTTTTTTAGATTTGGAATATAAACTTGTTTTTTGGTATCTTGGAAATTTCAACAAATTCTAGCATTTTTACACGATCGATTTTCAAACACAGAAAATAGGCATTCTTTACAGCATTGTTATATTTATATTTTGGATATTTCTTAAATAATTGCAACGAAAATAAACATTTTAAAATAAACTTTTTCTTTGTATTTAAAATATTTTTTTTTAATTCACGTCCCTTTGTTGAAATAATTTTATATAACATAGAAGATTTTTTTAAAATTTAGAATCGTTAAAAAAATTTTAAAATTATATTTCAAACTCATATATATTTATTGTTAATCTTTTATGCACTAATAAATGGGAATCCACATTTATTTACCCAAAAAGATTATACATATATAAAAACACATTTTAAACTAATTCCGTAATTGATAATTCGTTTTTGGCGCTTAAAAGGTTACATTGAACCAGCTTAAAAAAAAAATTGTTTTTCAAACATGTCATTGTTGCATTTAGAACTACAGTACCATTTGATTATCTCTGCAGTTAAGTACACACACCTGAGTGCGCACGTACCTACGTATTTATTTTACAACTACTCGCTTGCGTGTATTTAACGACTAAAATCGGATTAAATTTTTTTTCTGTCATCGGGCTGTAAATATTTTTCCAACAGTTGAATGTTTGTGGGTTGCTTTCACCTCTAATGACAATCCACGTTATAATATAATATGTACATATGTATGTACGAGTAGAAGTATCTTATGTACGTAAAACTATAGGATTAGGATTAGGCGTAATTACCAAATACGAGAATTAAAAAAGCCAAATTATTTACCCAACATCTGTACTTACATAAAGTTTAAAATGTGTCTGCCCACTGGTTATTCTTCTTGGGGTCTACCATTCTTCGGCTAACCCTTAATTAGAAATCAATAGTCAAGAGTAAGCATTAACATTTGCTTAGTGCACAATAATTATACCTTCACATACGCACATTCATTCGTTTGGAAGCTAAAAATGTGAAAAGGTCTTTAAAACTAGTAGAACAAGTAAAAAAGGCTGTCTTCGGCTATGGCGAAGGCATCTTACCTTTCATGAATGAAAGAATTGTATGGGAGCCATATGTTATATATCTTTGATCAATACGATTTTCAGTGCTTCTATAGAACTTAAAATAGCTTCAAGCTTCTTAAATCAAGGAGTTGTGAAGCAAAATATAATTGCCGAACAATCGGCTCCTATATACGTTATATTCCTCCGATCTGGCCGTTTCCGACATATGTCTTATCAATTATAAACACCTGACTGCCAAGTCTCATTCTAATAGCTCAAAAATTTATGGACTAGTTTACGTTCAAACAGACGGACAGATGTACAGACAGACCGATATGGGTAAATATACTCAGCTCATCGTCCTGATCATATCGGTATAATTTTTGGTGGGTCTTACTCTTATCGTTCTTGTACTTACAGACAACGAATCAAATATACCATTTCCATGAAAGGTACGAGTATAAAAAACAAACACAAATAAATGAAGTGCCAGCACTGCCCTTTGTTTTGTCAAAAAATATTAAATGCATAGTTCTGGTTTTTATACTCGTATTAAAAATTAATAATTAAACACATTCTTTTTTTGATATTATACATAGCTTTAACATAGCAATTTTTTTCTAATTTTTTTGCTCTTATCATTAAACTCAAATTCACATACCCTTATGGCGTTTTCCAAGGCGAATTCATAAATAGTGGTATATTGCCATCAGTTGATTGCTTGTTCTATCTACGCCATATGCGGTGAAAGTGTCAAAATGGTTTTTTTGTTTACATTTTATATTTTTATTTACGTTCGTGATTTTTACTATAAAGCCTCAATATTTTTGCTTTTTCTGTCAAATTTGGAATTCCACCCAGTCGTTTATTTGGTTTTTCTAAGTTCCTCAGACATTTTCACCGCAAACTACACACAATTATTTACTTATATATGGAATAAATTTGCCTTGGCGTTTTCAGATCTTAACTTTGACAGCAAAAAAAAAAATCTTTAAAATCTAAAGTTAATTTTTGTGAAGAAAAAAAAATGTTTAAGGACATTTTAAGTAAACTTTATATTTGATTAGAACAATTTTTTTTTAAAGCTTGAGGCTAGGTTTTATTCGAGATTTTTATTATTTCGTATTTATATTGATATTCTTATTGATATTAATATTGATATAAATATTGATACAGACTGTGACGTTGGTATTGCTAATGATATTGGCAATCATATCATATTCATATACATAAATAATCATATTCATGTTAACTACCGTAGTCATATTCGTTTTCATATTAATATTATTTTTCATATTTACATTCCTTTTTACATTCATATTGATATTGATAATCATATTCATATTGATAATCATATTCATATTCATATTCATATTCATATTCGTATTCCTATTCATATTCACATTCATATCCATATTCATATTCATATTTGTATTTGTATTCAAACTATCCTAGGCAGACTTCTTTGTGCCACCTATTCAGATTCATATTCATATCCATATTCATATCCGTATTCGTATTCATATTCATATTCATATTCATTTTAATATTCATATTCATATTCATATTAATATTCATATTCATATTCATATTAATATTCATATTCGTATCTATATTCGTATTCGCATTCATATTCGTATTCATATTCATATTCATATCCATATCCATATTCGTATTCGTATTCATATTCATATTCGTATTCGTTGAATACTTGGTAAGTCCTCTACAAATAATAAAATATGTATGTGTTTATGTATTTATGTATGTATATGCATGGACAAGAATTTACTTAAAGAATAATAACATTGAACGATGTGGGCGCTATCAACAAACATACTCGTACATACTTATGAATTCATATCATATAAGCCACGAAAAACCAAAGAGTAGTTGAATGCATTCAGCGGTCATTGCACATTGAATGGGGGCAGGAAAAACAACAATACCAGAGTTAATGGTCGTGTACTTCACTATCTGTGCACACGGCCATGAGCATTAACTTGAATGCACGTATTCGGATGCAAGCGGTCAAATATGAAAAAAATTCAAATGTTTGAATAGGTCAATGACTTTGCAAATTGTGGAGTTAAGAAAAAATCTGACAACTTTTGGAAAATTCTCATGTTATTAAAGCCAAAGAAAAGTTTTAACCCGTTGAATAAAATGCATTCACCAGCAAATTTTATCTGTAATGTTATCTTAAAAATTTACCATGAAATGCTACACAACAAATGTGTATGTTATATACTAAAATAATAGAAAACAAAAGCTACTGATTATTGATAAAGAATAAGACGTTGCAAACCCCAAAAATAAAATAAATTAAATATTCATTATTGCATATTTTTGTTTTTAAGTATAATCATTAGTTTTCCCCCATGACATTGACAACTAAAGCAAGGAAACCCGATGGTCTTCATACTAGTTTTCCTTTCTCTGGTAAAGAAGCCATAGCCCGCTGCAATGACAATAATAATAAGTATGGTGTTGTTGCTCAACCAAATATTTTCAGGATTTTTAAAATTTATTTTCCATACCTTCACTTGGATCACAATTTTCTTCTTTTACACCCAATTCAATTAGATGTTGTGCTCGAAATAACTATGGAGGGTAGAGTCTTAGCTGTCATTTGGTGCTAAACTTCCATTTCTTACATGCTTCTTACTGCTAGTTTCCTCAGAATACTTTGAAAAATTGCAAAAACAAAACAAGAAATTACTACAACACAAACAAAAGCATCCATTCTATGCAGTTTAGTCTGCGTCTATACTTGTAAGCCACGTCATTCAATTTGTAAATTGTAGCGGTTTGTTGAACTTTCTCCTTGCAACCAACGTGGCGTATACGTAACCAATCGGTAGATGCACTCAAGTGCTTACAAAAAAGTAAAGTCAACTTTTTAGCTTAAGTTTGTATTCTTTTTCTCAGTTTTCTTAGCACACAACTTTTGTTACTTACTCGTATAAGCAAGCACGTACATATGTATGTGTGTGCACTATCACCTTTGCGCAGAAACTAAAGTTTAGTTGGTCGAAACTGCGGGTATTATTGCATAAACGACACCACCACACAATTTGCTATGGTATGGCCAATGTGTTTCATCTTCAAGTAAGTAGTAAAGAATACTTTTTTTTGGCTCTCTCGAGCGTCTCATATTTGCACTTGCACATAAAAGTGGTGATTTCATTACAAAAAAAGGATATCTCCCATCGGTCCACTCAATCGGTTGCTTCAACCATTGTGACGAACATTTTTCTGCGGTTGTAGTTGAAATATGATGACGATTGCTCAGGGAGAAGTTGAAGTAAATAAAATGAATTGCTGAATTGCTCACAAAAAGCGAAGTAAAATAAAAGGAAGAATAATAAAAAGTCAATCGTCACAATGCAGCTGCACTTTTGACGGCGAACTTAAAAAAGTTTTGAATTGCATTGCAATTCGGTAAACAGCACAGAGAACAGAACAAAATCGAGGACGAAAGGGAAAAACAAGTATGAATGCAATTTTCTGTATGAATGCCAAAAAACAAAAGCACAATTGACGTGGGACGTATTGCGGCATCACAACGGCAATGACAACAACAACGACAACGGCAACGGTAGCTGTCAATTCCATTTACAATTCCGATTTCTCTCGTCAAGAGTTGGTGGCAAACTTTAACATCGAATAGTTTATAAACTTTTTGTGGTTGGGGGTGTGGCGTGTGGTGTGTGGTGTGATTGTTCTCGCAGCTTGATTCGTCGTGGCATTATGGGCTGCTTGCTGATGGGAAAAATGAAATGCTCAGCTCGAAATGAGCAGAAATGATTGGGGTCATAAAGAAAATGATACTTAAGTGGCAAATGACTTACTGACAAATGAAGAAAACCTCATTATGAGTGTGCACGAAGTTGTGCGGAAAAGCTCACAGCAATGCACTTTCAGGCTATTGCATTAAAGAATAGTGATGACATGTTTTAAGTGATGCTGAAGAAAAACACTTTGGTTTATCACTGAAATTTTGTTTAGCAACCGCTTTTGTGTTTCATAAAATTAATTTGTATAAAAAAAATTAATTAAAGAGATAGAGGCCGTGCTGTTTATAAAATATAAATTGCTTTTGCTTTCTTTTTAATTATTTCATAAAGGTGAGTTTTCTTCTAGATGGCGGTGATCGTGCCGAATGGGACAGTGTAAGCAGAAATGTTTGGAGACGGCAACAAATACGCCTTCTTCTCATCAACTCCCCAAATCTGAAGTCATAACACCTAAACTCACCACACCCAAACTGACCACACCTAAACTCACCACATCTTAATTCAGCAAACTTTTAGTCTCCACCCCATAACATACTTTTGCTATACACACCTAAATTCAACATACATATGTACGTTAATTCACTACACCTTAACTCTGCATACTTCAACTCTCCACACCGAAAGTCATCATACCTAAACTCATTACACTTTAGCTCAATCCAACTAATCCAATCATCTTACCGAAACACATATAATGTTATCTTCCCTTATATTAGATTGAGTAATATACATATTTAATTCTACAACTCGCCCTAGGCGCACACTCATTTTTATTATGGTTGCCGATATTTCGCCTTGAATATGTACGACTGAACAAAGTCAATTATTTCTGCAGATCCGGCAGATTTATGTAGGTTAAACAAATTATATATGTATATAGCTGAACAGCAAATTAGTTTAAATTTTTCTCGATATTTGATGTTTCTGAAAGCATACTTTTTTGTCTTAAATATAATTAAATTTGTATATACATATAAATACATATGTATATACAGGTATATACCAACACTGAACCCGGACACACATTGTCGAATCTTTGCAGATGATTTCAAAACTGGCTATGAGACAGGTTTTTTGGATTTTCATTTTACACTTGGAAATATGCTTCAGTCTCAAGACCTTGGACCTTCGTGGTAGATAGTAGGTGGAGAAGAAGGACCTTGGCCAGTCCTCTAACTTTATCCCAACTAGTGCCAAGTCGCTCGAGAGTACTTGGTAATGAGACATCTGATCTTTTAACTTAAAACTGATTCAAAAAAAAATTTCTTTAACAAACATCAGTTTAGAGAACTGAAATAATTTTCGACAAGTATTCATTTACGTTATCCTTAATCACACATTTACTTATTTATGTACGAGTATAGCAGAAGTAGTATATGCAGTATATACATACATATATACGAATATGTATATACTGATTGATTTTATTACAAACTCGTGGTTTCTGTTATGTTAAGCATTCATTCATTCTCGTTTACATCGTTGCCTTCGTCATCACATTTTTTGGGCAATTTGTTTTATTGGCAGCATTTCACTAGTACAACTACGAAGTATTCCATGAATCGTCTACCATGCCTACTATTATGTCATAAACTTTTGTATTATACGCACATGTGTACAAGTATGTATGTGTATGTAGTGTGTTAGATTGTATGTACCTGTGGCCTTAAGATTCTTCCTTGTCTTTTAGTCAAGATTTTTTTTGTGTTTTTTTTTTGTCATCTCTTAATGCGGCACTAAAAGAACTTTGCCTGTTTGCGGTTTTGTTAACATAAATCCTCACAAAATGGCTTTGTGTAACAGATAACGTGCTATCTGCAGTTGTATCTGAGTTTCTGCACCAAAGTGTGTACATTTGTGTAAAAGTGTGCGCAGTGCGGCGTTTATATAGTATTATATACTTACAAATACACTGTGCTAGAAAAATATACGACAAGTGATTTCTAATTTTTTTTCTCCTATCTTTTCCACTAAGGAAATATGTTAAAAACACTTAAAGATTACAATATTTTAAAAAATTAAAAAGAGGGTTACAATTTTAAATTCTTTATGGCCGTTTTCTTAAATAACATTTTAAATTTAACTGCAAGTAAATTTTAAAAGCTACTTGATCAAACGTCATTTGAAAAGACTTTTTTTTTAGAAAATTATAGCTTATTAGTTTAAGTACACGAAGGTACACATTTTGAGCTGTTATAATTTTAAATGATTTTTGGTATGTGAAATTTTATGATAACAGTCTTGCGTACTTTTATCCATATAAAAACAGTTTGGGAGCGAAATTTTAAAAACGAAAAATTTGTTTGCTCTTTTTAAATTTTAATTGCATCAAAATTTTTCTTTAAGATCTAGTTAGACATTTATTGAGTTGTTCCATTTCTTTAGCTTTAAATTCTGGTAATTTACATGAGCCCTTTTAAAACTTATTTTTTCTTAATTTGTAAAATTTTTTTTTTTTAAGTTTGTTCAGTTGCTTCATGGTGTGATTAATATATTTTATTTTACTTTTTTTTTTAAGTATAATTTTCAAATATTTCTAAATAAAATTTTAAATTTCGTAATAAAATCTTGTTCATAAGTTTTTGGTCAGTTTTACTTAAATTAAATGCGTTAAAAATGGTATCAAAATTCTAATAATTAAAAAATTTGTTATTAATAACCATTGTTTGTTCTACATAGTCAAACAAATTTTTTCTCATCAAAGAATTTGTGAACTCCTTCTTTATTAATTTTTTTTTTAGAGAATCTAAAACTATATTTGTTTTTAGATAACATGAGCTACAAAATCTCAAAAATCATCGATCATCTTAAGCGACTTGAAACTTTCACTTTTTCATACTAAAAAACGTTCTAGAAGATAAAAAAAGGTTGAAATTTTTCAGATACATATTTCATAGAATTATTATAAATTTATTCAAAATAATTAAAGAAATATCATGTATTCATTTAAGTGTTGAATCTTATATCAGAATAGTCGGAATTTGTAGAAAGACAGACAACTGTTTTTAATTCTCTGAAGTTTTGAATTACTTATTTCGATAAATTTTTGTAACGCAGTGTTTGTGTTAGATGCTCTGCACTATTTGACGGCCTTCTCTAACAAATGTGCTATCGCTGCGCTAAGATTTAGTTTAATGGCTTTGTTGTTTTACCTTTTTCTTTTCAGCTTTGCGGCATTGCTTGCCTGCGTAAGCGCATACAAACAAACAAATATTATTTTGTGGTTGCGTTTAGTTATTGGTTATTTATTATACTTTTTGGTGATTTTTTTCATGTATAATTTTACAAACTTATATGTGTAAACACATATCTTTCTATCTCTGTCCCAACTAAGTATGTTTACTTTCCAAAAAACTCATTTATCAGCTGTACACCGAAAGCTATCAATAAATTTAGGCCAAACATATCAAAAATTCCAGCGATTCTTATCAATAACTTATTTATAAATATGTATGAACGACGTTTGGCATGCGCGTTCTCCGTGGAATTGTTGAGTGATCACCTATCTGCGTGTACATGCATAAATACATACATATGTTTGTATGTTTTCCTATTTACTTTTCTAGCAACTTAGCAGTAAATAATTTATTATAAATAAGTTATTATAACTTGTTAACTTTTAGCAATTTTTAGTCACTTTCCACACGCTTGGTGCTTGCGCTATGTCACTTCGGTTGAGAGGAGAAATCAATCATCTTGCGTGAGAAGCGTTAAAAATTATAAACCTCTACGCCGTCATCTCCCTGGCAAGCCATATGGCGCAGCTCGCTGGAAGGGGCATGCTGAATAAAGTTTCGCCAACTTTTGTTGCGAAATAAATAAAATATTTATTCCACTTTTGTTAGCAGCCAACGCGAGAAGTTTGTGCAGCGCGTGATGGAAAAATGATTTTCTTTAAAGTTTTTATATTATATATTTTTTTTTATTTACAATGTTGAGCAATAAATAAGCAATAACGCGCAAAAGTTTAAATAGTTGATGAATCATTTATGGATGTTAATAAGATCATAACGGTCAGGGAAAAAAGGAAAAACAAATTGTTTACTTTTATTTCGCCTTAGGAAACTTTCATTTAATTTAGTTGGAAACAAGCGTTTTTTTTTTGGAGCTTTGAGAAACCCGCAATAACTTGTATAGCCCTTTTCAAGCACATACATTGTTTGTTTTTTGCAGATAACAATGTTGGACGTGTTTTGTTGTGATAATTGCGATATTCTAAAATTACAAAAATTTATTATAAAAATAAAGTTTTTTTGGCTAAAAACAAAAGGACAATCATCGGATTTGGCCGCCTGCGACTTTTTACTGTTCCCAAAAATTAAGAGACCTATGAAAGGACGGAGATTTGCAACGATTGATGAAATAAAAACTGCATCGCTGGAAGAGCTCAAGGCTATGTATACCCAAGGTTATTATGAGAAGCATACATCTATTGATGGGTTGTTGTAATAAGCGAAAGCTCTAATAGAGCCAGAAATTTAATCTATAGCTCTTCCTCCTTTTAGAAATTTAAGATAAAAGTGTTATCTCTGCTATTTGTGTCCTACTTAGTGATTTGCCTACTATTTTCTTATTAATTTGTAGGATTTTCTCCACCATGTCAAGCTGACACTAAAGAAATTTTCCAATGTTGATTTTGCTTTTTGTCAAACAGTTAAGCGGCTATAAAGGCACTCAAAGAGGGACTTCACAAAATTTTGGTTTGACTAACCTGGTGTAGGTCTTTAGGTCACCGACTCTCGCTGCCAATAAACTCGGCAGAAGAAGTGCATCAGTGCCTCGACAAGAGAAAAGTAAATATTCTACAAAGTCTGGAAGATTTTAGCTTCTGAAAGAAGTCTATTCAGCAATTTGATTGTTTTTGTTTTCCCACAACATTTTTCAATGAATAATGTCCCCCATCTCCAAGCATGATATTTATCATTAAGAATTTCTTAGGTGAAATGTAAAAAAAAAATTATTTGATTTTTTTAACGAATTCGTCACTCTTCTACACCGACGTACCAGGCTATTAGATTTGAAACTCGGTTCATGAATGAACAATTTTTATAGCGAGACGAAGAAATGAAAAAAAGCAAGCAAGCATTAAACACAGAGGAGCAATAAGCAGAAAAATCATTGGGTAAAATAAGAAAGAAGAGGTGACAAAGTGTGAATTCTTTTGAGATATGTAGATGCAATGAGAGTGAATGCAATTCGGAGAATGCCATGCCAATCAGTCGCTGCGTGTAAATAAATATTCCGAATTATGTACATATGTTTGCACGAGTACATGCATACATACATACATATGCCGCTTTGTTGTCATACTTAGCAATTTCTATGCTGAGCTTTCACTTGAAATTGCAACACTTTGCAAGAAATTGAGCATAAAACTGAATGCGCGTTGGGAGCGTTTCAATCCTAGACTTCAGTTGGAGGCAACCATCTCTGTCAATTTCCTGTGAAAAGCAAATTTCGTTTACATACATATTTACGCTGATTTTTCGCCACTTACCTGCCACCAGACCACGTACACATATTTCTTTGCTTTTTTGCAGTCTTTATGACAGTTTCCACATATCCTTATTTTATGGGAATTTTATGTGCTCACATGAAAAAAAATTGACTAGATAATAAATTGCTGTAGTGCCTCAAAGAGGCGATTTCTTATTTTTATCATCTCACATTTATATGCAATTTGTAAGCTAAATCACGTTTTAATAGCTGTTTGGAAAGAAGCTAAAGAATAGTTTACTCCTTAAGCAGGTACGCTTATAAAACAATATTTAAGTTCTATGTAATGGTATTCTTTCGAAAAAAAATTGACAGCCGATCTGTTTCATAATAATTTATCGGAAAAGGCCCAGGACGATTTTCATCGCTTGCATCGGTTCAAAAGTTAGATTTTTATAGTAATATAAATCCTCTTTGGTGACTTTTTATATAAAAGCAGAACAAACTTCTTACTTTTTTAAAAAGCAATAAAATGACAAACGAAATTATTTTATAATGTGAGTTTTCAAAAAAAGAGTAAATTAATTAACATATAACATATCAATAGGTTGTGAAATTTTTTTATAAATTATATATATTTTATTATAAATATATTATTTTTAAGTGCAGTTGCTTATTAATTAATTAATTAATGTATTATAGAAACTTAAATATTAAAAGTTAAATGTCTGCATAATAATTATTAATAAGAAAATATTTTTTAAGCACATGGGATTAGTTCGGGACCCGGTTTGAGGCTGTTAACTAATTCTGACTATGTAAGGCTTACAGCTGCCTGTTAAAATTTGCTACGTGTTACATTTTCTAAAATATATGCCTAAAAGTACGCAACGCCTTATCGTGGCTATAAATTCATATGTTAGTTGATTTAAAAAGTTACGCCTTTCAAAAATTAACAATTTTGTTTTGTTTTCTTTTATATATAAAGGTCTTGAAAGCCTACGCTGAAAGATAAAAAAATCTCAAAACCGATTTAAATGTATGCATCTTTTTCTCCAATTTTTCTAATAGCGGTCACCTCTCGGCAGGCAATGGCAAACCTCCGAGGGTATTTCTGCCATGAAAAAGCTTCTCATTAAATACATCTGCCGTTCGGAGTCGGAACAAAACTGTATGCCATTTGTGATATAATATAAAGACGCACACCACACATGGTAGGAGAAGCTCGGCCAAGCACTGAGCTATAAAGTGTAAGCGCCAAAATTATATACATACATATATTTTTCCCCAATAATTTATTCATATTAATGAAAATAGTTATGAAAAGCTTTAAATTCAAAAAGCTGTAATGAAATGTCGCTTTTTTAAATCTATTTAATTATTATTTTTTTAATTTGGGTGTATATTTCGATATTAAATAAATAATTTTTTTATATTTATATAATTATATATGTATATAAGCCGAGCTTCTCCTACCATTTGTGGCGTCACCGAGGGGTGACCGCTATTAGAAAAAACTTTTTCTATGATTAAGAGCTTGCTTGTCCTGACTGAGATTCAAACCACGAACTCATCGGCATATCGAGTTATAGCACACACTGCTACCAACTCGACCACAGCGGCCACTATTTATATAATAATATAGTTTAAAAATTCGTGAATAATTTTTATGTGGAATATTTAAATATTCTAACGCATTCATAAATAGTCAATTTTATAAATATTTAAAAGTCCGCTAAAAATATTCAATCCCAATTATGTTCTCAAAAGCTCGATAAAATGATACTCAAGAAAAATTAATTTAATATTTATAGTACTATTAACAGATACGATTAAAGTTGATGTAGCAGCAATTATATTTTTATTATTATGTATATTGTTTTTTTGACATATACTTATGTACATATTTTTTATATAAGCATCGGCTATCAATGTATATGAATGCCAAATAAATTTGCCTAAAAATATGTACCATGATAACTTTAAAATAATATATAAATTGATGAACAATTTGCTAATAAATATGAGCCATATATTTTTAGGCTTATTTTTGAACGACAGTTTAATGTCTTGTTATTAAACTTACGGTCATCATTTAACTTATGGTATTACTTTTGAATTAATTACCACGCCTAAAAAAATCCCATTAACTGGTTTTAGGCGTTCTGATGATGTCATACCATCATAACTTCATACGAAGTAGTTGTAAAAATTGTCATGCGATAAATTTTGTTAATGGCATACAAATTAGGCTAGGAATTTTATTCAACTGTAGTTTCTAAATACTTTTCTATACTATTTTTCCAAAGCTTGCTGAATATTATTTCTATATTACAAGTGGTATTATTTTTATAGTAGTGAAGTGTTTTAAAGTAATAAAACTTGAACTCGGAAGTACTTAGTAATGATTTTTTTAATTATTATTTCAGACTCAACGTTTTGGCATCGAAGTGAGGAGTGCTTGTTAAACCAATCAAAAAATTAAAACCCATAATCAAATCATATCAAAAGAATACAATCGCAACATAGACTAAAACTTCAAATCCGAATAAAAGCCCCCCAAAAAAAAAAGAAAATCGAAATCAAAAATGTCGATTACTGTACAAAATTTGAACAAAACCGCAACTGTCGTCGATTCCACAGCGGTGATCTCAGCTACTACGGTTGCCGCCAGCTCTGCTATACAACAGCTCTCATCCATATCGCTAATGCTCGAATATGACATTGACAACACATTGAATACCATCAAAGAGAACGGTAAGAATTTGATACAGCAACAACAGCAACAGATTAGCAAAACTCAGCTAACAGAAACTCAAACAAAACTCTTATTAGCAGCAAAGAGCACCACAACGGATGTCACCATGACGTCACAACAATATACTAACGCCGACGAAGAAGCTTTAAAAGATATCAACCCTGTACTGCCACCAACACCACCAGCAACACCCAACTTAACGAATACAGCGCGCAAACGTTGGAAGATTTTGGCTAAAGTGTTGCGCAAAGACTCCGAGGAGACGGTGTCGTCATCGGGTGAAGAATTTAGTGAAGAGCAAACGGCGTCAGTGCGTCGTTTTAAATCATTCGATTTGTTGCGCCAAGATAGTTTCGAGGATCACATGACACTGAATTGTCTGGGCAAGCCGGAGAATTGGTACAAGTATAGCGTGCTGCTCGATGGCGAGGGAGAGCAAGAGTACACTGTTAATATACATCATGTGGAGCGACAGCTGACCGCTAGCGATTTGATGGGTTTCAACAATACCGGCAATATTTGTGTGTGGCCTTCGGAAGAAGCACTTACCGCTTATGTGATCTCAAATGTTGCCGCCTATAGCGACAAATGGATACTCGAATTGGGTGGTGGCTTCACTTGCCTGGCAGGACTGATGCTCTCCAAGTATGCCAAGCCATATGCGGTGCATCTGACGGACGGCAATGAGGTTTCCGTGGAGAATGTTAAGAAGACTGCGTGTTTGAATGAGCTCTCGTGCTACACGAAGTGTTCGGTGCTTAAGTGGGAAGATGTGGTGGCGCGTGCGCAATCCGAAGCTGGCAAATTCGATGTAATACTCTCAGCGGATTGTTTGTTCTTCGACGAAGCCCGTTCATCGCTGGTCGAGACTATTTGGTATTATTTATCACACAGAGGTGAGGCGATTATAATGGCACCCAGACGCGGTAAAACCATGGCGATGTTTGTGAGTGAATGTACGCGACGTGGCTTTGCAGTACAAATAACACAGCGCTACAATGAAACGATATGGAAACGACATGAAAATTTAATGACATCATCGGAATTGTATGACGAAGATTTGCATTATCCGGTGCTGCTGCAACTGCGCAAGTCCGCAATGGGTTAAAACTGTTTAGTCGTTTGCGTTTGAAAACCGAGAAAATGGTTAAAAAAAAGTATATGTAAAAACTAAAAAATATATTCGTAGATTATATACTTAGCGTTATTCAACAATTTTGTATTATTCCAAAAATTCCAAGCGCAAATTTCGAGGGATAAATAAAAAAAAAATTATTATAATTATAATAGAAAATTGTATATCGAAAAATAGTTTGTACATTTTTGTCGTGCTTTTAGGCGCGCAAACAAGATGGTAAATGCTTTAAAATAAATAGTACACAAGTTCAAATAGCTTTCCCACTTTACCTTAGATACGAGTACTTGAAAAAGTTGACTCAATAATTAAAGATATTATGAATTTCATAGCTAATGGAATACATAAAACTTCCCTTACTCTATATATAGGCAATTCGTTCTAACTAAAAGAAAATATGTGAAAATCTGTAGATTTAAATGAGATTTATTTTATTATTTTGCAGATTTATTTTATTATTTTTAAAATAAAATAATTTAAATTGTTAAACTTAGTAGAACCCTTTAGCTTAAATTGTATTACCTCAAATATATAGTACACGCATATGTTGAAATATGTTTTGTAACGCTTAAGTAGGTAATAAAATGCCAAACGTTGTGTCCTTGCTTCGTAAACTAAACCATAGTTTATACTTACCTATTACCAAAACAAGTATTATTTTTTGTGCTACCTTGTAGATTTAGTTTTAGTTTAGAAATTTAATGAAATACTTTCATATTGTTATGTTAATAAAAAATCCATTAGAAAAATATAGTCGTAGCATATTCACTAAACCTGGAATAAAGTGGAGAATATATCTGATAAAATTGTCCTTTTTTTTTGTAGAAGCTTAGAAAACTATGATGTATACAGACATAATTGTATATCAATATCCATTAATAAATGAAAAAATTGTTTTCGGCAAGCATTACAGAAAAATTAAAAAATTGTTCACAAATTAAAGCATAACCTCATATTGACAGATTTGTGCACTTAATTTTGCAATTAATTAATTAAATTTATTTTTCAATTAAAACTCGTTCATTTTTTATGAAAAACTATAAACACCAATTTTGTAAACTATTTACAAAATGTACGGAATTTAACAAATTTGGGCATGCAGTTATTTATATCATTCATTTTTAGTCTAAGAAACTGCAAATTTTAAGTGTGTACAAGATATCCATGATTTTTGTAAAAAAATTTACTGGTTGTCAAAAATCAGTGGTTAATTCTTAGCCAATGAGAACTTGCACTTTATTGTACTAAAATTTAATTAGCTACACATCTCTGTACGACAAAAAATTCTAAAACAACAATTTTAAAAAGTTCGAAATTTAGATGAATTTTTGATTAAATTCTAAATTTTTTATAAAATTTAAAAATCGTTTTAATGGTGTTTGTTAAACAAATTTAAAAAAATTGAATAAATAAAAACACCTCGAATAAATTTCGAAATCCCATATATACCCGAACTCGTCCTTTAATTAACCTGAAATATATCCGAACTGATCCCAGAGATAGTTCCGAAATGGTCCGTAACTAGCCCTTACCTGGTTTTAAAGTAGTCAAGAAACTTCCTGCAACACTTAAATATTTCTTGTAATGGAACCTTTGACAGGCGTTTTTTATTTGAACCTGCAAAGCTTATTTAAAAGTAATGGTCGTTTCTATGCACGGCTCCATTTAAAGCTGTGCGTTAGTTCTTTCGCTTTCCTCATTCAAACACTCTCCATTGTGCTGTACGCTCGAGTATGCTGCTAACCTTACTTAGCACTCAGCTGAGAAAGAAAAGTAAAAAGGCGTATTTAGTAGTAAACTCCACATTAAAACAACATGTTTGAATGCTGACCTCTAGTACAGAAAATGCTAGTCCACTCGCCTGCTCATCAAATTGAAAAATCGAACTTATTCATAAGAAAACCTATAAGTAATTATTTTATTAACCTTTACTACAGAAGTGTGATTGAAGTAAGGAAAGATTGAATTCTTATTTTGATAGCGTATTATATCCAATAGGGTATGGTTAACTGAAAAAGTCCTATTAGTCAAAAATTTATGTTGTCGAATCACCTATTGCTCCTCGATTAACCGCATAATTTCTCTCGCGATATACAACTAATCTTTCTAAAAATTGTCTGATAGTGATGGTATAGCATTGATTTTAGTTATGCCAAATTTAATTTGAAAATTAAGATTTTTTTTTAAATGGATTAATCGGATACTTCAAACGATGCACTAATAATTTTTTTGCATTTGGAATAATTTCTGGAGTAGTGCCGTGGTTTGGTAATCTTTTCCGCTGACAGTCTTCAAGAGAGTTCCTGCTTGTATCAAAAGACTGTGATGCTTGTAAATCATAGTTTTTCCTATGTAATTGAAGTTTATCTATTTTGTTATGGGTTGAGTCTTCTTGCATGGAAAGGAACTTTAGAGCGGGGTACTTGATTTTTTCCATATTTCAAATTTTTTTTCGATGATTGTAAATATTTATTTTAATAATTGGCAACATTATATTCATTTAAACTTTTAAGAAACGACGCCGTTTTTTACCATTTATCTAAAAGCTACAAACAAAAGGTATATTGGATCACATTGCGCTAACAACGAGTTAAGAAATTAATCTTATCAGTAAGGAGATATCAATTACAAGTCATGGCTTAGTATGTTTAGTCTACGACAGCAAAACAAAATTAAGTTAAATTACGTATATAAAAACTATACTAAATAGGCTTCGAAAAGTTAAAAATTCTTCTAGAAATGTTCCCTTTTTATTATTGTTTGTTACATCACTTAATTGGATAATCTTTAAAATTTTGAAATATAAATTTTTTTGCGTAAATACGCAAAACATCCGAAAAATCGCATACCACATAAATAAGTGTAAATCAAACAAGGGAAAATTAGAAATACTAAATTTCGAAATGCTAAAGTCAATACACTCGTTATCAATTAAATTTATAGAAATGTTATACGTTTATATTAAATATAAATAAGTAAATATATGTATATACATGTGTAGTTTGTAGGTACAAGTGTATTCTACAAATAAGTACACAGACAGATAATTGTAATATCTGATCAAAAATAAACGCAATCAAAGTGTCAAGTGAGTAATTTAGTAAGAATAATGGCCTCTGCCGAGAATCGCGTTTACTACTACTCGTAAGTAATTAAAGCATTGCGTTTCCGTACATACATATATACATATGTACTACATGTAACCAAAAGTTCAGACTTTGTTATATGTATGTATATTAAAACATTTAAACATGTACGTACATATAGTGCTTTTCACAACGATATCACTATGAATTATTGACAAATTTTGACAATTAGTTTTTCTCTTAATTTTCATAATTCTTTATTTCTTTTTTTTTAATATCGGTTATTAATTGCTATTGGCTTGCAATAATAAACTTAATAAGATCAGTTTAAGGCGTCATAAGTCCGCAAACGTCACCACATCTCATAAAATACTTCACAAAATTTGTTACATTAAAGACAAATATTACATACACCAAATACCATCCCCAAAGTTAGGTTCTCTAAACTGTTGATCTCATTTTTTTTCTTTACGACCCGTTTTTCCATTTTTTAGAGCTTCTTTGATCCTCTTTGACAATGTTCATAATACCTTCGTTCTGGTTTTGTTTTCCCTGGTTACGTTCTCAAAATATTCGTTCTCAATTGGTTCTGATTAAAATTGTTCTTGAGAGTTTGGTTCTCATTTTGCTCTTTTTTAAAAAGGTTCCCGAGAACTTTTTTTCTGATTTCCTTGAACACGAAAACGTTACAGAACTTTTTATTTCCCAATTTTCCTTTCTGAGTGTGCACATTACATCGCTTTGCAATTTAGCACTGCAATGCGAATATCACTGCGATGCAATTTTTAGAAACCACTGTGATGCTTTGCATATAAATACTTACGTTCTACATCTGCCATTTTGATTTAGCACTAAAATTACTGGCATCAAAGTCCATTTGTTGTGTTTCAATTTACTTCCCTTTGGCAGAAATGTTCTCAATACTTTCGTTCTGATTTTTTCCTCGTTGGTAATGTTTCTGAAAGATTTGTTCTCGGTTTTTGTTCTTAAAAAGTTCCTGAGAGTTTCGTTCTCATTTTGATTTTTTTGAAATTTCTTTGCGGAAACGTTTCTATATGTTTTGTGTCCTTAATATTTACTTGAAACATTCGTGAACGTTTTGTTTCCAATTTTTCCCGTTCTAAATGTACTCAGTACTTTTGTTCTCATTTAGTTCTTTATAACGGCAATGTTCTTGACATCAATGTCGTTTTTTCAAAGAACTAAATCAAAACCCGAAGCGGTTCTCAATCCCTTTACAAAATAAATGAGAAAATTAGTTTTAGAAAAAAAACGGAAAATTCTCTGCAAAAAAAAAACTGCTGAAACTCTGACATTGTTGAAGTAAAATATAATGAGTTAAACATAACACTGCTTACTCTAAAATTTCTGAAAATGCCGCGACATAAGTAAAAAATTTCGTTTAATTTTTATCAGTTTTTGTACAAAGTTTGAAGCATGGGTTTATATGGTTTTTGTTTTAGAATGAACTATATTTTTATAAGAAAAATAATTTCAATTAAATAATACAAAATTACACAGTCAAAACTTGTCGTGGTGTGAATGCCGTATAGTTATGCTAAGCACTAGAGGAATGCATTTAAAAACATCCCACAGACAAATTGCCTTTTTAGTAAGGCTTCGCTGTAATTGCGCCGGAAAATTATATATGTAAATACGTGTCTGTTGAATTTATGTATGTATGTTTGTATGTACATACCTACTAATGTCTGTGCAATTATGAGAACAGTTTGAAAAAAAATATATGAAAGTATTGTATGTATTTTTAGTATTAGAAATATAAAATGGCGAACAAAAACTAAATATAAATCGATGAATTTTAATAAAATTACCTTACAAACTTGTTTCAATTTTGAATTTTGCTTTTATCGCAATTATTAGGTACATTTTAAGGATTCTATTGAACTGCGGTTGAGAGACAACAAAAATTCTATTTCCTGTTTAATGAGGTCACTTTGAATTCTAACCATTAACGCAACTTGTACTGACTCATAAATTGCTCAAACATGAACCACTGGCCTAATCACACGGATAAGAAAATTTCATGTCCGCTGGCGCTGCTACTGTCGGCCTGTCGCACTTACTACTGCGAGCCAGCTGTCGCAACGATTGTGGCAAATTTGCAGAAGGCCAACGATGACAACAACAATAAAGTTATAAAACTAACACAGAAAAAAAAAATTTTGTATTAAAGCAAAAAGGGTGGAAAACTAGTAAAATGAAAAAGTGAAAATTTCTCTACGAATATAATGAATGTGTGGCGAGCGAAATTCAGTGAATGGAAAGATACGAGCATTGTGACAACTGTGCGACGGAAACAGACACGAAAGGATGGCGACTTCTATTAAAGTAATACAAATGCGACAACAATGGCTAACAAAAGTGGTAATGGAAACAGAGATTTGCTGGTTAATGTGCGCAAAACACGTGACTGACTGTCGCACAATTCACATAAATAGGCAATGAAACACATATATACAAACACACATACAAACAAATAATATAAATTTGCTCACAAGTGTGTTGATTGCCATGGTTGGCATTTTGCCAAAGGGTCTTCCAACTAGCAAATAAAGGTGAACAAGCAAAGCAAGCGTAGTAGTAAATATATTGGAAAGCAAAAAAAAAACATTGAGTAAACTGTTGAAAGTGCCTTATTTTCTATTTGCTTCGTTTGTTGTGGTTTAGCGAAGAAAAAAGTATTTTATGGGAGGGGTGTGTGCCTTTATACGAACATTAAATGTATGCAAGCAGTATATGCACAGCATTGTACCAAGTTAGAATAAAATATAGACATAACAATTGTTGGTATAAAAAAACATTATTTCTTAATTTTAGTTGTGATGACCTCAGCACCTGGTTGAGCTGGTTATGTAGGCATTAAGAGATCAAAAAAATAGGAGCGCATCCAAGATTGAACTGAGTACAAATTATCTATCCATTAGAACGAATAAAGTGACAAGTAGGCTTAGCTAAGTCCAACGCTTCCATACACTCACTTACTAGGGTGGTCTGAAAAGTGAAGAAAGCAACACTCGTCAATAAAAGCTTGTGAATGTAGTTGTGCATGTTTTTCTAATTACTCACCAAAGTTTTAGCCATTTCAGATGCGCAGTTTTTAGTTGACAGTCGTTTGGGGAGTCAATGTGTAAATTGGAAAAAAATTTAGTATCGAGCTGTCATAATTTATTTTGTTTTTGAAAGGCAATACGCCTACGTAAATCAGAGATGAGTTGGACTCTGTGTATGGGGAATCTGCACCACCATTTACCACAGTAAAATTTTGAGCAGGAACTGCAACTACTAACGATAACATTGCTAAAGTTCCCCAAATGGTACTGGACGACCGTCGTGCGAGTGATAGAGGTTAAAAAAATGTCCAAAGAATGTGTTTGTCACATATTTAATCAAGACTAAGGCAAGAGAAAGCTGTCCTTGCTTTGGGTGTCTAGTTTGCTCATATTAGATTAAATACCTGTAAACGATTGAACATTTCCAAAATCCACGAACGACGGTTTGAATTGCTTGACTATCCGCCTTACTCACCAGATATAGCCCCAAGCATCTTCTTTTTGTTCCCTAATCTAAAAACTGCTCTCGGAGGATAGATGTATTTGTCACATGAGGTGGCAATCATGATTGTGAACAATAATTATGCAGAGCAAAACCCCGAGTACTATATGGACGGGTAGGAGAAATAAAAGCATCGCTTGGAGAAGTGTGCAGAGTAACAAAGAGACTGGGTAGAAAAAAAGAAGAAGAATTTAAAAATAAACTGCGTGTCTCATTGGCGGGTCGAAAACTTTGCAGACCGTCCTCGTATAATTTTTAAATAAATATTCTTCATTCAAGGCTTTCGTGAGAGTCGAACTCACGACATAACACACTCTAACTCAACACCAAATCTTCATAAAATTTCGGCATATTCCATCTGCCTTAAAGTTCAAAAAAAAAAGTTATATTAAATAGTTATATAGTTAAAACTTTTAAGTGTTTATAATTTTTTAAAGAAATTCCAGCAAGCAGTTTTCAAACTCCTTTAGTAGTTTTCGTTTTCGTTCCAATATACATAAAATTTCCATCCTGTCGGAAAATCAGAAGAAATCAAGTTACAAAATCTGATATTTGAAAGTCAAATTAAATTAGCTTGCAAGCTTATTCATTCAAATGGAGTTTCTCTAAAGAAAACTCATTTTTATTAATTGTACAGCGTACTCAAATTAAAGGTACAAGTATTTTGACTTTGTCGGACTATTTTTTAAACGACTTCTCTCGCTTGATATGAAAAATCATTCACTGTGCAAATCGGTACAGTGAGAACACTTAGATATCTGTTGTTGGTGTGAGTAAAGTATCCGATAATCCAGAAAAAATACTTTAACACTACCAGGTTAGGACCATTTCGGGATTAGTTCGGAATCATTTCGGGACTAGTTTTTGGTAATTTGTGGGCAGTTTTGTGACATCTTGAGGAATATTTAAAGACTAGTTTAATGCTATTTCAGGCATATTTTGGGACTAGTTTGGGCACATTTGAGACCAATCCAAGACTATTTCAGGGCTTCTTCACACACGATTTCGAGGCTAATTTATAATGTTTCCAATAAAATGTTGGCGATTTCGAAACTATTACAGAAGTATTTCTACATTAGTCTTAGATCATCACGGTACCATTTCTGGACATATTCAAGGCTATTTCAGAAAAAAATCAAATTAAATTTGGGACTAAAAGCGCACTATTTCGGTACCAATTGTAGACTCATCAGAGATTATTTCAAGATAAATTGGCAACATTTTTAAACCCTCTTCTGGAATATTTTTAGAACTATTTTATGAAAACCTGGTACTCAACCTCCCTCTCACATTAAGTTCTGTTTTTCGTTGAGAAATTTTCTTTTCAAATTTTTTTTTAACATAAAACCTATTACTTTGTACACTCACACTTATATATTCTGAATGTCAACGAATTCGAAAAATTAATTAGAATAATTAACAATTGTGCCCACGCAACTTATTGAGAGCAATTTTTTTTTTTCAAAATTCGCTTAGTCCTAGGGCTTTAGCTTTCTTTGTAACTGTTGATACTCTGTATTGTTATCGATTTTATTATAAAAGACAACGTCATCAATATCTTGGCAGTAATTGTATTCAGTTTAGTTAACTCTAAAAGCATTGTTGTGGAAAGCCATATTGTTATCCTTCTTTTAATTCTTATCATAATCGTTAGCTTTTATGTTGATTCTAAATATCAACGTGCAACTCAAATTTGCGCCGCTTCGTTAACTTTCGTTCACAACTTTAAGCAATTACTATAAAAAAAGTGAGTATTATTCCAGTAGTAAAATTTACTAGTTGCAAACTACTTCACAACTAGTATGCATCACGAACGCAACTATTTAGTCAGCCAACTTTCTTTTCCATACAAGCAATTGGTATTTTTACCATGGGAATGTCCTAAGACATGGCAGTTGTCAGATTTTGATCAGAAATGCACCAATCATATACTAGTACAAAATTGACAAAAACATACTAGTCCAATTATGGACAAAACATACCAGTCTCCTGCTAATTTAAAACAGACAAAGAACTAGTAGTCCCCAGTCTAGTGCACAAGGCTTAATGAATGCAAGTAATTGTAAGTGTATACAAGTCAATATTGTCAAATAAAATAAAGCATGAATTAATCGTTTGTTTTGTATTTGCTAAAAGTCTGGCCTTCTTTGGACTAGTTCGATTTTAATCAAAAAACTCTAGTTGTAAATTAGTATTTTTTCTGAGTAGTTCGGTGTTTCACTGCAGGAATGGTTTACGTCCGTCCACCTACACATTTGCGTACATATATATACGAGTATATACTAAACATGCTTATAACCGTTTAATAATACACATGTTATATAATTATTACTTATTCAATGGTTCAGCGAACAGGTGTTCAAACATATTGAAATGATGGCTTGTGTTCAGTGACGTACAACACGTGTTTTAGTATACATACCTATGTATAAAGACTTGACAAGCAGGAGTTAACTAGCCGATTAGAGGTTTTGGTTAATGCATCTACAGTCTGCGCAAGATCTAAAAATAACACTTATTTCTATATACAAATGTATTTATATGTTATTATTGATGCCCTTGTAAGTCCACGATTTATTTTCGTACATTCTGTTTATTGGGTGGAATTGACGTCATGGTTTTTAAAATATTGTTAGTATTACTCTCAATGGCATGAATAATTTCGGACTTAACTGAATGCACATATGGATTAGTTCACACGAAGTCCTTGACAAAATAACCACAAGCACGAAAGTATAAATTTACCACTTAAGTGGGAGAGCATTGAAAATTGTATTTAAATTATTTAAATTGCTCGTCGGAGGTGTATCCAAATCATTTAATAATGATTGACGACATTTCAAATATTTTTACAAACAAAAAATACTTCGGAATCAGGCAATTTGAGTGACGCGAGCAGTGAAGTGAATTACGTCAAAAATAATGTTCGCAGAACTCATGAAGAGTCAATTACCATTTCGAATTATATTTTATTTAATTCCAGCCAATTTGTAAGTACTTTCATAGTAATGAATGTTATCAAGGGGAAAATACACAAAAATCAAGGGTATTGATTAGCCGCTTGAACTTTGCACCTTAATGTATTGAAATTGGATTGGAATGTGCAAAACTGCATTCTCGGAGTTTTAAATTTTTATCTCAGATTTAGTTTTCTCCACATTATTTTCCATATTCTAACAGCAAAATTTTTATGAAAACCCGCTTAACTCGATTATGTCGGATTTTTCTACAAAATCACTTTATTTGTTCCTGGCTTATTTGATATTTTATTTGGTTTCCATAAATTTTAATTTCTCTTTCATATTATTTTGATTATGTTTCGTTGTTGTTTTTGATAACTTGATTATTTGAGATTTGTTTTTTAATTTTTTTAATTTTGTTCTCATTTTTCTTGCTTATTTTTAGTTTTTCGTGTATATTTTTTGATAAATTGCTCTTCTTGATTTACTCTTTTTAATTTTTTGTTTACTCTGATTATTTTTCGTTCTTGGTTTTGTTTACTTGATAATTTTTGATTTATTTAGTTTTTTTTAGTGTTGGTTTTGGGTCATTTTTAAAAGCTTTCAGGGACTTAGGTACCCTTGGTACATATTTCCAACTGGCGCCAGTTAGCGAAAGAGAGAAATAACTGTCGTGCTATGCTAAGCACGGCCACAATCGCATAGGCGGTTATCGAGCCAATGAAAGAAGAAGAAGGAGCTTATTTTGATTTGATCATGGTTATATTTTGATTAATTTATTTCTTTAATTGCCTTTGATTATTGCTTATTTTTTATTATTACTTCTGATGTATTTGATATTTTGTTAAGTTTTAGTTGGGCTTGAATAAATTTCTTAAGGGGTTTTGAAAAACTATTATCTATAGAAAAGGTTAAAAAATAATAATTTAATATAAGCACGTTCAACTATATTTTGAATAAGTTACAGATTTTTAAAATTTGTTAGGGTTTGGCATATATATTTTCCTTTTACCGTAAATATATAGCTATTTATAATAGGTTTTAATTATATTTAAAAAATTACTAGTACAGACCGATCTTCAATTTGATTTTCATTTAATAACTTTTTGTCTCTGTAGCTATTGTAGTTTAATCAAGCTTTTCAGGATATTTATAGATAGTATAGATAGTTATTTTAAACAAAAAAGGAGTGAAATTAAAATTTTAAGAATAAAATTGTGTCTGTTTTTTTTTTACATTTATTAATTAATCCTTTAAAGCCTTGTTTTAAACAACAATATTTTAAAACAAATAAGTTTTTTAAATATTGTATTTTTTCCCCTTTCCTAACTTTTGCGTAATTTGATAAATTTTCTGAAACAATTTTTTTTTAAAGTTCATATTTTTTGAAGTATACAATGATAGACTTTTGAAAGAAAATAAAAATATTTTTTAGGTTCATAAACATCGTTAACTAAAATAAAGTCAATACACATACATATGTATATATGTATGTACATATGTATGTAGAATTATCTGCCCCTTTTTCAAAAACTGCTTAGCTTTTCAGTGTTTTTTAACTAATTTAATGAAGAGAGCTTCTGAATTAAAGTGTAAATCAAACATTTAAAATAGAAATAGTAGCTAACTATATAAAAATTATATTTTAAAATAATTACATTAATATACATAAATTAATTGAATTGTCTTTTTTATATGACGCAGTTTTCAATATTTTGAAGTAAAATATTTTTGATGTTGGGTTTGTACGCTACAAAATGTTCCAGCTCATAAATTTGCCCTGCGAGAAATTAAAGCCCTATGCCATATACTGTTTTTTTTTTAAATTAAGAAAACAAAATTTAAAAAATTAATTAAATCAGTACTGTAGCGTAGGGTGACTGAAAATAATTTTATGCGATATCGTTTTAGTTTTATTAACGCTAGTTCGGCTGACGAGTCACCCGGGGTTACTATTACACATTTTGCATCCAATACTCTAAATAAAAACTATCAAATGCTGATTACTGTTAATGTTGCTAGAAGCCAATTTTAACTTAATTGCACTTTTTCTGCAATTTTTTAGCAAACATTTCTTTACGACCCTGCATTTATAGCTGAATTTTAATTTTTTTAAAATAATGTCACCGTGGTGACTGCGCTGTCGAAATGAGTTATAAATATCGTCGGTCAAACTAGGGCCAATACTTGCTTTAGTCACTGTCTGCCACTCAATATTCTTGCGATACGTACATTAATAGAGAATCCATATAAATTTATAACACAGGACGATAGTAAGATGAAATAGATGTCGATTTTGTTTTTTTCAGTGGCACTGGCTTAGAAAGTTTAGCTAAAATTTCAGTATATAGTTTTTTTTAAAGTGAATCATTTTTCGAAGCCGCGATTTTATATAATTGCAAAGTCAATTAAGTCATATGTATTTTGATTTAATATCAAATTAAGTTAAAGTTAATTTAAATGTTGTTATAGAAATTACATCTCTTTCTGAAGAACTGTATATTTGTATCTCCTCTGACTGGCATATACATACATACATAGTACATCCTTAACTTAATAGGTAAATTAGTAGAAGCGAAACAATTTACAATAAAATATTACATGCTAAATTATACGACTGCCAGTGTACGGTGCCAAAAATTTATGAATGAAAAGCTCTTTCTTCGGCCGCAACAACAAACAAGTATATGTATGTATGTATATTTTTGCACTATTCATGTTCGACGAACCACAAAATACAACACAGCCCAAACCAGTGATCGAACATGTTCGCTTGCAACCAAACAATAAATTCAAATATGCAGAAGTATGTTTTTATATATGTATATGTATATGTTGATACATATGTATGTGTTTTTGCTTTTACCACCCACTAAACTTGAATAAATCAAGTTAACCAAGAGTGAAGCTAAATAAAATGAATGACTGCCTACATATATGAAATACATACCAACAAGTATGTATGTATGCATGAATGTCAGCAATTGCGCGTGCGGAAACGGAAGAGGCGTCTTCGCTTAATGAAAACGTAAAAGTGAGTAACTCACACTCTGACATTTAATATACACGCGCATATGTACGCACATCCATGTGTCAAATGCAGTTTATATTCAGTGCCAAAATTATATTTTACTCTTCGTCAGAATTGTGTAAATGTGCTAAATGTAATATGAAATAGCAAATATGTATGTATGTATGTTATTACTTACTAATGGAGATAGGCAATGAGTATTATTGGCTTTGACGTTGGCGACATGTGTGGAAAATGTATTCACACTTAGAATGAACTAAAGCATGTGGCGACAGTTCTTTAGTGGAGTCGGAAACTCTATGGTAATCATTTGAACAATTGTGTTAAAGAGAGAGAGCGCAATAAAAAAGTAGAAAAACTGCTAAGTGATTTTGTCTTTTAAGCAGTAAAGCAGAATTTTTTATAACCTATTTGTAATTTATTCTGAGCGCTTGAGTCTGGATATTGCATTCTTATTTTTGATTGTTCTCCATTACACTTATATACGTATGTACGTGTGTTTGTATGAGTTTTTTGTTTTAAAATAGCGGCAGATTTTTTCGTAACAAATCTGATTCGATAATTTTTGAGAAAGTTATTGTTTATAATTTAACAAAAATCATATAAATATCAATTTTCATTATTTGGAAAAAATTGTTAAAAAAAAACTTCTAATTTCCAACAGTTTTTTTTTTAATTAATACCGAACTCGTAAAACAAATTTATGAACGAGGAGGTTTATTGGATATTTCAAGTCTTAATTGGGTAACAGTTGAGTTTCATGAATTTTTGTGAAAACAGTTCTATTTAAGATAACTTTGGGTAAAAATCTGTTAATATTTCAAATTACAATATTACTATTTTGAAAGTGAGTAACGACTACGAAAAAGTCAGAGTCATTTGGAAAGCGAAAACCCACTTTTTCTTTAAATATTCACACGTCCATAATTTGGAAAAAAATTTCACGAACCCCTAAACAAGAACGATGGGAAATGCTTATAACCTTCATTGCTTCACTTTTTGCTTCCATTTTGATATATATTTTTAAGTAAATTTCTCTATTTGATTTTCCAATTTTAAATATTTGCTTACCACTGACAGCCCAGCTGATGGTTTGACACTTTTCATGAACTAACAAAAAAAAAAATAAACATCGGACTAAAACATGCATCTTCTAACTGAGAAAGACTCTTAGTTACTCTTACGTAAAAGCTTTCTACACTCTGTTCACAAATTATAGCATAAACAAACATTTGATTAATTTATTTATCCAGCAATTATTTCAAATTTTTTTAAATTAAATAATCATTAATTTTCTAACAAACATCATTAAAAACAATATTATAAAAAAATGTTGAAAATTTTTTTTTAAGAAGACTTCATCAAAATTTCGAACTTTAAAAAAAAGTTGTAAAATTGTTTGGGGTATACAGATAGTAGCTCAATTTCAATTTTGCAAGTTTCTAGTGATTTATGATAATTTTTTTATTTCTTCCATATAAAAAATAATCGCGTTTTTGCATTTTATGTATAGAAGAAAATGTTAGTAAAATATTTTCCAACAATTAATGATAACTAGTAGACACTTGAAATTTACACTTTCTCACTATAAAACTAAATGAGCCAAAAAACTTAACTTACTCAAAAAAATTCTAAAAACTTTTTTAAAAAGTTCGATATTTTGATGAAATTTGGTTAAATTATTGCACATTTGGTAAAAAGTTTAAAAATTGATGTTCATTGTTTTTCTTAGAGCATGGACCATATTTAAATAAATAAAAATAATTTTAATTAATTGGAAGAAAAGAAAAATACCCAAATTGGTCAATATGTGGCTGTGCTATAATATGTAAACAGATATGTTAATGAATGACTGAGATAAAATGGGGGACCAACTAAGGTTTTCTAAGATCAAAAGAGAGCTAGCTTTTCTGCGTTTATTCGAGCCCACCAATTGAAGAGAGCTCTTCACCCTGGAAATTGGGGAGTTGTTGTTGGCAATATTTTAGCGCATTCTTTGCCTGCTTACCTATGTAAAAGTTTTGGCATACGGGTGATCTGGGTTTTAGGAATGAGAGGCATACTAAGTAACTGTAAGGCCGTTGAGTTAGTCAAGTTTGGGACGTCGCTTGTTGCCAAAACCACCTCAAAGGAAGTGGAAATAACATGCTAATTCTATAAACATTTCCTTAAAAACTATTTCGCCAACCTTATCAGCAGAAGATGGATCAGTGAACTAGTACTTACGTGAGAAATCACGTAATTTTGGCCAGTTACAAAAACTTCATTTAACGGAAATGACCTAAACGAAGAAAAATTGTTCACTGCCCAATGCAAAAATGCCGTCTAAGCTGAAGAGACGAAGAAGGAATGGACATCTTATAACAATTTTCGGGCCACTCTAGATAAACAAACCTAAAAAATATTCAAAAAAATTCAAACAAACTCGTACTTTTTACTCAGAATTTTAAGAGTTTATATAATAAAACAATTAACAAAAATTATGTAGCTGTAAAAATCAAATTGCATGTACATAAGTGGATTTGCTGGCCGCTCTAAACTAATTTTGTGCGTCGGTTGACCTTTGGCTTTTTAAGCACATGCATGTCTGTTTGTATGTATGTATGGTATATGTGCACACAATATAAATGCGAAGTTGGAACGCATACAACTTTGTGATTTATGAATTTGTTTCCATTTCTAGCTAAAGCAAAAAATCCTTGCGGGCGTTAATTGATTTTTACGACTTGCAATCGTAACTTTACAAAGAGCAACAGTAAGTAAATACACGCATATAATCACAACAAAAACAACGACAGCAACAACAGCAACAACAGCAACAACAGCAACATACCAACACAATGTCAATATGCACAACCCTTTTGTTGTTCCATTCACTTGAATTGCTCGCCTCTGGTCGCCACCCACAATTCAATGTCAGCCAGTTTTATGAAACTATGTTTGTCGTAAATGTGGCGACATTGTTGGAAATATGTTTGTATGTAGGTGTGTATGTTGATGTGGACATATTATGCTTTCCTTTTTCGGAATGCGTTTTCGCTTTGTATGAACGCTTGAATGGATTGGTGACTTGCCAAAAAAAAAATGTATTACAAAAAAAATGAACAATGGGGAGCCATCCCTTCTCTAAGCATCGAATAAATGAAGTCGAGCATACAAAGTTTATGCCAATAAAAGGTCATAACAGATTTTTGGAAATGGTTATATGCTTGTATTTTATTTATAAATAGTAAAATATGCAAACGAAACTTTAAAAGCTTCCTAAATAACCAAACTCAGCAAGAAAAAAAGGTAATCGGCCTTGTTGAATGAGTTAAGGCAAAGCTAAGTTAAAATCAATATATTTATAATATATACATTTACAACAAAAAAACAAATAAATTATTGCCAGTGGAGGGTAAACACTTGGTTTTTTTGCTGGGTTCGATTGCGCGTTTTAGGTCAACGTGGCCAGTAAGTTTGGCAACAAGGATTCAATTGTAGCATTACCAATGGCAATAGCGCTTAAAGTTTAATGATGTGCCAAAATTGCTAAATCCATGTACAGTTGGCAGAGGAACTCAATGCGACGATCGCTAAAAATGGAATTAAATAAAATAAAGAAGTCAACGGTTTGGAACTTGCAAAAGGATTTCCATGCAGAATTGCAAAATTTTAATGCTTTTAATTTTTTCAACGTACTACTCCTTCATTCCTCCCACCTGTGAGGGGGTGGTGGTCAGACGGTGAATGTGGTAAAATTGTCAGTGTCAGCATTGTGGATTTCACATTACACAATTTCCAACGGGAAATAAGCGTGAAATGGTTAGGGTGGCATTTTTATTTTCTCCTTTCTTTTGACATATTTTATATTAAACTCGACCACAGCGGGTCATATTTACTTTAATTATTTTGGCATTCAATTGTTTTAAGTAGTGAAGCCTTTAGCCAATCTTTTTCATATCCTCATTTATTAATAGACGGCACACACATGATGTTTTCCTCTACTTTTGATAGAGAGAGATAGATAGATATTTGATAAAAATGTGTGCGTCCACGTGAAAAGGGCCCACTTTGTCGCATCTAATTTCCGGGATATATAGATTTTTCGATACATGGATCGATTTTCGTAATTTTTTATTATGGGGTATTATGAAACAATATAGATACATTTACGCGTCGAATGACACCAAATTTAGCTTCCTAGTTATAATAGAAGTAATTAATTTTATTTAAAAAAAAAAAGAAGAGCCCACTTTGTCGCATTGGAGAAATATGAAGCATTTCCGTGTTCTATGGAATTTTTTTGAAAGAAAAGAAAAAAAAAGAACCAAAGAAAGAAAAGAAAAGAAAAGACCACGTTGTGGATTCTGTGATGAATAAGGCCACCGAAATTCAGTACGGAATGGTATACCACTATGTCCAAAGCGCAAACGCGATGAGATGTGATTAAATCTGTGGATTGATTACTGTCAATGACTGTAATTAATGAATTACTTCTAATTTGTTGTCTTTGTTTCATCTTTAATTATAATAAAATATTCACTGGTGAGTCCATTTTAATTTTGTTACTTCCCCATCTTCCTGATTCATTGATCAAACGTTAACTCATTCATAATTTTCTGTGATCATCGGTTTAATTAGTTGAAAAAGCAAATATTTAGAAAAGGGCCCACTTTGTCGAGTTGATGTTAATAGTATTTTTTCTCATGCTGACTATGTTCCTGTTCGCTTCAAACGAACAGTCATTTAACATCCGAGTAGAAATGAAAAAAATCGAACTTTCAACTTCAAATTGATTTTTCTCAATTAGTAATTTTTCGGATATGCACCTTCAAAGTTCTATATTTCCCTCCATTCTTCACTTAGGATGGTCTAATTTGTCTCAAAATGTTCGGAAATCAACCAGGAAGACGCCTATATGCATAACTACAATAAGGCCGAAGTGGGCCCTTTTCACGTGGACGCACACATAGCTATAACGTACAAATGAATACGGTTACTTCAAACTAAAGGAACGAAATGGCCTACAGTCTTCGAAAGATGTTAACAGCATTCTGTGGTCCCCAATAGTCATTCAGTACTTAAAACTGTCAGAGTTTACTCATTGTATATTTTGAACTATGATCAGCCAAGCCCATAAAATAATGTATAGCTCATTAAAGTTGTTACAGATTATTCACAAGAACTTCCAAGTGAATGATTGGAATGAAGTTAACTAATGAGTGTTAAGATAATTAGCCCAACTTCGATGTAATGATTCACTTGTTGAGGGTTAAGGCAGAGTGGAAAGACAAAGTCATAAAGTAAATTTCCCTTTTTTTAAATTTCCCCTACCACAGGTCGAAATTTCTGCAACTCCATCTGTCGCGTATTCATAATGTAGGAGGTGTAACCTGCAGAGTTGGGTCAATCTACCTTTTATTGAGTAAGACCCTTATATATAGCCCCAGAATCAGAAGTTCTTCGAGAATATTGAGCATGAAAACTATCGTGGTATAGCTAAACTCTCTTTTATCCCGAAGTTGTTTGAAGCTATTGTTACCAATCAAATGACTTACCCGATTTCCTCAATAATAGCAAATTGCCAACATGGCTTCTGTAAGGGCAAATCAACCATTACAAATTTACTTGAATTTACCACCCATGTTTCAAATGGGTTTAGGGAATACATTGATACTGATGTTATATATACCGATTTCAGTAAAGCATTTGACAAATTATGTCACTCTTTACTCATCCGTAAACTAGATCTGCTTGGTGTTCAACCTGGTATCCTCTGTTGGATGTCTTCTTATCTCTCCGGTAGGACGCAAAAGGTAGTTTTTAAAAATGTTCATTCTGGGATCATCGATGTTTCCTCGGGAGTTCCTCAGGGCAGCCACCTCGAACCGATTTTGTTCCTGCTATTCATAAACGACATTTCTACAGTAGTAAAGTATTCTAAAATATTGATGTACGCGGATGATGTAAAACTTTTTAAGACTTATGCCTCGGCTGAAGAAAGATCCTTGCTGCAGCAAGATTTGGACAGCATAGTCAATTGGTGCAGCATTAATGCCGCTTAACCTTAACAAATGTAAATTCATGTGCTTTTCTCGACGAACCATTCAGCCGGCCTCCTACAAAATAAATAACTACGTCCTAGAACATGTAAACAGTTTTGTTGACCTGGGTGTTGGTATGGATTGTAAACTCAATTTTAATTTTCATATTAGTTCCAGAGTTAATAAAGCAAGGGCTGTACTGGCTTTTGTAAAACGTTGGTCAAAGGAATTCCGCGACCCGTATATTACTAAAACACTTTTTACTTCATTGGTAAGACCAATACTGGAGCATGGTTCCATAGTTTGGAATCCTCGTTATCAGGTCCACTCAGACCAACTTGAGTCAATACAAAAACAACTTTTTGCTTTGAGAAATCTTCGATGGGATTCGCCATACAATCTTCCCCCTTACACTTGCCGTTTAAAACTTATTAATCTTCCTACTCTTTCGAGTCGCAGAGAAATGTTAGGTATAATATTTCTGGTAAAATTAGTCAATGGATGGATCTCAAGCCTATTTCTTCTAGAGCAAATTAATTTTAATGTACCCTCCCGTGCAACGAGAAACTTTAAACCACTTTTCTTGAAACTATGCAGAACTAACTTTGAGTTGAATGAACCGTTTCGGGGTTTATGCCGAGACTTTAACAATCATTCCAGCACCTTTGATGTATAGGACTCACTTTTTATAATTAAAAGAACTATTCTATCCTCTATTAATAACAGCTAACGATCCAATTTTCTTACTTTGCATTTCTCTAACTTTGTATTCGGCTGATGAATTCTTATTCTGTAGCTGAGCAGCTTGGGATCTCGACGCTTAACAAACTTTCTTCTGTCACGACTCGGCACCTAAGATTTGTATATTTAAAAAACATCCGTACGTTATGCGGATTGAGCCCCTCGTGTCGGTTGGGCGGGAAAGTGGGTTTCCGTTGGGTTATAATAATAATGAGTCGTGGTACATTATGCTTTTGAAATATTTTCGCGTCTTCTAGGAACTAATAGCCACAACAGTACATATATAAAATCACTCCTTAAGTCTATTAAATATACAATTACATCACAAGCCAACTTGGAGAATAAATGTCATAAGATGAATGAAAAAGGCGCACTAAGCCTTCTTCACATCCAACAGGATTTTCAACAAAAATTGAAGCCACGGACCACAGCTTTTCATATAGGTGAACAGGAGAATAAGGTAAATTTCAGCGCACGGCACTTTCATAAGGTTATCCTAAATCAGCGGCACATAGAGCTTCATATACTTGTACATATGAGTGTGTAATTCCAACAACCTCTGATTCGAGGCTCCGAGCGTTAGCATTTTCGTCACAAGTCCAACGAAATAGAAGTGAAACCCGGCTGCATCCTTTTTCGTTAGACTTCAAGGAAAAATTATAGATGAAAATTCAATATGCAGGGACTGCAGCGGGAGCCTAGTAAATGAAAAAAGAAAACATAATCTCAACTCAAGAATAAATTTATTTATGAACGCAAACTTTATTGCGAGCGCGTTCTGCCTTAAAAAGCTGATGAATAAATTTTTTCTATTTTTCTATTTAAGTAAAATATCTTATTTACCAGCCAGTCAATCACTTCAACATCCCACCATTTGCGTGGCCAATTATAAAATAACTGTTAAGGCGGGTGCAAGTTGACTTTGAACACAAGGCCAGTGGTACAAATTGTGGGGAGGTATTTGTTTACAAATAAATACAAAGGAGATATTTAGCTGTCAGAACTATGGCTGGCGGTAGGCGAATGCTAGTGACGTACTCGTATATCCAGACACAGTGTAATGATTGGCACCGGATATTAGCATACATTTTTGTGGTGGTCATTTGCAGTGTAAATACTCGCAAAGGCGCAAAGTGACGCACAGCAAACAAGTTCTATTTTTTTTAGTTGTCGGTATACAAAATGATTTATGAGTTTAAGGAGCACTTACTCACGCCGAACTACGATGTAGTTGAAAAGCTCAATTTGTGTATTTATGCGTGAGTTTATTTGCATACATATACAGTAGACTGTATCGCGAAGGAAAGGTGTAAGGCGATTTGGACAAAAACACAACATTTTCGTCATACTTTTCGCATTTATTGTCAGATTTTATACTTTAATATTCCTCAAAAAAAAAAATCTAAATCGCTTTGCAATAATACCTCACCAACGAGGATGTCGACGCATTTTTTTTTGCCTATTTGGTGGTATGGTCTTATATACTTGCACTTGTTTGTAAATATTTATGTATATTAGGCATGCGACTTTCAAATTTTTTTGAAAAAATGAAATCCACTTGGCATCATGCAATTAAAAAATTTAAAAACTTCTCACATCAAATCAATCAAACAGTTTGAACCCATTACACTTTTTTTTGCAAAATTCATATTATTTATAAATGGCCGCTGGGGTCGAGTTGGTAGCGGTGCGTGCTATAACTTGATATGCCGGTGAGTTCGAGGTTCGAATCTCAGTCAGAGCAAGCAAAATCTTAATCATAGAAAAAGTTTGTTTCTAATACCGGTCACCCCTCGTCAAGCAATGGCAAACCTCCGAGGGTATTTCTGCCATGAAATAGCTTCTTATAAAATACATCGGCCGTTTGAAGTCAGCACAAAATTATAGGTCCCTCCATTTGTGGTAGAATATTAAGACGCACACCACAAATGGTGTGAGAAGCTCGGCCAAACACTGAGCTATATAGTGTAAGCGCCAAATTATTATTATTATTTATGAGAAGCTTCAAGACTTGACGGTCTGTTTGAAATGTTTTGCATAATACTCAAAGGGAAATGTAATCGGCTTTATTTTTAGCACAGAAAGTGCTCAACTGTCTCCTTTGAGCCTGGGTCTTCACAACGAATCATAGGACACTCAAACCTGCGGGGAAATCCTATACGGTCCTGTATTGAACGTAAGACTCGATAATATTAAGGAAATCTGGATGAGCTTGATTGATGTAAATACTTATCTCTACAAAAATTGTACCTTATAGATAGAGCTTGAGATGGTATATTTTAAAAAGCTGTATTAATTTTTTAAAATTCAACAAATAATAATAAACTTGAAAATGTGTAAGTGGAAATTTTTACCCACTTTCGGTGGTGCAAAATATAAGCAGTGTTAGGTCCATTTTTTTGAGTTTTCTCACTTATTGTATTGATTTAAATAATATGTATGAATGTATATATTAATGAGCATTAAGTAAAAATTATTTAAAGTAGCAATGGGTATGAATTAAATATTTCCACAATTCTTATATCTTTTTTACTATAAAAATGTTCTCTAAATCGCTTTAATAAACGGCCGTGAAAATTTTACTACTATGGCCTCGAGCCTTTAAAAAATTACTAAAATTAAAGAAAAACACCCCTTTTGTTGAAGTCGACAGTTCCCTGGTTCCCTGAGTAAAAAAGATAATCTATCCATGCGGTACGATAAATTTTAAGCTTTATCTGGTTAAATTTAACACATTTACTCTTAACAGCTACTTCGGATTAACAATGCCGGAAGGAAATTAATACAATTTATCGAGTAACCGAACTGGCAGTTCTGATAGCGATAAGAAGATTATTTCAACGAAATTCGTTAAACCACTTATTTCACGTTCTTTTGGGCAGTTATACATATTAAGATTGAAATTTAGTAAGAGATTCAATAACGCATACAACTTTATTGAATTATATTTAAAAATCCACATAATTTCAAGAGTTTTAATTTCCTTAGGAGTGATTTTTTCGTAAAAGAAATGTCTTTTAACCCTAATATGTGTTTATTCGTATGTGAAGGTGTATGTTTTGATTTTTTTTTAGCAATGGAATCACAACTGAAAACATGTTCTTCTTGTTGGACAAAACAACTCTCGCATTCTTGCCATTAATCATAAATTCACAGCTTTGTACGAGTATGTATGTTCGCTGACCCATTTATTTACATTTCCTTCACACAATTTTCTACTAGTACACAATCACATCACTCTGTTCTTTGACAAATATCCTGGCATTACATACATATGCATGTATGTATGTATGAGTTATTTATGTCCACAGATATGTGTATAGTTGAGCAAATTCGTTCGGCAACTTTCAACCCAGTCATTGCCAAGCCAATAGACAAGAATTATTGCAGATAAAAAGGAAGATTTCATAAAACGTAAAATTAATGCATTCAGCAATTCGAAATATATTAAAGCTTTGACAATTCTGCTACTCTGGTAGGTATAATGAATGGGTTTGAAGCCAATATTGGCAGGAGCACCTCTGAAACACAACATATCTTGCTTAAAAAGTCGGTTGTAAAGAATTAAATCGAAAGCAAAAACCGGAAATATTAATTTTTAAAATAAGGTAGCAATTAATATATATTTATTAGAGGAACACAAAAGTTTTGCGCTAAAAGGCTACACTTGCGTATAAAAAATTTCAAACCCAAAGACTTTTGCAACGGCTGGTTTGGATGGTAGCGGACTATTAAAAAGGTAGTAGCTGACGGGCACGAACATTTATTTGCACTAATTCATACATATGAATATGTATTGGAAAGGAAAACAAACACATACGAGTAGATATATTTGTGTGTAGAAAATGCTAAGATCCACTTGTGGGGTTTGGTCGCAAAAACTTATGGTCGTTGTCAGCATTTCCGTCGTGTAATTTATATTCAGCAACAGCAATATTAGGGATGTTACTAATAGTGTGGGAATTTTTTTGGGGTCTTCGTATGTGTATGATCAATGTGTACTAACTATTTAGACAATTTAGACAAATTTTATTTTATTTTCTTTTTTTTTTAATTGTTCAGTTAAGGTGCTGTTCCTTCTCTAACAATCGACAATATGCAAAATTTATTATACAATGTAATAACACCTTTTACGGATGAGAACGTCTATACGAATGCAATATTAGAACTCAGAGAAAGTAAATATGTGGCCTAAGTATTTCACCATCATGTAATTTATTTCGTAGGAACTCAAAGTTTTAGCTACGACACAGCCTTAAAATAATTACAAAAGTTTACTGGGTATCAAATGAAAAAAAGAATGCCAGGAGAATTTAGGAATAACCTTTAATGGGATGGTTATTCAACAAATTATCAAAATATTTTTTGAAGATTTTGGCTTTAATTTTGGGCTTTCAATCAAAAATTTCAAACATAAATATCCCACATTTTTTTATATAAAAAAAATTTTGTTTTAATTTATTAAAAAAATTGTTTTCATGGAATAGAAACATATTCACTTTCAAGTAGTTAATACTACAGCTGATTTTTGACAAACTTTTAAATGGCTCTCATTTGCAATTATCCAAATTAAAAATAAAACATCGTGATCATGCGTTGCATGAAAAAAATTGAGAAAAGCGTCAATAATTTTTTTAAGGCCTTTTTAACTGCTTGTTTAGAAAAATTCTTAAATTATTTTCTTTTAAAAGAAATTCTTTGGCACTCTCAAAGGACATTTTTCAATGCATGAAAAGATGTATATTTCTCAAGTTGGTTTCAAACGTATCTTAATTTTTTTGTAAGAAATTATTAATGTTTTGTTTTTACATATTACATAATATGTATTAACTAATATATGTATGTGCGTAAATACTGAAATTATAATACAGTTCTTTAGTCTGTTTTTAAAGACTCGTTTCATATGCACGAGTACATTTGGGATACAAAAATATTATTTTATTTATGTATAAGATGTGCAAATCTATAACTGTTCACCTTCAAATTAAAATTTATTGCAATTTTTATAATGTCAAATGCAGTCTTATTGCAATTACACCTTTTGCCACAACAAACAAAGGACAAAATTTTCATTTACCTTTTATTTGTATAAACGATTAAAGAATGTTATCAGTACCCTGCAGGTTGCAACTTTGAGATTATTTATGTGAATGCCTGGAAGCCCTCTGCTTCATGAAAAAAATAAAGACTTCTGAGTTTACATATGCACATATATTTGTAATATTGACATACACATTAATACATATATAAGCCCGCATTAAATACAGTACAGTTACATATCTATACACATGCATTCTGGTTACGGAAGAGGAACCTTTTAGTACATTTTAATTCATAATTATTTTTCTGCAAATACGAAGTGCAAACATACGTATGAAGGTGGTTGTTAGTGGAGGTCAATCCTCCTAAATTAAGTAACATATATGTATTTAAGGATATATTGTGTAAGGATGAATTTAATTTCTTATTCATGCAACGCAATTGTGTAAAAGTGTAAAGTATGTCCCATAACTGCTATAATTTTATTATATTCTTTAATTAATATTCACATTAATGCTAGGGTGATTGCATCAGTCCCGGAACATTTAAGCACGGCGCAATGTTTGTTTTATTATTGTTTACGGCTGACATGCGTTACTTTTACCAATAATTCTGATTTGATAGCAAATTTACTTATATTTTTAGAATATATGCTCATTTTATTAACGAAAAGCAGTGTGAAATTCATAATTACCAATATGTTCGGAACACTTAGTTTTACTTTTGCGAACGTAATCCGAACACTTCACGATGTTAATATTTATTTCGCTCTTATAACCACAACAAGGGAAACAGCTGTTAGGCACAATGCCACTTACGATCGACTCGCTTGCTTCTAATGGCAGGAAACCCGCGAATTTTTGAATTGCGTAACTTCTGTATTCGAAAATGTTTATTCGATTCCGGAACTGACTTCGATTCCGAGACTGATGCAAACACCCAAATCTGAATTTTGAAAAATAAAAAATGTTAAGGGTTAATTAATGTAGCAAGTACAAGTTAGGTGAATTGAGGTGAATATATTTATAAAAACTCCTTGCATTGTGCAAGATTGTTTTTCATGTTTGTGCGACTCACTTATAATACTGCAAAACAAATCAATCACCTATTTTATGAGTTGCTCAGACATTTTCCCAAGACATCATTAAATAAAACCTGCACGTTTGACACATAACGTACCGATTCTCTTTTTTGTGCGGATCTCAAAAAATTCAAAATGTTTTACATGATTTCAAGTCGGTAGACCTAAAATGTCTGGATACTCTAGAAGGAACGATAAAACTTACTTCTGCTAGAAGGTATGGGCGAGAAGACAATACTGCGACTAATTTAATCATTAATACTATTGCTAGCATTTCTCTGCGACTAACAAGAACGGAGAACCTTTTAAGTTTAGAACGACTAGTACAAGGGGGCAGGTCATGAAACAAGTTCCACCGTATATTCTCTAAAGCAAAAAGTAAATTTTTTTTTGCATTGATTACAGCGTAATTATTTGAAATTGTTAACGGCGCTATACTCCAGTACTGATCTCACCAATGTTGTAAAGTGGGATAAATAATTTAAGCGGTAAAAATATACATACGTCAAAAAATTATCAAAAATCAAAGCAAAGTGTGAGCCACTTAAAATGTGCACTTTATCGTACTAGAGTTTGTATTGTGGGATAAATAATTTAAGCGGTAGAAATATACATACGTCAAAAAATTATCAAAAATCAATGCAAAGTGTGAGCCACTTAAAATGTGCACTTTATCGTACTAGAGTTTAATGGACTATAAAACTGGCTATCAAATTTTCTGCACGCTCTTATTTAAATTTTTTAAATTTGTACGAAAATTTGATAAATTGTCATACATCTCTATCTCTATTTTCTCTATCTCTACCAACTACTTTTTTTCAGCTGGATCGATTTGAATGGAATTTTCAGGAGATCTTGGGACATCTTTGTTGGTCGATGTTGGATCCGAAGTTATAACTAAAAATGTCACCCACACGGTAAAGAACAATCCAAAGTATGTTGGTGTGCGAACTATTTTTTTCCGGCTGAATCGATTTAATTGAAATTTTTAGGAATGTGTTAATTAATGTAGCAAGTTAAAGTTAGGTGAGTTCAGGTGAATATATGTTCATGTATTTTCAGTTAACTACGGTGGCTGAAGAAGTTTAAGAAAAATTACTTTGCCTCCTTTTACTCTTCTCTACCATCATAAACTAATAAACATTTTTTTTTACCTTTGACCGATTTATTAATTTTCTGTTTAGAAGCAACAGAAGTAACAAGAAGTGAAAATCGCATATTGGCTCCCTTTTATGAGAGAAAAAAACTCAATTTCCAGAGGCAACTAACATATTTTCTTCGTTCATTTAACGTTTAGTTACTTTTCTTATTTTTTAATATTTTTTTTTTTTCTTCTTTTCAGTAGTATTCGCCTCCAGCTCCCAGTGTTCCACATCACTACCCTAGCGAATGCCGCCGCCTACCACTCGCTGTTGGTCATTGCCAGCGAGAGCTTATAATTATGTCATTAGAAGCGAAAAATGGTTGCGAATTGATGCCTTGTAGCCTTTGATTTTATGGCCAACATTCATTTTCAGCTAAATATTTGCCCGTTAGCAAAGCGCTACTCCACATTTGCCATTTGATTGAAAGTGCTAAAGAGCTTGTTACCAATTTGTTAACCAAGTGTACTTACATAAAACATGTATGAACAGAGAAATTGCACATTATCATCGTCATCACCATCATCATTACAACGCTAATTTTATTCGTTTTTATTAATAGCGTCTTTGGCTTTGCTTGGAATAAATACTTCATGCATCTTCATACCATACATGTTTGTATGTTTTTGTGTCTGTGCCTGTGTATTTTTTGCTCTTCACGCTATTTGCATTTTACTTTTACACCACCCGCCCTTTGATTTTGGTATATTTTATATTTTCTTCGAGAATATAATTCATCAAGCATACGAGTATACTTTATAATATGTGGTAATAAATGTTTGCAATAAACATTTTCTGAGTTGGAAGTGTGAAAATTTGTATTTTGCATGAATTTGAAAAGTGCAACTTCTTTTTGTCCTATTTAGGCTCATCTTCTACTTTCATATTCTTTATTCCCATCTTTGGCTAATGGAAGTTTAATTGATGGCTTTAGCAATCTCAGGAAATGAATTGTTTTGCTAAAGTGTTATTTATCATCAGCGCAAGCCAGAGGGCCAAACTGCAGCACTGCTGCTTTGTAGTAACATAAAAACGCTTGCAAAGAATTTAAAAAAAGTGTACACTCTTCGTTGGTTTTTACAAACTTTTTAGTGAATATTAATAGAGCGAAATTATATTCTATTAGGCAAATTGGTATCTTTACTTTTGAGTTGAATAGATATTTGGGGTAATTAGTTTAGATTCTACCAGGAACTTGGGTGAAAGCGAATGCAAAATTAACATAAAATTCATAGCAAGCCTTTATAATTTTTTCCATGAGAGATCTTATCTGACACGAGGTGAACCTGTTTTCTCCAATTGAGGGGTCCTCTAATTCCAAGGCCTGAAATCGGGCGGTTTTTTTTAGAAATAAATTGCGAAGGATCTACCGCACGGATTTAAGGAATTGTTTTTTTTTTAAAGGTACATGATTTGACTTTAAAATTTTTGTATTGAAAACCAAATAAACATAGTCGACCTTGAAACGTCATTGACAAAATTGATGTTGAAACTGCATGTGTCAAGCTTAAGTAAAATTCTGGCCAGTTGGGTTATATGTAATCAGAAATTGAATATTCTTTACAATCACAGTTACGTTGGCTATATTTTCCCGAGACCGAATTTTTTTATTTTGCAAATTGTAAAATTTATGCAACGAAGGAATGTGATTTCTACGAAATCCTCTCAGTGGCGTATTCTTGTATATACTCGTATATTAAAATTAAATTTAAAAAAAAATCGTTTTTTTGAAACCGCGAGTGTAGAGGTCCCCCTTAATGTAGAAGTAAGTCTAGGCTCGGTGGATGTCCAACATAGTCTTTAACAGTTTATCATACGACTCAATAGATACCATTGGATGACTTGCAGACCTAAACGTCCAACGGAATTCATTTGAAGGCTAGCGACATCGGTTCACTACCGGGAATATCGGTGAACTTACTTTTTGACTGCTAAAAGGTCTCAGCGTATTTTGTGATCAACGAAAGCGATATCCATCATCACAACCATGAAAAGCTTTTTATATTTGTTTTAATTTTAATTCTATGAGACGCTAATATCGGTTCCTGGGCATAAGTAATAAGACAACGGATAAACTAGTGAGTGACTCTCAGCTCTGAATAGAACCTACGCGACGGCCACGATGTCTCGCTTTGAGGCAATCAAGGGGAGGATAACATAATTTTAGCGCTCGAAAGCTAAGTAAAGCTGGAGAGCTGTCTGTATATGGCACTAGTACGCACGAGTATACGAAGTGTGTTCAAAAAGTGGGGTGACTAACAATTTCTCGGGCGACGTACATTCGATTATAATTTTTTGTTGTTGTTGTGTTGGTACACAAGCTGTGAAGAAAATTGTTTTTGAAAATTAACGAATTAACATAAGTGAAGTTGTTGAGAATTTTGACATATCAGCGTATGTCAGCGATGTTTGATCCGCATAAGCATCACTAAGGAGCTCTTGAATGACGTCAATGATAATCCTGATTTGCGCAAAAGTGTCATAACTGGTGACAAATCATGGGTATATGGTTATGAAGTCGAAACCAAAGCCCAATCGTCCCAATCGAAGCACCCAGGAGAGCCAAGACTGAAAAAAGTACTGCATCGCTGGAATACCTAAGAGTGTTTATAACAATATAAATTTTGATGAACAAATAAATATTTTTTTTATAAAAAATTTACTTACTTTTTGATCACACCTAGTATGACAATATAATTCATAAACCGTACAATAGCTTCTGTCCACACACGCAGACAGAAATGAGGAATACACTGTTAAGTAATGTTTGTGTGAGTGCCTTTTGCCAGGTGATTTTTGTTAAAAAACTTGTATCCTGTTATCCCTTTAAAATAGATCTGGCTGAGCATCTAAATATCTTCATGTAAGTTGAAAAGCTTATTAAGTTTCACTCATTATTTTAAACTTTAAAACGCTCTCACTTCGCCATAAGCTTTTGAGTGAAAGCTTGCAATACGCTCAGTTTATTGTTAGTGGCGCTCTGTTTATGGTCAAACGCACTCAACTCAGCTAGCCGCGCACCAGCATTCAGCCTTGGCATTGAGAGAAGGCCAAAAGCCGGCAACTCTAAAAACACAAAAACAAGAAAACAACAATAACATTAAAAGCTAGGTAGCGTCTTTGACTCAGCTTATCAAGCATTGTTTGTATTGAATTTAGCTCGTTGATGGGTAGCCTCGTCGACTGGTTGTAGCTGCAATTGCCGCAACTTGGCAAAATCAGTTGTTTACGGCATTAGTAAAAGAGCAGTTCTATTTGCGTCTGCGCAAACGATTGATGAATAGTGAATAAAAAAAAAAGATTGTGAAAATAGCAAACATAAAATATAGACGCGTATAAATTGAAATTGCATGTCCCGGTCTGTTATCGCGTATTGTGTATTGTTGAGTGTGGCAAATAAGAGCAAGTCCATAATTTGATTTCGTTGCCAGCACATGTGCGCAAAGTATTAACGTAACTGAAGTATAAAAAAAAGCTCCACATAATTGGCAGCCAATAACTTAGTGTCAGATAATAACTTGATTCTTTGAGGTTTACAATTTAACCGGGTCTCAGTGATTCTTAAGTGCTTTCCACGCATGTTAATTTGTAAAAAATAAATAAAAAGAAATTCATTCGATTTTAAATAATCATTCCTGCAATAGAAAATAACACCTTTTCTTTGACTGCGCAATCGCAGAGTGAAGATGCGCTTTCGTTACACAACTTTATTGTCCCTGCCCAGCTGCTGTAGAGTGCACAGCGATAGCCGGCAAGTTGCTGCACATGCTAACAACAACATCATTTTTTCCCTGTTGTTGCTGCTACAGCTGCTAGTGACCGCTGCAACAGCAGCCAACGCTGTCACAGCTGGCAGCGTCGGAACGAAAGGATTAACGCGCATGCGAGCAGCGAAAATAGCGCGAATTCATAGTTTGCAAGCTGTGCCGAACAACTTCGATGACAGCGACTCCATAGGCAGATATGATAACAACAACAACTATAATAACAACTATAACAATACAACATCAGACTCACTGCCGAAGGATAAGCAAAGCAAATATGCGGGAGTTGCAGGCAACAATGGACGTTTGAGTGGGAAATATGGTGAGTTGTGTCGCAGGAAAAAATTGTGCAGGAAGCTAAACAAACAATTGGCAGAGAGTCTCTGTTGTGCATATGTAAAAAGAAATTTATTAAACAAATATATTTTAAATCGAACCTTAAGTGAAGTTGCCTGCAACACTCAAAATAAAATATAAAAAAAAATAATTTTAAACGGGCTTTTTACTGAAATCATAAATTCATAGGACTATTTATAGTTAATTGAAATTTTTTGTAGCGCTATTAATTACGTTGAGAAAATTATAATCCTCCGTTTTGAATTCCTTTTAATTTTTTTTTGGTATTATCAAATCTTAAATGGCGCTTAGATTTCAATCAACAAGTTGTCATTTGCTGTTGGTGCCGTTCACTTTGAGATTATTTTGCCAAAAGCTTTTGTTGAATTTAAGAAAAAATAATAAATAATAAATAAATTCCATACTCGATGGAAATTGAAAATACATTTTTTATGTCAATACCAAATGTTTTTGGATTCTATATTTTTATAATTGAAATAAGAGTGCACCTCAGAAGACTTATTTTAAATAATATTTCGATTTGATTTTCTTACAACAATTGATCAGACAAACAAATACAAATAAACTTTTGTTTTTTATTTCCTCAGTAAACTAAATGAATCATTTTATTCGTATGGGTTAGGTGGACGTGGTTAAGTCCACAGAAACACTTAGCCTCAAGGCAAATTTTAATGTGGAATTAGTGGTCAGCAATGCTCCATCCCCTAGGCTTTTCTACATATTACTAATTTCTTTTTATTTGAAGCCGAAATGTATTTAGAGGTTGCTGAAAGTGCTCAATAATTCTCATGTACGAGTATATTATTTGGGGAAAAACTTATTTATCGCAGAAACGATTTAGAATCTTTGAGGAGCCCAAAGAAAAATTGCCAATTGTTTATTTAACCTATTTTTTAGTATTAACCACAGAACAAGTAAAATGTGGTATGAAATAAGTTTAAAAAGTTACCAGTGAGATAAGGTAAAATGAGAAATGGGATATTGGTTTTGAAGTTTTTTGAAGAGAAACTGACTTTATCCATTGAAATAGAAGATTTGCATTTTTTTGTACTACGAGTATTTATATAAGACATTGTTTTTTCCTCATATAAATTTCTTTGAAAACTTGGAATCAGAAATATATTTTCATTGAACATCAAATTAAGAGATATTTATTTTTCAATTTAGAGCAATGCGACTTATTAGCTTCGTTTTTTCGTTTATTGTCCAGCAAATATTTTAGTCGCGGAAGAATAATCTCTTATTCCTTATAAGTGATAGTTTCAATAGCAACCAATTGTTTTTTCCATTCGGCAATTACATAAACTACATAGTCCACCTTGCAACGAGCTTTTCAAACGTTTTGTAGATAGAAAATAAAATTGTACAACAAATTGACAAAACCCTTTTAATAGAGTAGTTAATACATCGCTTTGATGATCAAACATTGACACAGACTTTTTTCAAATGCGTGTTTGGTAGATGTAAACGTCAAACGCTCTTCTGGAAGAGTCGTTGATTCGTCGTTTTGGAAATACCTCTTCAAATTATTTCAATATAAATCAAATTTAAAATAGCTACAAATTATCGTTAAATTTGTACAACTTTTCTTTTACTGTATCTCGAGCATGTGTTAAAGGAAGAAATTCGAAAATTTTATTGTTGCTTGTGTTTTGAAAAATGTAAGAACAAACTCTAAAAAAAATGTTCAAGAAAATTTGTTAAATTATTATAAACTTAGTATAAATTTTGAAATTGGTGTTTATAGGGTTATTTAGAATTGAATCTTTAAGGTATTTTAATTGAAAATACGTGTTTCCATATAACGTTTGAATGAAACTTATTTTTATAAAGTACATAGATAAAAGCTACACCTTCGCCAAAAAAAATCCCAAAAATCAGCGGTAAATTTCAGCGACTTAAATAATGTATTTTACCTTACTAAAATAATATGAGCTACCAAACTGCATACTCAAAAAAAAATTCAAATTTCTTTCATAAAAAATTTAAAGTCTCAATGAAACTTTGTTGAATTATTACAAGTTTTTCACATAGTTTAAAACTTTTGGGTTTATATGACTTTTGACAGAGAATGAACTGAATTTTATTAGCTACCATAAGTAATCAAAGTATCCCATTTGCATTATTGTTTACTGTGTTTATTGTGAAAATATATCTTTACAATCATTGCTTCAAGAATACATTTTCTAGGTAAAATAAAGGAGTTGTGCATCCACATTGTTTTAAATCAATTTTTATTTCAACACAAAATCACCAATTTGTAATATCAACGCACCATGCTAGGCCGTATTCAACAGTAGATACTCAATATATTTTGATGTGCATTTTCTTGTTATATCATTGCCAATCCGTGCAGATACAAAGATTCTTTACTTGATATTAGGGAGTACTCCATGTAATATGTACATACAATACCATTGAATATCCCTATTAAGTAAATTGTTTGCAAAAAAAAACAGTAAGCCATGAGCGTCTTTCCCAGTCTCTACCAGCAGCGGAGACCCTTTTGAACCTGCATGTGCACAATATCTTGTTTCCCATTCTGCAGCGTGAGAATCATCGCTGCTTAGAACAGTACACGAGAATTTGTGTTACTTAAAGAAAAAAAATTTGCCACACTCATTAGCATTATTTATATTTAGGTACTAATTAGGCAAAAAGTCAAGCGCAAATCATTGCTCACAAAAAACATAAAAAAAAAAATAAACCAGAAAAAAAAGTTAAGCAAGAAATAAGTGCATGTAATAGAAAAATCAACATAAAAACCACTTGAATTTTCTTTTCCGTAAACAATGGCATATTTGGTGAAGGTAAAACTTTCCTTCAGATTTGGTTTCTTTGTAGCGCTGCTAAAGCTTCGATTTCGAAACTTCAAACAAAAGACTTAAGCAACAAACCAACATCACGATTAACAATTTGTCTGTAGCGCTTTGGAAAAAAAAAATACAAGTAAAAATACAGCAAGATGATAGAGAAAAACTTTGCAGCGCTGGTGTTGCGCTAAATACTCGCTTGCTTGTAAGTAACTCTCGTCATTAAAGACAAATTAAAAACAAAACCTTATTTAACAATGGCAACACAAGCAGTGTTGCAAAATAAAACTTTCAACTTTTAAATTTCGAAAATAAGTATCAAAATAAATTACAAAAAATAAAATAAATACTAAAACAAAAGCACCAAATAAGCACCTCTTGCTAAGAAATGCGCTAACACTTAAGCTTTGGACTATTCGCACACTCGAAGCGCATCTTTGCTGGCGCAGATGTAGAGATTTATAAAAATACTGAGGCAACTAAACAAACAATAGTTTCATTTGGTCTTTTTGAATATAATTTTTTTCTTTTCTTTTATTTTCACTGTACCCATTTCTAACTGCTTATTTTTTATTGAAATATTGTTTTTGGTATTGTTATGCCTTAGTTAAGCTTTGCCGCTATGACTTTTGCATACGCTGAACGTTTTTACAAATGTTGCGTAGATGGAAAAATGAAAACGCTCAAAGTGGCACCTACACACACAAACACACACACCATAAAATGTTGCTAAGAAGGGAGAAAATGATAGCATAACTAAGTGAATTCAAAAAGAAAGTATTGCCATGCCTGTTGGACAATTTACTTACTATAGTAAATACGGGCATACATTTGCGCAAGTGCAATAAACGTATGTAAATACGAACACTCAAACTGAACTAAAAAATTGTTTGAAATTTATGCCAACGGAAATTCGATTCCCATCCGCTAAATAAAGATTGATTTATGAGTTGGTGAAGTATGGCATTGAAGAGGGGATCTCGTAATGCAATATTAAACAGAGTTATAGTCATTTAAACCACAGTTTAGTGTGCATCAGCATATGGCAACTTGTGCCGCCTTATAAGGATTACAATTTTTAGAAATTTTTAACTGCAAATTCGAGAATAAAGGTCGATCTCTTCAAGGGAATCAAAAGTATTTCAACGTTCCTCCGCTTTGAAGGTCAATTTTGTATTTGTTAGTTAAAGATGTTTGCTGTTTTTTACACATGGTATCTGATCTCATGGAAATATCAAAGCTTTCTTCCTTTCTTATTGGAATAAACGCAGTTAGAATTTTTCTCTTGGTTTTAGAATCAAGTAGATGAATATTATTTTCGGTTAACAAAATAGGCTGAGATTTTCCGACCCAAATTTTCCGAAATTAATCCAGGAAAACCACTAAAAGACGACTAATTAGAATTTTTCCGATGTAAGAATATTATCTTTCGTAGGTTTTATAAAAAACTTAGATACGTAAACTTGGTACGCATTCAGGTGTGTTAAAAAAGAGTTGCTGATCTTAATTCAAAGAAAATAAATGCATTAAGCCGATAGTGATTTTTCCATCTTTTTATCGAAAAACAAAAATTAAATTTCAACATTATGTATTTACAGCTCAACGCAGGATAAATTTGTTTACAGAATAAAAAGTAAAACATAATTATCAAGTATAAATTACATAAATACTTGGATAGTATTCCAAAATTACGTATTTTTTTTATTTATTGTACTTCACAATTTTATACGAAATCCGCTTTATACGTAAGGATTCGTAAGCATAGTTTCTATATCCTGGCCAATGGAAGTTTTCCAGCTTTTTAACAAACCTGTTGCAATAGCTGGTGTGTTGTTAGATTTATTCTTCTCCAGGGATAAAGCGTAGATTTTAGATTGCGAAACAAATTCACAAAAATATGAGGAAGCAAAATAGCAAAAATTCGATTATTTATCGATTAATTTCTATAGATCTGTGCATTCTTTCAGATACTAAAATTCATATAGTGTTAATTTAGTTTAGTTATCTTAGTAAATTTCATGAGGTGCCAAAAACTATGCCTATTTGCTTAAAATTTTAATTTTATTTATAATTTCTGCTAACATAACAACTAATCAAAAGTTATTTCAAGTTATCACCGTTGTTCTGTTCTCCTAACTCGAAAACTTGCATATCTTGAATGAGCAAAATTACTTTAAATTGTTTTAGTGAACAAATTTTTACTCAAAGGAGCACGTGAGGAAAACAGCTAATAGCGACCATTTTTTTGAAATGTACAGAAATAAAAAAAGTATATGTGATATTTTTAAAAGATGAAAATTATCAAAAAGGATAAATTGAATTCACAGAATTAAGTGAGTATTCACTTAAAAATAATGCCATGAGGGAAGCCGAAAGTAATCAAATTTGCTTACTCGTGGTTTGGTGGATATTTGCCTTTTCAGAAAGCAAATACTGGAAAATTCTCAGAAATTTTAATTTTCTAAATTTGGCAATAAATTGTGCGTATGAATTTAATAAAGTATATCTTCTTGAAAAAGTTTTTAACCTATTGTAATTGACACCTAAGGCTATCGCTTGCCTTTGAGTTTACTCAATTGAGTTTTTGTTGAGTTTCTATTGGGGACAGCATCTACCCTTCTGCTTATAAACAAAGTGAAGCTTTAGTATAAAATCACTGCTTGAATCTATTTATTTTGAAGCATTCAATACTCATTTACGCTATTAAATTAAAAACATAAAATCTTAATATCGTTAATGAATGAACAATGCTTCTAAATAAATATATATGTACAAGCAGAAATTTTATAATAAAGTTACACACTCTAGAAACCGTACTTAAAACATTGCCGAAGAAAGATGTTTGATTAATAGAAAATTACTCATTATTATTATTTTCGTTTTAAAGAAAAAAGGGCAAAACAAATTATAATAGAAAAGCCGGTGTGCTCCTGCCATATACATATAATATTGATTGCAGTTTGTAACGATAATATATTATGTATATAAATTTTTGTCTTAAAGAGGTTATCACCCTTATCGTGAGTTTCACCCAAAAAAAATTCATCCGAAATTTTTTCATTCCCCCGGATTGAATCCGCCTATTGTGAGTTTCACCCGGAATAAATTTGTGTATACTTGAAGTGTAAAATTATCAAATAATTCAAATTCAAAAGAAATTTGAAAAAATTAATAAATTTTCCAGATATTTGAAATAAAGAAGTATTTAATAGGTCTATGCAAAACTCTTCAATACCAACAGCGCGACTACAATTTGCTATTCCGCCAGTTGGGAAGCGTGCGTGCGATTTTTCGCTGAAGAAGGATACTTAAAAGGTGAGGTAGTAGTTTTGAAATTGGGCTGACGCAATCGTCTTTTAGTCACATTACGCTGAAAGACATACCGCTTTGGCCAGTCCAAGTCTATTTTGCATAACAAATTTTTATTTATGCGCACATTTAAATATAAATTGTTTAACCCTCTCCATTCGGACTAATTTTTCTTTGTAGGAGCCAAAATATGCAGCTTCATCCTTAGCTGTTTTCATAACTCAGCTACAATTTCCTTGGTTTCCTCGACAAATCCTCGCAATTCCTCTACAATACCCGGCAATTTCCCGCATTCTACCTAATAGTATCTCTCTTTGAACTTTGTTTACTGTTTTGTTCCTGAATAGGCGATCTTATGTAAAAAAATTTAAATTATATTAATTATATTTTGAATCCGCGAAATTTTTCGCCTCACAAAAAAAACTGAACAAATTCAACTAATTCGCCAACTATTTTCGCCGATGTTGCCGATAACAATGTTCGAAAGCGGAAAATTTATAATAAGCAAACAGTGAAAAGTGAACTATTTCGGGAGAAAACGAAACTCACCATATGTGTGTATATGTAAATGGAAAATTATTAAATATTTATCTTTAAATAAGATAAATACATAAAGACAACTGCTATTTAAATTTTGAATTATATAATAAATATTTGTTATTTCCCATGAAGCCGAATGTTTATGCAACTTCCGACAGTACATTTTGATTAAAAAAAAGTCGTACAATTTCTCTATTTCTGGAATGGATTTCTCTTTTATCAGGAAAGTGTGTTTGATGTAGAAATTTCTGAATTTAGGTTGCAATTAAGATGCAGGCGCATAATTTAAAGAGGCAAAAATAAGATGTTGTTTTCAAGACTGATATTTGCAATTAAGCTAAATATGTGTTGGACATGAAATACAAAAAGTCTCATATGAAAAATACAATCAAAGTAAATGTGTCATAATCAGCCAAAACGGTATTTTCCCGGTTCAAGAATACAATCATGTAAGAAATAAATTTACATTTGTATGGTAAAGATCTGTGATTTATCGTTTGAAACTTTTTTTTACTTTTGACTATCTCTATGTTTTCGCTGCTGTGAGTGAGTGCTACAATTGAAAACCTTGTCACACACTTTCTTTGCTGTATTTTATTATACACGAATTTCTACAAGATTTTTGATTAATGTGCGGCGAACAATGTTCTGCTGTTATTAAAAGAAGTACGGCTATGTAAATGAGAAATGCAGAACTTGACGCAGAGTTAATTATTTTCCATTTATCACAAAATTTAAATATACACATAATAGTTTAATTAGAAGTTGGAGCTAACTTTCTAATCGCTACTCAAAAATGTGTTGAAAATATATTAAGAAAGAAAAATTGTTTTCAGTGGCGCTAAACCTGATGATGCCTTCATATTGCATTTTGTGTTAATGGAATATTCCAAATTAAAATTTTAAATGCGTTAAACCTATGCATTTATCAAATTAAGCTACTAAATTAGGCGTAGTGATTAAGCAGTTTTTTTTTTTAATTATGTTGTTAATAAATTACAAGAAATATGATGAAGCTAAAATACGTGTACAGTGTTGCGTAACCAACTAAAAGACATTCAATAAATATTCAAATTGATGTTTTATCAATTGAAGTGCAGCGATCATCAAATTATTTTAATCAAAACTTATTTTTTTTTGTAGCAACTACTTTTAAACCGATTTCTTGGTTACATCATTATAATATATACTCGTATTCGTTTAATACACATTAGCAATATTTTACTAAACTACGGAAAGAATCATGATAGCTGAAAAATTCGCTTTAATTAGCACGGAAACACTGGTCAGATTTTTATATTTTTTATTTCCTTAGGTTTGGGTTAAATTAAGAAAACACTTAAATGAAGCATAAATTGGAAAATGAACTAGTGCGAATTTATTGAAATGCAACTTTTTAAACAACTGAACTTCATAACATCAAAGGACCCTGGAATAATTACTCATATCGTTGTTTTAATATAAACTATAAAAACTGATTAACGGATACGATCAAAAGAAAAACGAATTGCAAATCTACACGATTTTACAAAATTTTACCGAGCCTGTTCGCCCAGCGTGAATCGGGAACTGTGAAAACAACTGGATTATAATTTGCATTAACCCGTTAATTAAGCGTTTATGTCTTTATCAACAACATCTCGGGACTAGTCCACGAATTTTTTAGGACGATTTTAAGACTGGTCCTGCACAGTTTTCACACTATTTCAGATTTATTTCAGGTATAGCTTCAGAACATTTGGTATTAGCTCAGGATATTTTTGGAACATTTTCTGATATTTTATAGACCGAGAGAAACTTGTTCTGAACTATTTGAGACTAGCTCAGCGCTAGTTCGACGATTTTAGCACAGTTATGAGACCTGCTTAGGACTATTTAGGGTAATTTCGAGACTAGTTCGAGCACTGTTAAAGAATTCTCCACGACTGTTTTTGTAATCTTTCGAAACTCTTCTGAACCATTTGACCAGCTCATTCATTATAATTTTTCAGGAAAATTTCGAGACTAGTTCTGAACCATTTTAATACTACTTTCAGATCATTTCGAAAGAAGTACACGACTTTTTCGGAACCACTTCAGTTTCATTTTTTGAACTATTTCGGGATCGTTTCAAGGTAGCTCGAAACTTGTCGCTTAATGGTCTATAAAATAGTTCTAAAATGTTCTGAAATGATGCTGAAAATGACGATTAAATAAATAAAATTTAATAAATTACCGATTAATTACTAACAAAATATAATTTAGACATCAAATTTCATGAGATTCTGGAGCTAAAGCCTTCTTCTTCAACGCACGTATTTATATCCTAAATGAAATGAATTGCACTTATTAATCAAAAAAGATAAGGACACATTTTTGTACTTGTTTTCTGAGCTTCTTTTAGTATTGAATGCTTAAAATATAAAATTTTAAAATAACCGCAATAAAAAGCTGAAAATGTCGCACATTCGAAGTATATCATCTCTTTAAAAATTCTTTGGTTTCATTAAAAATAAGAAAAAATTTCGCATTTTTTGTCATTTTCGTTTACTGTGCGCCTTTAACGGGTCATATTTGAAATAAATTGTAAAATTGTACACATGTAAGCGTCGAGCAAGCAATCAAATATGCTAAGCTGCCAAGCGCCAAACAAAGTGGAAACTTAAGTCGCTTGTGTAACAGCGGAGCGCACGCTGCCCCTTGTTTGAATATATTTGTTTTATTATAATTTTTTCATCTTTTTCCTGAAGCGTTGATATTTGATGATTTTCAAATTAATTAAATGGCTCTATAGCAGTATAAAAAAGTGAAAGTTGGCTTGAATAGATTTTTGTTTTGGTGCTTAACATGCAACATGCACTGATTACCACCACAATGACGTTGTGTTGGGGAGTTTTTGAATTTTTAACGGTAATAATAAGATTAATTCGTGTTTTACAGTAACTGCGAATGAACGATGGGCGAGCTAATTATCATAAATTATATGCATACTTTAGAGCTTATGAATTTTTGTTAAAAACTTAGTTTTAGATTTCAAAGACTCATTGCATGTGGCAAAAAGTGAAAATAGGGCAGAAATTGAACAGAAGGCAATGAAAATAATGAACACGAAACCACAAGAAGCGCAGCAAAAAAAAACACAGAAAACATAGTTAAACGCCTTACGGTTCGCTGCTTAAGTCTTTTGCTTTGTGAATGCGGTGGCGGTGAAGAAGCCGATGGCGAAGTGGGCGGCGCTGGCGGTGGTCACCGCTAAGAATGAAAGTCCATAAAAATCAATGGAGCGCTGTATTAGCGCGGCGTTGATGAGTGTGGTTAAGCGGTTGCGCTTAAAGCTAATTATCTACCGTGACTCAAACAAGCGGCAACATGCTGTTTTGCATGAACATTTTTTTTTTGGTTAATTATACAACTGTGATTCTATATTCGACAAAATCAACTGAATCCTAGTTTCGGTAAATTTTTTTATTAAATTTTTAACTTTTTATTTAGTACTTTAAAGAACTGAAGATGCAATGTTGTATTTCAGTGCAAGAACATTTTTTTTTTGGTTTATTATACAACTGTGATTCTAAATTCGCAAAAATCAGATGAATCGTAGTTTCGGTACATTTTTTTATTAAATTTTTAACTTTTTTTTAGTACTTTAAGGAACTGAAGATGCAATGTTGTATTTTAGTGCAAATTTAAGGTGGCTTTAAGCTCCCAAAATTTTTATTTTTTTATTTTTTTCATGTAATGCAAATGAAATTTGATGGAAATTTAAGCATTCTGAACCACTATGCGCGGGTTATCTAAGTTTTTACATACTTATGAACGAAAAATATTTGGCGAGATCAAATTTTCAAAAACAATTAAAAAAACATTGCAAAGTTCAACAGTTTTTGACATTTTTCAAATTTTAATAACACTTGTTTTAATTTAAAGCAATTCTTTGAGGCAATTTCTCTAGTTTCTTAATGAAGATGATTATTTCATATAAAAATTGTTTTCGCTTAATTGAGAGATGAAGTGAGATGAGGTGAGATAAATTGTGATGAGGTAAGGTGAGCTGAAAGAAGAAGAGATGTGGTGAATTTAGGTTAGGGCGACTTGAGTTAATGTGAGCAGAGGTCGGGCGGGGTTAAGTTGAGTTAGGTGAGTTGAGGTAAATATAGCTGACGTGTGGTGAGTTTATGATCAGCGAGTTTAGATATAATGATTTAAGATATAGTGGAGTTCGGTTGGGAAGTTCATGTAAAGTGAATTCAGGCATCATTTCTATCGCTAAATTGATTTTTCAATTTAAAACCGCTAAAGTTATTTTACTACAAAAATTAAAATATGTTAATTTTTGGAGTCACTGTATGCAGCACATACATATGTTTTCTACATATATATGCCACTTTATGAGCATTTGCGGTTAAAGAAACAATAATATTTTGTTATTATTTCGTAGTGTTGTGGCGCATTAGTTATAGTTGTTTTTTTTTTTTTTTTGTTTGCTAGTTGTTGACGCAGAAAGTGCAAATATTTATTTTGCACTAAAATTTTAAACTTAACTGCTAGTTTTGAGTGTTGCTTTAACAAACTGCAAGGCGTTTTAGTGTGTGAGCGTTGTTCGTGTACGCCTTGCTTTCGCCACGCCATCGCCATCGCCATCAGCGCCGCTGCCGCATGCCTTGCGTCGTAAATTATGCTGCTAATGAGATTCTACCAGAACGCAACTTGTTCTGGCGCAACAACAACAACGACAACCACACATATTCTAGTCACGTTTCTCAACGCCGCAACTTGATAGTGACTTTCTTTTCATTTAATTTATCTATTTTTTGTTGCTTTTGCTTTTGATTTTGCTGCTGTTGACCACGTTAAGTTTTTTTTTTTTTTTTTTTTTTTTTTCTTTTTATTTCTTCGCCATAGGAAAGCATTACACCTTCAAAGCTAACTCCGGCAAAAAAAAAAAAAGAAGAAAAACTGTCGTTGAATACAAACGCCGGTTGCTACATAAATTGTCATTCACAGTTCAACGGCTGATTTCTCACTCGTCTGCGGCAAGAGCAGCAGTTCAAGTGAATACAAAAAATAATCAAAAGCGCTAAAGTCGTCGCGAACAACTTCATGGCCAGCCATACTTGAGTGTGGCAAGTGTGGCTATCAAGTACCTGCTTGTTGGCATACGAGTACAACTAAACATATAAACAACTGCATACACACATATGTATCTGTGACACATAGCAAACGGCTGTCATGCGATGGATGAGTTTGTGTGCTTTTTGCTTTCGTTGCTAACTAATTTATTGACATTTTACATCCCTATTTAGCGCTAAGTAAATGCGTACATAAATAATGCAACTAAAAACTTAAGAAATGACCTTTTTAGGCCACACACTGACCGTTAAATTTTCCATTGCATGGTGAGAATTTTTTTATGACACTGCTTTTAAGCGAGCGAGTAGCAGCTTCGCGAGCAAGTCAAATTGCCACTAAATGTATGTTTGCCTCATTCAAATGGTGTAATATATTTAAATGAAATTGTTCTTCATACAAACACATGTATGTATGTATGTGTATATGACGAACACATTTGTATGTACATAAATATTTGTAAATATCAAGGTCGAATAGCGGCTGCAGTTTTAAAAAAACCTTTACATAATTATATTTCAATATTCAAAATTATTTATCTTTTTATTGGGTTTACTCTAACTTTTTTATTTCTCTCTGTATTGTTCGATTATAATCGAAGGCTTTAACTATAGCAAGTAACGCAATTGAAGAAGGTGAAGTAGAAGTATCTCTTTGAGTAGGCAAGGCAATACCCAACATCATTTTTTATGTGTGTTGTTTTTGCTGTCACTGTCGTTGTTGTTTTCATTTGTTTTTTGTTATTGTTGTTGCTGTTGCTGTGATTGTTGTTGTTGTATTGCTAGCTTCGGTGTGGCTGGTATTATTGTTGTTGTTGTTGTGCTTGTTGTTGTTTGATGGAGCGGCATAAAATTCTATTTTCCATTACATATTTGAAAATGCTGTTGAAATGCCATTTTTTGGCCGTTTTGGTAACATCGACCCAACTTTTAAACATCTCCTTCGCAACGATTTGATTAATTCCGCTGATTAGTTGGTTGATATTGCGATAATAAACATAACTCCATTTAACGTTTTAACCTAATTGTCGGCGTACATTCCTATCAGCTAGATAAAAAGTTTCAATCTATTAACAGTTCTGTCGTTCAACACAAAATTTAATTGTTTAAATGTAGACGATAAGCAGTTTCAGATTAACAAGTTTTACTTTTTTTAATTTTTTTCAAAAATTATTCTTTTTCTTCTTAAGTGTAATGAAAAGTTGTACGACCAATTGAAACACTTTAATTTACTGACTATTGAGGTGCAACAAATGTTAAAGTTACGATAATTGATAGATTTGTATATGCTGATTAGAAATACTTCCATGCATAGATAAGAATTTGAGAAAAAGGCGTCAAAGTATTTTTTGACGATGTTTGGAAAAGAAGAAAGATAGACAATTTCAACCCTACAATAAGGTTTAAGTGAAAGCTTGAACTTTCGACTACAATACATTCAAATAATAAGTTTACCTCGACTTTGATCTGATTATTATCATTTATTGAAGAGTAAAATCTGAGTTCGGGTACCTTCTCTACACAGAAAAAAAAAGATAATATTTTTAACTTGAAGTTTAATTAAAGCTTGACTGTAATTAGTACTGAAAGTATCATTTTATTATTCTGCAAATATGAAAAATCAATTCTATGCATTTCATATATGTACATATTTGTGTCACATAAAACACGCAAAGGTGCAAAATTCCTATTTACCCTTTAAAAATTCCAATTTAATCTTGGACTCAAGCCTATGTGGAAGGTTAATTTCCTCGGCGACAGCTTCTCTAACATTGCCCTAAATGTTAATTTTAAACTTTTTATTTGCGTTTTCCTTTAAATTATTAGATGATGGAACTTTATATCAATGAACTCGTAATCAGCACCAAAAAAAAAAATTTCAAAAATAGCTTTAACATTAAAGAAACCAAAATTTGTTTTCAATTTTATTGCGCTGCGTTATCGATAAACTTATCGCTTAACATTACAATTTTTTATTTGAAGCCTCCGAACAGATGCTAAGGTTTTTTTTTAATTGGTATGCTGCAATATACCAACACTAGCCACCTAATATTCTAAAGCCTAAAAACCTAGCAAGCTTCTGACGATTATATTGTACATCGTACATTTTCGTTTGAATTTCCAAAATTTCACGACAAAGGCAATATGAAATAAATATGTATTTCAAGTATTGGCGTTGATGAAAAGGACTTTTGAATTGAAACGAATTGAACTAAGCTTAACTCTTATTAATTATAAATGTGGGATTGACTGACGAACAAAGGATGATCTGAAGTGCACATAACTTTAAATGTAAATGCACCTCTGCACAATAAACGAACAATAACATACATGGGCACCACTAAACGAACAAAGAGAGCCTTGAGCAGGCGTTAGACGGACGGACTTACAACACTCAGATTCGCAACACGGACGCGACCAACTAATATTAAATAACATATACTTATTTGAAATAAATTATAACCTAAATCATTAAAGTCTTCTTTAATTTAACACTGCGCAAATATAATCCCACATTAATTAATTTTTCAAAATTTGGTTTGAAAAAGGAAACAATGAAATTAAATAAGTAAGCTTAAGTTCATTTTAAGCAAATTTTTCAAAATGAAACTAAAAAAATACATTTTGTCATTTAATTATACAGCTATTTTTTTAATTAATTACTGATTTACATCACAAATAATATACAAAAGTATTGGCTGAAAACGAATTTTAAATTTAGTACAAAGACATTTTTAATCATTAAACAAATATTATAAATCAAAAGTGATAATAATAAAAAAATAATGATCATGCAATTAAAATTATATAAAAAATAAAAAAATTAGTAATGAAAAAATGTTTAATGGCTTTTTAATTTTTTTATTTTGAAGGCAAATCATCAAACATTTTTCTTCAGTTTTTACTTACTAGCAGTTTTGGATGTAAAACTACTTTAATAAAAATATCTCACATAGACATTGAGCTTTAAAATTTTGATTTTACTTACTTACTTAATTGGCGCATAAACCGCCTAAGCTATTTTAAGCCGAGGTCAACATAGGACGCCATCTTTCCTGTCTTGCTAACTGGCGCCATCAGTGCTTGAGCTATTTCATCCATTCGTTCAGCTCATCGTTCCATTGTATACGGTAATCGCCAACGCAAAGTCGTAAAGGTGCATAAATCTTTCTTAGAATCATTCTCTCGAACACTCCATCTGACATTGATATCGTCCATGCTTCTGCGCCAATGACAGTCTTATAGAATGTAGTTTTTGTCCATTGAGAGAGGTCTTTGCTGCACATTCGCCCACTCAGTCCGAATTTAGATTTTACTGAGCAATTATTTTACGACCGCTTTCTGTTCTTCTGTAGAAAGTGATCAAAAAGTAATAAATAATCAATTCCACATACATACATACATACATGCATAATTATGTATTGCATTAAGTAAATTCGTCAAGATTATCACCAGTGACCCAATTTTGGATAGCTTGCTCATACTGTGATGCTTCGTAGATAGCCTTCTGTGGAGTCTTTTTTTTTGGGTTAAAATTTTACTCTATGCTTAGTTAAATTTCACTTAGTTCTTAGTCAGTGACGTTGTTTGTCTTAAGCAACATACGCAACAATTTATTTATTCAAGAATGTACGAGTATGTTTGTATGTATTTAGACACATAAGTGCACTTCGCCGAGCCTCACTTGACCCATTAACCGCCTGACATTATTGCAAGCTTCCAACTTACTTGCCGAGTGTTTGACTACGTCGCACTTTGCGTTGTTGCTTATTTTAAAACACATTTTTTTTTGCAAATTTAAAAATCTATAATTCGAGTAATTTGTTGCTTCTGCCGCTGCTGCTGTTTAGCTTTTCGTTGATGTACTCTCCTCAAAATTTGCCGAATGTGCGTGCCAGCGAAAAACAACTGACGTTGGCGAGCTGCTTGATTGCCGCCAGCGAGGAAAGCAAATTTTGTTGTTATTCTTTCTTGGTAAATTTTGTGTGTCATGGTAAATATTTTTTTAAGCGTCTACGTGAATATTATGTATTCTTTGTTATTGTGTAGTTTATTTGGTTTTCAAATGGGTTCTTTGTTTTCGATAAAACGGTGGCCGCGCGAAACAATGGAGAAAATTGTGTTATGCCTACGTAATGCCATGTTTCAAACTGGCCTATTTCTTATTGTGCAGTAAATAAAGTTCTGCGTTTAAAACTAAAATTTGACAAATAATTTCTTTCATCATTCTATAATTAAATAATACTGATTTGCTAAAATTGCCTACTTGTTGGTTATGGCGGTTCTAATGAGAAACATTTTGGCAGGAGATTCAACAAACTATATCACAATAAAATATAAATAATGCTGTTTGCTTGGTTAAAGATTTAAAGCTAATATAAAAGTAAATTAAGCTTCTTTTTCCCTATTCAGTAGGCAAGAATTAAATCACAATCGCTTCTTTTTCGCAGTCTACTTGAATGAAATACCTAGTGAACTGGTCGGAGAGGCCGAGTTTTCGATCAATGCTAACAGCGTCGCTCTTGTGTTTCAATTCCGAACCTCTTTACCGAAAATCGAAATATTAGTGCTTTAAGTAATTCATTTATTACGGCGCCATTGTACCTCTTTCATGGTATTTTAAATATATGTATTAAAGTAAAGGTACATTCACAATATGTATATATCTTTTGCTGTGTTAGCAATCACAGATTCAAAGTTCGTACGCTTGTTAGGCAAACAGGCGCTGTATAGGCGGAATACTAAAATGCAAGCAAGCTAGTTTTTATGCTCTAGAATACGCACAAAATTACAGTAACCTGCAGTTTATTGCCAATAATTTTTAGTTGGCTGCGCGTCGTTAATATTTAGTTAAACCATTTCTTATTTAGTATGTATGTATATAGACATACCTACACAAACACCCAAACATTTATGTGTAAGAACTGCATTGAGCTTTATTATTTTATAAACCTTTCCCAAATGAAAAACCATTTTACGGCTGCATCAAATTCAGATAATGTGCCGCAGACACTGGCGGAGTCTTCTTGGTTTACTGATTCTCTTTCGGTTATAACAATTTGGTGAACTGAAAGTTCGTGCTCTAGCGTAGCCAAGTCAAAATAAAATGGGTAACAAACTCTTTTAGTTCTCTTTAAGTGCTTGTGATATAATGAGTTATAAAAACGTAGTAAAAATATAATTAGAAGTTTGGAGCACTCAACTTTTATTGGCAGCAAATTTAACGAGATTCAAGTTAAGCTTTTATTTAAGTTTTTATTTAAAAGGCAGACAGGGTGTATTTTATTTAAAAGGCTTAAAAGACTTCATAACTTTTAAGAGAAGTTCTGATGCAAAGTGGTAAAGCTGCATGGCGTCTGTATTTTTTTTTAATAAAGTAGTATTTGCTTATAATAAGAAGTTTAAAGGTCTGAAAATCTAATTCTGGGTTAACAAAAGAAAAGTACTACACAGGCACTGAAGCCCACTCTAGAGAGTTTCTACAGAGTGTTTATAAAGTAAAAGCCGAGAGACTTTTTTACACTTTACTTACTTAATTATTTCAAAAACGAATTAGTTGCCTTTAATTCAGCTAATCATAGCACACCAGATATTTCGGTATATTGCCCACTGGCGCCTATTGGAAGCAGCAAACGAATCCAAATCATTTACCGCTTGGTCTTTTCAACACTCAGGCGACCTCGACTTTCCTCCCTTTCCTCCGACAAAACCAGTGAGTACCAGGTTGCCAGCTAATGACTGGAAATGATTTATTTCATTCGAGCGACATGACTTAGTCAGCAGAGACTTCGAATCTTAATACGCTACACTATGTCCTTGCCGTTTTATAGCTCGTACAGCTCGTAGTTCCATCATCTGCGCTACTCGTCGTGGCAGAAGCTTAAAGGTCCATAAATCTTTAGAAATACCTTTCGCTTGAACACTCCAAAGGGTCTCCCACCCATTGCTGTCATCGCCTATGCTTCTGCGCCATACAAATGGACTTGCATAATGAGAGACTTATAGAAAGTGGTGCGCTGTGAGAGGACATTACATTACATCAATTGCCTCGTTAGTAAAAATGAGACGATAATTTTTGCCGTACTCATATTTAGTGAAAGCTCTTTATGGTCCATCAAGCAGCTACGACATGTGAGTCCGAGGTAGTATTACACCAAATTGCAAGGTTTGAGAACATGCATTGCCCGCTCAAGACTCCTATAAATACCAATTATCCCTTCATTAGCCTGAATTGCTTCTTTGATGGTCCAATTCACTCACAACCGGCAAAACCTTGCAATAACAGGTGCTTTGGTTGGTTGATAAATGCCTCCGGACTTAAATGGTTACACATATTGTCAAAGGCTCATTAAAACCTCTCGAAACCACTGAAATAGTAGTCTGAGTAGTCATAAATCTTATTTAGATTTGCGCTTCATCTGCGACCCATCCTCCAAACGAATCCAGCGGTTTTTCATTACATAGGCAGCAATTATCCGTTTTGAGGGATATCAAGGACAGAACTACATTTAATGTAACGTGAACTAATAATAACATAATAAAAGTCAGTTAGAATAAATTAAATTAAATACACAATTGCAAAGCAAACGTTTATAAATCGAATGACACGTTGCATGCACCGCAATTGTGGCATTATTGACTTGATTGCCTAAGTACTCGTACTCACTTTGCCCCAACACTTTTCACAGTAGCGGCGGCAACAGGGCAGGGCAGCTGGGCAACAACATGCGGTGCGGCCAACGTAACGCTATGCATGAAGAGGCAAACACATGTCTGTGCATAAAACATACAAACATACACTTCCGCGCCACTGCAATCGACAATCGATAGCACAGCAACGGCATTTGCACCGGCTGCCGGTCTACCGGTCCACGGGTCTACCGCACAATACACTGGCCAACTGACAATCGGTTATTGTTCTCAGTCGCTTCATCGAGTAGCAGAGACAGCTGATCAATCGAGTTGGCTGCTCGGTTGCATAGTTGGTTTGGTTGGTTGCTTGCATGCTGCTGCTGTTTTCAACATAATCATTTATACATTTTGTACTTTTATGGACCGAGGCTGAATTGTGCTTTGTTGTAAGGCCATGCAACAGACACGAATTGCTGCTACACTTTCCAAGAAGAACGAAAAACCACTTGCACCGAAAGAGAAAAATTTGCTGAGTTGATGGTAGAAATGAAATGATGCCATCGAACCATTTATTATGCAATCAAAAGGCATTTGATTGCCCACAATCACTTGCAATTTTTTGTGCTGCTTTTTTTTTTTTTTTGATTATTTCTTCTTTTTATTTAATTTTTTTTGACTTTTGTTGCTAACGAAAGTGAATATGCAGAAGGCAACTAACTTCCACTTGTGCTACAAATTTTTGCACATCCTCAGCATAATGTTACGGCAATTTGCATTAAATTGCACTTTGCATGCAACAAACAGACACAAATTGTATTTAATTAAAATCGCATTTGCTTGCCAACTGACTTCTAACCATTTGTAGGCACAAATACACACAAAGAGTTGATATTTGTGCGTACACAGTTGCTTTTCATTTGCTGTTTCTACGTACGTTAACTGTTAGTCAAGAAACGTTGGCCTCTTGGTCTTCTGCAATGCCGCTCTGCGCTAAAAATGTGTGTAAGTAAATATTATTGCTTTTTTTGTTGCTGTCAGCAGCCGGTAATTGTTGGTCATTTCCTGCCACAACAAAGCGATAAGTTAATGCAGCGCCTGCTGTTGTTGCGCTGTCGCGATCGAGCGACGTATTTTGAGCACTCCTTTGGCAAACCTTAGAATGTGTTTGCAAACAAGTGATTGTGATTTAGTTAGTGCTTATGGAGATATATTTCCCAGCAGACACACTCGTAGTTTAGAACTTTGTGGAAATGTTCAACAAACGAAACAATACTATTTCGTTTCGTTAATAAGCAAAATTAATTTAACAAAATGAGATCGTTTCGTTTCAGCGCCATGTTATCAAAACGGAATGTTGTCGTTAATATAGAAACCATAGTGTGCTGGCAATGCCACAACAAGCGTTTAGCTTATAAGCCAAATACACCACACAGTAGGTCTGAGCATCGCGAATACTTCCACGAGAAGGAAGATTATTAATTTCAGTTTTCTTTTTCGTTGTCGTTGAAGTTTTCGACAGGGTTGGAATCTACTGAATTTTGGACGATTTTCCTTCAGTGTCGTTTTTTGTTGTGGCTAATTTTGTATTTGTTCTAAGTATTTATAGTCGTTTTATTGTCAAATGTCTCTAGTTTAGTTAGGTACGACCTCGCGCACTAAGTTTGCTTCAGTTCGTCAGGTAGTTTGCCGTAGAGAACTGTAGCTGTTTGCCTGTTCTTCGGTGTTGTAGTTTTCGTATGTGAGCAGGTAGAAATTTGTTATTATTTTATATTATATTATAGAAATCATTACCTCGACGATTATGAATAGCAAGCGAGATGTCGCACGTGAATACCGCCAAAGGAATAAAGTAATTGAGCTTTAGCTTGCTTTCAACTGTCATTTTTGTGCCTTTGAAATTTAATTAGCGCGCGAGCCTTATTATTTGACGACATGATGCCAATGAAAAAGTATGCTTTCAAAATGCCCAGTGAAAGAAGGGTTTTTGAATTTACGAGTATTAGAATTCGAATCAAGGATGATCAGCTAGGTGAACCAAAAGTAAGTAAAATCGAATTTTTCCACAAAAAGTTACAGACGTCTATCCTTTTTTGCGGTTATTGGAAAAATTTACAGATATCAGCTCAATACCGCTGGAAGATTTTCAAAAATGAGATTTTAATTAAACATATTGACGAGGACTGCGACCTGTTCAAAACATTAATTGAAACTATTTTACTTTGGCCTATTAGAAGGTTGCCTTACTTTCAAAAGTTCAATTTAATTAAAATTAATTAGATTTGATCATATAAATTAGTTGCATAGTGTTGATATCGCACGAAAGAAGTTTAAAAAAGTTTAAGTTTGAAATATTTTTAAAGCGTTGCCATTTGTCTGAAAAGTCGCATTGAAATTCAGTTAAATTACACAAGTTGTATAAACTATAGATGCAAATTTTAATTAAAATTATTTTATATGTCCAATTAATGTTACTTGTGACCATTATTTATATCAAATACTATTGATTTAAAAATACTTTATTTGTAAACTAATTATTTGTATATTCTAAATTCATTTTAATTCTTTTGTTAATTTAAAATAGTTGCAGTACGCTGGTTGTGAAGAAGCTTAAGAAAGTTTTATTTGGAAAATATACTTGCAGCCGATTGCCACCTGGGAAAACGAATTTGATTTACGAAACAGTTTTGAACTTTTGTGTGCAATTTTTGACCCAATGATTTTGGCGTTTGAACGTTATTTAACTTCACTCGTTTGTTTCAATTAAGGTAAAAAAAAGTTTCATAAAAATTCTCTAGAAAGCTAGAGAAGCAACTATGTTTCTCTTCAGGAGGTCCTATTTTATAATTTATAAGTGTGGACAAAAAAATACCGAAATTTTAATGCTCTTTTGGTGTAGGATTGTTTTATTTCTGAAAAAACATTTCTGTTTCATTTCATTATTTTTTCAAATCAAACTTGTACTAGAAACTAAAATTTTTTTGAGTTCACGGCTACAAGCATAATTGAGTTTTTGTTGATTTGGCGTAGATTAATACGTTCACTGGCCGCTAGAAAGACTGATGACTGATATTATAAGGACAGTAGTTAAAAAAAAACTCACTTGGAAATATTAAAAAAAATGGAATTTTAGAAGTTGAGCTGTAACGCTCACTGGCAGTTAGTGAACTGATTTTGAACAAGTAACTTTGACTGTTGGGTATCCACGGAATTGCAGTATTGCGAATGTTTTGCTCTTTCCACGACTTGCTACAACTTAGTTATTGTCATTAGCGACATTCTGCTGCTTTTTTGCTAACGTTAAAATGTAATTTCGTATACATGCATACATGCATACATATGTACTATTTGTAGAGAATAGAGCATAAATGATTGATCTGCATAAGTAAGAGTGAAATTTTATATTTAGCTAGAAATGAGCGGTGAGTGCAGGAAATATTAATGCAATTATAATCTGTTTGTTGTTTGAGTCTTTTATTTCACATGCAACACTTTATTTAATAACACTTGCCTAACAACATCTGTACATACATACATGGGTATACATAGCTACAAAAATGTTTGTTTATAAATGAGTAGCGTAAATTTAATAGGTTGTAAAGTCTTGAGAAAAACTCTGCGAACGGAAGTCAAAATCGGTGGGAATCAAATTTCTAGTCAATGCTGTCAATGGAAAACAAATGATAAAATGCATAAATATGTACAAGCATCTCTTGACCACCAGTTATTAGACAATTTTTTTTTGAAGTGGGAAACATGTGTACCAAAGCGTTTTTAGAGCTTTTAAACTTTTCTTTCTTTAAAAATAGTTTTAAAGGCATTTTTTCAGAGTTTATTTTATTTTGTTCCCGCTTTAATAATAAATTTGACCTGAAGTTTTTCGATTAATCTTTGCTTTTGTATTAGAAAACGTACCCGTAGTTACAAACAATTTCTAAAGTCTAAGAGACTTAACAAATAAATTAATATATATATGTAGCTCTGGCAATAATGAATTAATAAATTGGACTACTCGGTTCCGTGTCCTATGAATAATAATATAACACCGCTTGAAAGTTTCTAAAATTTATTTAGATTTTCATGGTTTAAGTAGTAAGGGACTTTTTAATAGCAACATTATTTTCTGCATAAAAAAGTTTATTTAATCTTTCAATAAGCAAAGCTATGTGTGTGCAAATTTTGAATGCAATTTGTAAACACCTTTTGTGAAAAATTCTCGTGATATTCTTATGATATACATATGTAACTATAACCTCGAACAAGTGTTTAAATTTGTTAATCTTGGAATTACAATGGACAAAAAATTCAATTTTAATCTTCACAACAATGTTAACAAAGCCAAAGGTGTTTTTGCATTTGTAAAACGATGGTCAAAATAAATCAATGACCCATACATTACGAAGGCTCTTTTCACACCGTTAGTGAGGCCAATGCGAATTCGCCCCTCTCGCCGGTCTGGGGGGTATGGAGGGATAAAACTGTTGAGATTATTATTATTTTTTGCCCATAACTGATAAAGAAATTGTCAAAAATTGGAATTCCATTTTATGACATTTCATTAGTTTTAAAGAAAGAAATATGCGAGCAAGCCATATTGAATATGTCGGTGAAGTGAAAAAGCTTAAAAAAAGAAATATTTGTGCTCTGTTTATTTGGTTTTTGATTCTAAAAGCTAAAGTTTCAAAAATATTTTATCAAACGAAACACAAAACTGCACAATTCAAATTAACATTAAAAAAAAAACTTTCAAAAAATAGTTTGTTGCTGCCACATTTTTTTCATCAGAGCTTCAGACTGACTAAGGAAATTTTTATAGAAAAAAATTGTTTTTTATTTCTTAAATGTCATTTTATATGTAATTTATTATTTTGTAATTACTTTTTTCATTTAAGGTGGCTCAAGAATGATAGTAAAGCAACTAAAAGGGCTTACAGAAAGTACTGAAATTACTCCTGGACTAACAAAAACCCCTTTAATACAATATGGTTTTTAATCCATTTTGAATAGTTAACAAAAATAGTAATTATAAATTTTTTTAGACATAAGGAATTTATACTAATTACAAAAACTTACTTACTACAAATTTATTTTAAACAGCTTTAATTTTATAAAACATGGTAAACAAGTATTTTAGCGAAGGGATATAATTCTTTCAAGAAGCTTTCGAGCTTTTCAACAGTTACAGTGCAAAAAAAAAAAACGAACGTTAATAAATGATTTCCACTAATAGCTTTTTACAAATTTCAAACGCAAATAGAAACACAAATTTTCTCTTTTAATTAATTTAGCTGCCGACGCACCAATGAAATTCTTACTTTTTCTTCTGTACATTCAAGAATTAATGAATGATGTTAACCTCAATCTAAAATGACTTAAGCACACAGCTATTGAGGTGGGTGCTACTCGATTAACTTAGAGGAAAATTAAGATTTTCGAAAGTCGAACAGCTGGCCAAGCATTCTAGGCAAAACTAGTACTAATTGCTTGCACAGCTTAAACGAATTCGGCAGAGATCTCAATTAACGAAGAAGCGAGTACTATAGCAACTATTGAAAATTAAATTTGAACAATGAAGCGAAACGAACTTAAAATATGTTATTTAGTTGAAAGCTGGTAAGAGAGTGTTAAATAGTTATTTGTGGTTGTAGCACGTTGCACATCTGCGGGCATGGTTGCGCAAACCTTTCTGCACATTCATAGATTGCTACTCGCTGATAATCGTTTAGCGAAGTGTTGTGACAAAACGAAGCAAACACTGCTGAAAGACTTCGTGGAAAACTGCATTACAGTACATTTTTTGTTTTATAAAATATTTTAATAAAAATACAAACATACTTTCATAATAAACACATAAAACTTTAGAATACCATTAACTTTGATCGTGAGCTTGTCCGTTTATTGCTCAACATGTTGCAGTTAATACAACACTTCTACCAACAAATATCCTCACACAAATGTTGTTATACGAGTTTATATACGGACATAGATGAACTCTGATTATAACGTTTAATATTACACCACGAAACCGATGTGGCAAGAAAAACGTGCTGCATTCATAAACAACAACAAAAGCGTTGATACGAAAATAAATCAAAAGCAAAAACAATGTGAATGTGTGTACGTATGTAGGTACTTGGTAAACAGTAGTAGAACGGTAGTGATGGCACGTGAAAACGTGAAGGTCTTGACAGAATTCTGCAATGCTCTCTGCAGCCACACACTTATCAACGTACATTTGTTTAAGTATAATAAACTCTTGAGTGTACCCTGTAGAAAAATTTATAACTTTCGAACTGATGCCACTATAAACTGTAGGATTGGTTAATAGTTCGAAAACTTTTTTTCTAGGCAATTTTCCCTCAATAAGGAACCTTTGTTGTAAATTCGAAATCCAGCCAATTTTTTAAATACAATTTTAATGGCGTGCTATAACTCGATATGCCGGTGAGTTCGAGGTTCGAATCTCAGTCAGGGCAAGCAAAATCTTAATAATGGAAAAAGTTTTTTCTAATAGCGGTCACCCCTCGGCAGGCAATGGCAAACCTCCGAGGGTATTTCTGCCATGAAAAAGCCTCTCATTAAATACATCTGCCGTTCGGAGTCGGCACAAAACTGTAGGTCCCTCCATTTGTGGTATAATATAAAGATGCACATCACAAATGATAGGAGAAGCTCGGACTAACACTGAGCTATATAGTGTAAGCGCTAAAATTATTATAATTTTAATGAGGGAGAGAGAATGCACTTTTTTCTTGTTACTTTGGCGCATATTTGTTTCTTTTCGAACCCATTTCGAATGTGTTCCAATATAATATGAATATTGGGAACCTAAGGTCCGTTACAAGTTTGTTCTCAGTTCGATCTTGGAAACGAAGATAATTTTCGACCGTAAACATATGTTTTTGGTAGGCCTTGAACAAGCACCATCGACGATGCAACGAACTGAAGTTGACGCTGGTAATAAAACTAACCAATTTATGATTCTTCTGGTGATTTACCGAGCCGAACAGAGATGTTTCCACCTCAAATCTACGCTGCTAAGTGTGATCGATTAGAACAACTTTCAATTGATTATGAAATTAACACTTTTCCTACCCTAAACTCTTACGATATTTATAACGAATATAATATTGTTCCTTGTGAATGCGATTATCTATGCTGTGAATTTAGTTCATGAAACAATTATTAAAGATTTGGTAACTAAGCACCTAGCTCGCTCAAACGTCTCCTTTAGCATCGAAACTTCTTTAAAATAGAAATAATAAAGTGAAAACTTCTTGATACCAAAAAAGAACAGGCAACACTGAATAGTTTGTGGTACACAGCATTTGGAGTACATACAAAATAATTCCCGTCTCGTAAATATTTTGTGTAAATGAAGCTCTTTTGCTCACACAAATTTTCTCAGACATAGTGGAAAGTTATGCAATTTCTTTCTAGAAAGAATAGGTTAGAATACATTAAAAATGATGTGACTTATTAGTCAGCCTAATGCTAGAAACATGAATTTGTAAAAATAAAAGTGTGGAGATATAAAGTTTGATTTAATCTCCTTATTATATACTTGTGATTTTATAAAAAACATGGTATTCTGAATGTTGGTATAACATATAATTAAAATTTAGGTTCTTTCACCGTCCAGGCGTACATCATAAAATGAAGAATTAACCCGATATCAATGGCAGGGCCGTGTACAGGACTCATCCCAGGAAGGGTGGCGGTATGTGTGGCTTTGGAATGAAATTCCATACACAAATAAAATTTGATGAATTCTTGTCATATAAGTTAGTTTGCCCATGGGAGGTTTCAACCCTCAAACCCTCGGCCCCCGCCCTGCATATGGCCCTGATCAATGCTATATTAATAAAAGAATAAAATCTTATAGATGTGTTCATATAAGTATATTTGTTTGGGAACTATTTTAAAATTAATAACTTAAATATTTCAAGATAATGCCAATAATCGCGTTTTTCTATAAGACCGTTTAGTCATTGGAGCAATCGATTCGAAATTTCTGGGCTGGTGAAAAATTAAAAAAAAAATTAACAATAAGTATAAAATAATATATGTTTTGTAAATACAGTTGCAGTATTTGTTAATCAAAATGAAATATCTGCAGAATTTCTAGTAAAAAAGCAAAACATTTCTGCAAAAATATCCCCTTTTTGTAAAAATAACAATTTACTACTAATTACATATTTACTTTTCAAGAAAGGAAAACAAATTCTACCCAGTTTTCCATCAATTCGAATAATATTAGTTATTTATTATTAAATCATGAGTCTAGTCTACGTGCACTTATCGGTAACATGTGTTGTGTTTCTAAAGAAACGAAACAGTTTCACAAAAGTTTGCTTCAAATAAATGCTTCCACAACCAATTCCCACTAAAGCAAGGTATATTCACCATCAATTAAAAAATTTAAGATTCCTTTATTTATTTATTTAAGCAGATAACAAAAATTCTAGTGATCTCAAGATCGATCTGTTCTTAAAATCTTGCTGATCTTAAAACTACATGACTTGAGTGTTATTTTTGTGGGCATGGAGAGAATTTGATTACTTGAACTAGTATGCTTTTTTCTTTACGGTACAAGTATAAAATAGTTACAACCACAGCTAACGTAACCTGGATGGTTGACACAGCCAACGTAAGTCACCGAATTGTAACCAATATTGGACTAGTCTGTTTGTAAGCAACTTTTCTTTTCGACCGAATGCATATACATATGTGCGTATGTACATGTGATCATCATGCCACTGCATACATGTGCTACTGCAACAGCTAGGGCGCAATGCCTGAATGTCTGCGCACGCGCCACAAGTTCATTGCATAAGATTAACCCAATTCATGTCATGCCAAATATTATTAGCTTACTTACGTTAAAAAGAAAATATAAAAGGTTGGAAATTTTGAAGACTTGGATTTTATGAATTTTTTATAAAGTATAAATTTGGGTTTATTTGATTTTTGTGAGAGAATGAACTTTAAATATTTAAATGGGAAAATATTATGTTTTAAATAAATGAAGAAAAAAACTACAGTTTTCGCTGCAAAAATATTTGATTTCCAATTGCGCTTTACAAATTCTTGACTTATTAGTGAAAAGTTATTTATTTTAATTTTAGCAAGCGGTGGAGCTCAATTTTTGTTGTGGCGAAAACACTAAAATATGCAAGAATTTAAATCTCTTAAACGGCGAACTTGCGTTTAAATATTTCACCTTTAAGGACTTAAAAATTGTAAGCTAAGCAACGAAAAGCAAACATCTTTGCACCGCCAGAAAATAAAATGCTCAATATCTCCGCTGAACTGAAAGCAAAATAATTGCAGACCACTAAGCAATAAACGTCAGCCATGCTGTTAAAAAACCCAACAGCGTCTACTTGGTATCTCATTAACTTGGTTTACGGCCGCTCGAGTGCACCGTGAACTCATTCACTTTTTTTATTTGAGCGAAATTTTACAAAGAAAGTAAAATGTTTTTCGTAGAGTAGCCGAGCCGACGCCAGCACACCGGTTTGAGGTACACCAGTTGACCTTCAACTGCTGACCAAATGAATGCACAAAAATGAACACAAAGATAGGCAGCACAACAGACTGGTTTGGTCAACGGCGGCAAACCTAAAGTGACCCTTGCCTTAGTTTTGGTGGTGGAAATGACAGAAAGTAGTGCAGCACTTTGGTATTTTCCAAAGAAAATCCAAACGCAGCAAATGAGAAAAGCAAGCAGAATGTAATTAAATGACAAGGGAAGTGTGCGCTTGAATTTAACTGAAAAATCTAAAATAATTGGCCACCAACATGGCAAATGTCAACCGTGAGCCGCTAGGGGCAAGTGTCAAAAGCGTGCGCATTGCACATTTCGCTGCTCGCAACAGCAGGCAATGCAATAATTTGTTTATTTTTAAACACGAAAGAAGCTAACGCGGCTGCACAGCTGCTAGTTTTTGAACAACTCTTAACTGCCATTGTTTCTACACTTCACTCGTTGTTGCAAACAACTTGGACAATGCCATTAATTTGTGCTCCATAAATGATTCTGGGCAGGCGAAAAACAAAGAATTGGGTTAATACACTCGCGCTCGATTGCTTTCAAATGCCAAGAACGAGTTTTAGCCAAATGTGCTTAGAATCAACTACGCAGCGTGGAAAGAAAAGCAGCTGCTACAACATCAGCAACTACAGCAACACCAATAACCACTGGCATCAATAAATGACATTGGCACTACAAAAGTAGTTGTGGACAGCAAAAGCTTTTGCCGTTTTCACTTTTCGCATTCGGATTCTCTCGCCTCGACGCCTCTAACTGACTGACTGACTGACTGACGGTTGTTACTTGGTGACGCGTCTATGACGTCTGCTGGACTACACCCTATGTATATATGTATGTATGTATGTAGTTTGCTTGCGGCCGCCGCCCGTATGACAACGCTTGTTTGCTGTTGAGTTTTGTGTGCGACTAGCAAGTATTTGACGTTTATTTGATTTGTTGTCAATGCATTTTATAACAGCGTCTGCAGCGGCGGTGTCATTTGCACGCTTCTATGTCTAGTTCAAGTTTTCGCCAGCATGTGTGCTGCTCTTCGCGCTACTGTGGAGCGCTTGGTATATTTTGACTGCCGCAAGCAATTTGTCAATTTGTTACACTTTAATTGAGCATCGGCGATTTCGCCACAACTTGCCGTCTGACAATGGAATAAGTACATACATATGTATGTATGTTTGTGTACATATGTAAATGGAGTGGTGCAAGTGTTTGTCAGTTGCTAATGAACTTTAATGGAATATTTGGAATACTTAAATTTATTGGTGAACTTTTTTTCTATTGGTGCCACAAAAATTTATTCAATCTCAGCTGAATAAAAGAAATGAATAATTTGAAAAAAATTTTAAAAAGTTCTCACATAGACGAAACGATCGTGCGTGCTATTGCAAGGTTGATACTCAAGCAACAATAAATAACATTGCAGTTACTCTGTCATCTTTTATTAAATTCTTGCGCTCGTTGCCCATGATTGCAGACAGTGGACGTTGCTGCTATACTTTGCCGATTAGCGAGGGTCGTTGTCTGCTGAAATCAGGGCACTCGCTTATTATGTGCTTCACATTTTATTCGCGGTTCTAACACTTCCTACACTTTCCGCCCGCTGTAAGACCTGTGTTGCTTGCAAACAATGTAACCTGTTAAATCCTATCAGAAGCCTAGATTCTGCTCGTCTAGTTGACTGTTGAACATCGGCGAGCTTCTTACCATAAGAACTGCATGTTTGTATTCTTTGTAGTTCATAGCACGTTCAATTGGCGGTACATAACAAAATCTAGCAATATCCACCGGCACTGAAATATCTAAGAATACTCCATCTCCAGCCAGCCCATCATCTCTTTCATTACATTCCACTCACTTGTGTCTATTACCTAAATGGATGCCGATGGGTTTAGTTGCAATTAGGCTTTCTAAAGCCTACACGGCTGCACACATAAATCCACTAGTTTGAGTGGTTAATTTCAAGTAACTTTTCCGTTTATTTAATTGTAATTATTCGACATGTTAAACAATATATAGAATTCGGGTTTTGCGTAGTATGTTGCAGCACTTACTCTTTCGCCGACATCTTCCGCCTAAATACTCGTAGCTTTGAAACCATCGATCCCCCTCATCTCCATGCAGATATGCTTACCGTCAATCTCAGTAGTGATGTTCAAAGCTGTGTTATTGTTACACTTGAGCACTTATCGATAGATCAAGCAGAAGATGCACGTAAATTCTTTTGAAACCATTCATGTTAGTCGTAATCGACAGTTAGTTTTTTCAAATCAAACGAATGATGCTGTGAAAATTTTCGACTTTCGTATAGAACAAAATTTTCTTTTCGAACTACATATCTGCCTTGGTGTTTTGACAATCTAAAATGATATTCAGAAACTATATTAAAAAGCAAGTTAATTAATTTGATAATAGTGAATCCGGTTTATACGTTAAGGAATTAAAAACTTATCTTGAGTAGCGCTGACTGTCTGTTTTTTTTTTTTTGACAAAATGTAACTTGTTTTTGCAATCATTCTCCTCCGGACCAGTTCGATTTTCTACTATATCCAGTTTAAAAATGGCAGAAAAAGGTTATAGGCGTATGCTAGAACCTGAACGTTCTTATAAAATATGGAGCCTGTGGATTTGTCCTCTGAAAGTGTAATTATATTTGCCCTTTTGGTGATCATCACTTTGCTCAAGAAAATATTGAATTGTCGAGCAAGTTTTCCTTAACATTCACGGTCGAGTGAAACAAAGGTTGCGACATCCGAAATCCGCTAGTCCGCTCATTTTTGACAGCATCTACCCATTCGATGACATAGTAATAGTCTTTTCATGCAATAAGCCGCCTTCGCACGATCTTACTTGTTAGCAAAAATGAATGACGGGCGAGAAGTATGAGCATATGATGGTAAAAATATCATTTAATCATTCATATATTACGGTTTTCAAAGTTCGTTGATTATTTTACTGTCGGGACATGAGTTTGCGTTAATGAATAAACGTTATAAATTTTGCCTTGCGTACTTTTACATAGCAGAATGGTCTGCCGTGTAAAGGCACCTAATCTACCTAATCAATTTTTCCATTCAAGAAGTGCTGAGTAAATACTGAGCCTACAAAGTCGTTCTAGCTTACGGATCCTTTTCGAATATATGACAAATGGTTTGTTGTTTCGTTAGTATACCTTTTCTCTAAAGACATGTGTGTTCAGAGACTTTCTGTTTTCTTCTTTCCTTCTCTTATTATTCAAAACTGCTTTGCAAACCTGTGTAGGAATTCTTGAATGAAAATCGACATAATCATCATCGGCTTTGCTAGAATCAGTCCTTAAGCTTTTCATAGAAATGTGTTGAGTATTGAACAACTAAAGCGGTCTCTAAAATCAAACTCCGACCACAGTCAAAAAGTTCTAATTTTTTTAGTAAACCAGTTTATACAGAAAAATATAAAACTTTAGCGAAGCCACCGACTGGCTGTTATTTTGCGAACTGTCACTGAGACAGTCGAAAAAACCAGCGGCGGTGGCATCAAATTTAACGAGCTCGCGATATACTACATTTCTCTTACTCTAACAGAACTCCTGCGGGAGTAATTAAAATGTTAGATTTGCGATGCAACCAAAACATTGAGGTAACCACAAAAACACAGCGCAAATTCCCATTGCCCCACAGCCGGTGGCAAGCAATGTGTTTGGCTACATATGCACTGGTAGTCAAGTAGTGTTGCGACTTTTGTGCGCATGCGTTGCAGCACCGTTGGGAATATTCATGCAAGCAGTTTCTTGCATGTACATATGTACATGTATATGTTTTTGTCTAAGAGCGAGCGCATTTGTATGAACGCGCTTGCAGAATAACAAATAAGAACAATGACAACAGCTGCAACTGCAACCGCACAAACAGATAGACAGACAGACAAACAGACAGTGAAGAAGAAGAATAGCAGTCAGCATCCGTTTGCGAGTAAATGTTGCAACTGACAGAACATAAGCTTGGCTCTAGAGTGGCACCTTACTACGAGTATGTACTTTGCGCCACCGGAGCAGAGGGTGTTTTTGCGGCTAGAGCCGGCGGATTCAAAGCAGTCGAGGAAAGTTTACCATAACTGGCACACCTACATTCGCAATGTCAATTGTAAGTAAGAGTATGTAGATATATTCATACATATGCATACATAGAAACATATGTAAGTATTATAGTGACGCGAATTGTGCGAATTCCATTGCCGCAGCTGTTGTCAATGCTGCTGAGAATGATTCTGAATTTCAGTTACTTTCGCATGCAACAAACAGCAACAAGAGTGACAACTAGTTGGGGAGTTACAAGAATAAATAAATAGTTAATGTACAAGGGTGTATGTGTATGTACATACATACATGCGAGAGCATATACATAAACGCTGGATATTAACAATTGCAATGATCAATGCAGAGCACGATGCATCCTCCACTCATGCCCTCGCAGATATTAAAACATACAAATAAATAACTACATCTTTTAAGTTAAGGAACTCCTTCTAATTCAAATGTATCTAATTTATGAATTATTCTGGCGTGGCGTGTTTAGATGCAGTAAACTTAGTTGTGGTGAGTTCGGATTTCGTAAAAATAGGTGTGGCGAGTTTATGTTATGGCTTGTTAAGACATGGCTAGCTTAGATGTGGTGAGTTCAGGTATGGTGAGATTAGGTGTGGTGAGTTTAAGTGTGGTGAGTTTAGGTATGTTGGGGTTAGAAGTGTCAAGTTTAGGAATGATGAAATTTGGCAAGTTAGTTTGTACATGGTGAGTTCAGGTATGGTAAGTTCATGAAGGGTGGGTTAAAGTGTGGTTAGTAACTGAAAAACTTGCTGCCTCGTCCTTCCATTGTCATGTACATCAATTTCGTTAGGCGTTACAGTTAGCATCTTCAACTATTTGCGTCGCCAATATGAGGATCTCAAACCAAAATTGATCTCTGCGGTTTTGTGTAGCTTAGAAGATGTTAGGATTTGATGATAAACAGCTTACGGCCATCCCCGGATCCGAATGAACTTACAGTTACGCAAATCTAAGATTTTTGCAAGCGCTCCCTCAGGAGACTGAACTAGTCTAACATCAAAGCTCAGCGGTATAAAAATTAATATATTAGACCTTTTCCGTGTGAAGGAAACATTTTTAATACAATTATATTTGAATCCTCATCATTGTAGACGATACCGTATAAAGTAATTGCTGGTGGTATGCTTTAAGTCAAAATGAATTTTCAAAGAAGTCGTACTATGGAAAAAATCAAACATTCCTTCATCTCCTTTTGCCTGCGTCATCTACGTTTCTAGGTAGCTACATATATATATATAATTTTGGCGCGTACACTATATAGCTCAGTGTTTGGCCGAGCTTCTCCTACCATTTGTGGTGTGCGTCTTTATATTATACCACAAATGGAGGGACCTACGGTTTTGTGCCGACTCCGAACGGCAGATGTATTTAATGAGAAGCTTTTTCATGGCAGAAATACCCTCGGAGGTTTGCCATTGTCTGCCGAGGGGTGACCGCTATTAGAAAAAACTTTTTCTGCTATTAAGATTTTGCTTGCTCTGACTTCGATTCGAACCTCGAACCCACCGGCTTATCGAGTTATAGCACGGTAGCTACATATACTGATGATAAATATATCTCATTGTTCGTCTGCTTTTTTACGAAAAGCTCTTGAGGAAAACGAACGGTCAAAAGTGAAATGGAAATACCCCTTTTTGCAGGTTTGTCAGACATCCTTCTTAGGAATATGCCTAATTAATTTATGATTAAGTCGCGTCCCACAGACTCTTTTAATTTATTTTCTTAATCAACAGAAAAATAAGTCTCACAATAATGAAATTATGTTGAACCATGCAATCAGCCTTTGAGAGACTAGCCGCTGTAGTGTAAGTGGAAGAGAGTTTCATTTGGAAGCTCAAAACACGAACGATTCTCTGTCAACTAAGAAGGGTCAAACATTTACAGTTTACATTCATTGATTATCTCTCTGAATACTCAAATCATATTGGATCCTTAGTTGTGTCACTAGTAGCCAACCAAAATTTGCTAGTAAGTAATAGAGTCAAGGGAATTCAGAGGTTTTGCCTATTAGATAAAATTTGGCCTTAAGCTCATTTAAAAATAAAAATAATGAAATTAAACAACTACACAGTCAAGTTGAAATAGCGCCGGAACAGTCGCAATTGATTGTAGTGAGTTGTAAAGGAAAAGGAGAAAATAACAACAGCTCACACAGCATAAGCTTAGCTCAGCCTGTTGAGACGCTGGCTTAAGTGTTGCGTGGTGGCGCAGGTTCGACTCCCGCGGAAGCTGTGAATACAGAAGTCTAATGAGGAAATGTGTTGGTTTCCGAAATAGTACTATAACTTTAATCGCTTTGGTGTTGTTGTTTTTTCTCTAATTTTTCCAACAAAAATTGGCCTTTAGCTCATTTAAAAGTTTGTTTTAATTGCCAGCAACCACGGTTCAGCAAAAAATATTTGAAATCACAAGCTATTCAAAGGTCTCTTTCACTTGAGCTTGAACATTATTTTGCTATTAACTTTAAGTTTTTTTTTATTTTGCACTGATCAAATTGTAAACTAGCCATGAAACTATAAAGTTACATCCTTTCTCCTATCATCTAATTCTAACTACAGAGATACGAAGTGTTTCTGGTGAGCCCAATTATAAATCCGTTAATCTAACCTGGGAAGTGGAATTTGTGCCCTCAGCCGATTCGACACAACCAGCGACCGATATTGATGCTATCACTAACAGCAGCGCCGAAGTGGAACCGCCGAAAGCATTTCAGATTTTCTTTTGTGAATTGCAGTCATTTGGACCGCATCGTTGTCGCTCCAAATTAGTCAACCAAACTCAACAGCTGGAACCAAACGGTAAGAACGGCAACGACGACAACAACCACAACGACAACAACAGTAATGGTAACAGTAATCGCAGCAACAGCAGCAATAACAACCAGAACAATAATGTGGAAATTGAGCAGGCGAAAAGCAGGTAAGTGTTAACTCTTCTTAATAACTAACTGGGTCATTCATAAAAGATTCAGAACGAATAGACAAAAGAAAAGAACTTCGCTTATAAGCTAGCGCGTAATAATTTGATGTGTACTTTTTTTACTAATTTAAATTTTTTCTTGAATCTTTAATCTCTGCTATTCAGTAGACAGGTACGTCATTATGCTGTGCAAATCGACAATCTCCGCATGGCCACCAAGTACAGCTTCCACATCCGACCGCAGGCGAAGCGTAGAAATATGAAAATCACCGGCCGCTCCGAGCTATTCGGCAATGAAATCGACGACGATACAAAGGGTGTGCCACTCGATGGCGGCCAAACTATCGTCATACCGACGAAAGGATGTAAGCCATTTGCTATTTAACTTAACTAATTTGCAACGTTGATGAAGTGGAAAATTATAGAGATTTGACAAACATTATAAACTATGTTTTGTATTTCTTCTCCCTTCTTCGGGTTTTAGTTGCTGCACAAGCCACAAAATGCTTGCCACAAGCTTCTGAGATTGAAGTTGAAACAGGTCCATACTTTGGTGGCAAAATCGTTGTCGATGGTGGTAATTGTGGTGTGAAGGGTAACCAAAATGATCCAATCGATCGTTATACGATGCGAATCGATCACAAAATGTGCGGAAGTTTAGTGAAGCCGGAAACAAATACTGTTGAGACTTTCATAACGGTACAAGAGAACTTAGGCATATACACGCACAGTACAAGGAGGTGAGTAAAATGCGGAAGGCAATCGTTGTAAAGAGAAGGCAGTACTTCTAGTGATAAATTGTGGCATTAAATTGAGTTTGTTTGTTTGAAATTGGATTTTAGAAGCATGATGTTTAATAAAAATCGTTTTTAAGTTGAGCAGTCTTGTAAATTAAGGCGGTTCCAAATCAGTGTAGAGTCGTCGATTGCGATTAACTATATCCATGTCTTAGGCCAATCTCTCTTCAGATTTGCAGCCAAGTTCTTAAAACTGCCAAACATAGTCAATTATGAGCTTAATAATATTAAATACAATATACTTAAACCAACCAACCAACCTTCAAAAAGGCTGAAAAAATATTATTAGCATTAATACTGGTAGTTGGGGCACGAAGTCTTTTACTTCAAAATATATACCACTATTATGTACTGGGACTAGAAGGAGACTAGTATCCGCTAGGCAACTATAGTAAAATTTCTTTAGGAAAGGCAATTCGCTACTGGCTATGGGCTACTGAAAGTATATAAATATTTCCCTTTAAAACTATTTTTATTTTTTTTTACTTTTTCTTCAAAATGTACTTGTCAATAAAGTAAAATCAAGGATTTTGTCTGCGCTTTTCTGTATACGGAGATCAATCGCTTTACATAATACGAACAATGATTTCAGTAGCCGTGACTAATAGACCGGCAACTATACACTAGTCTGCTCTCATAATAGGGGCATTAGTTTTATGACCCTCAGTCGTTCTGTGGTCCTTCCAAGGGGTACACGGAATAGCTTCTGAGAAAGAGGGAGGATTCAATAATCTCAGCCCAATGGCGATCGTCGAAGGGTAATAGACAATTCAAGAGGTTCATATGTCCTTCTCGTATAGCCACTGAAAGACTTCTTAAACTCAGCAGAGATCTAAGACAACTGGCAACTATTTTCATACTATCTTTCGATAATTAGAAGAAGTCTCTTTCGCGAAGCCCGTTCGTAACACTGGATCACTAACCTTCAAAAACAACCCCAACAACCACCAAGGTTATTTTCTATGCCGCTTCCATAGAGTTGATGCCCGGAGAATAGAGTCATTAATACCTGAGTTCCAAGTTTATCTAGTTCAAGAAGTTTTAGGTTTTATTTTATTTCTCTCCAGGAGTTGACTGATGTTTTATCGAGACTTCGTAACAAACTCATTGCTGTTAGTAAAAAAAAGGCTGTAAATATAAGTAGGAAAAGAATAGAATAATTTGTATGTAGTCCATATTCTTAAATCTTTTCCATGAACGTTCATCTTTTCCAGATTCGTCGTGGTGTGCAGCTTCCAGTCAGGCATGCAAACGGTGCGCGCCAGTTTCACGGTGCCGGGTAGTGATGGCGTTGCCGCCGCCGTAGAGAATGATCCCTTCGAACCGGACGATCGTCTCGGCCGAGAACAACGTTACATGCGTTACGTGGATAAGAGTGCGTTAGTCTTGAAAGAGCATGCGCCACTGGAGCATGCGCCACTGGAACCTGCGCCGCCAGCAGCACACACGTTAGCCTTGACTTCGGATGAAAGTGTTGCGATCGTGGAAGAAGTGACCGATGTGGTAAATGATAGCAATAACAACACTGAAAGCAATATAGCAGCGCCAACAACCGACGCTTATAGCAGTGATATGCCGAACAGTGTGGCAATGTTGGAAGACATTGTGCCAGGCGTAAATGAGCAGCTTATAAAGCATGAAAATGAAGTGTTGAAGCTGCAGGAACTCGATGAGCAAAAGCAAAATGTTGCTTTAACAACAGTTCCAGTGGTGACAGCACGAGCGGCTAAATATGCAAAATTGGTGCGCGAACAAACTGCAACGAATCAATTGATGAATGAAGCAAATGTCAATGCCGGCGTAGACCAATGGTATAACCTGCGTAGTGAGGCAGAAGGGCGAGGTGAGTTTTCATTTTTATTATCCATTAAATAAATATAAAACTTATCACATACTTCAAAATAAATTTACTATTACTTTAAATAATAATTAAATTTCTTAACAAATTTATTACTTTAAATAATAATATTGTTCTTTACCTACTCTTGCTTGCTTCCAGGCTTCACCACCACTTTAGAACAAATTTCATCGAGCGCCGGTAGCATTGTCATTACCGCTTCGCTATCTGTGATAGTTTTGGGCGTTTTCATATTTGTCGTCGTTCGTGAAGCGCGTCGACAACGTTGCATTCGTAGCAATATTCGATTGCAGCAACTGCAATCATCGCGCGCATCATCGCCTTCCTCGCTAGCGACAGAGAAGCCACTGCCTGGCAAGCGAACTATGCCACGCGCCCTGCAGCCACAACAACACATGCAGGGTGGCATGTAGAAACATTAGGGTGGGTATTAACTACATATTTGAGGAGCGTAAGTTAAGGCAGCAAATGCGCGTAGATAGAAAAGTAAGAATACGTAATTGTACTTATGAAACTGAGATTGTGAAAGTGATCCGTGGAAAACAGACTTTTTCTACATTGATATTTTCTCGCACAAACATACACAGTTTTTTAACAAATTACCTATGCTTTTTTGTCTTGTTGAATCATTAAATTAAAAAAAATAGATTTGTTTAATTTTTTTAATTCTAATTAATTTAGCTGAAGGTGACTGAGCATAGAAAAGCAAGAAAATTTATTTCTAATTGATTATAAATATATACACGCTCTTAGCTTTTAATATTATTAGACTTAAATAAACTTGTACTTTAATACTCAAATTTTATTTAAGAGAAATACGTGTATATGAAGGTGAGGGAAAATACTCAGAAATGTATGCAATCTTATTATGTGCTTTTATGTATGTATGTAGTATACGTACGACAAAAATACACTCATATAACATATGTTGATACATACCGTGGTGGATGATTTGCAACCAATTTGAAAACTACATATTTTGCCATTTATATTTTTTAATTTATTTTTATGAATTTTCAATTAAAATTCAGTTTATTTTTAAACAAAAACTATGTAAATCCCAATTTGAAACTTCGTAGAAAACTGAAAAAAAATTCAAAGAGTTTTCAATTAAATTTTGCAACACCATTCACAAAAAAAAAATTCTAAAAAATCAACGTTAATTCCTAACTACTTAAAAACTTTCACATTGTCATATACAATTTAATAAACTATAAAACTGCATACTCAAAAAGTATCTAACTCTTCTTAGAAAAAATTTCAAAATCTGTATACATATTTATTGAATTTTTTTTTTAGTTTTTTACAAAGTTTTAAATTTTAATATATATAGTTTTGATTAGAGCATAAACTGAATTTTAATTGAAAATTCTTAAAAATAAATAAATGAATGTAAGTGGTAAAATACGAGTATGTTGTTTTGAATTTGGTTGCAAATGAAACGGCCACCACTGTGTATTCGAAAAAAAAGACAATGAGACAAAATTGCAATTAGTGTCTACGTCTAATTAACATTTGAACACAAACTCTAAACTAAATAGGTATCATTAAATATTACTCCTAAATTGTATATCTAGAAAATAATTTTAGCACCAGTTTCGGATATTTGTAAGTAATTATGTAAAAAAATAATATGAAATAAAAAAAATTAAATCTCACCACAACTAAAGGATTTTTCATTACTTATATCTCGATTTAAAAATAAATACATAAAATTTATGTACAATTTTATATAGTTGGCAACACAAATTTTAACATCTATATATTTTTAAGTTTTTAAATTAATTTCTCCTCATAGCAGTAATCTGCAGGGAAGAAGTCTGATTCATAACAAGATGTGTTGATCCCCGAAATATCTGTCATAAATTCTACAGCTTTGAGTGTTGTTTTACACACCAATTTCTTCTTAAGCAGTAATTTCTTTTTGATTTAGATTAACATTCCCATTAACAGTACTGGAATGTAATTATTACCTTTCCCATCATCAAAACAATACCAATTACTATAAACATTTTCACCACGATTACGAATATTTATATTTACCATTACCACTGTTCGTCGTCATCATTATAACCATTGGACTTCCATTTTCGATCCAATTACCATAATTATTAGCATTTGCATTACCAATACCGTTATACCGAGGATAATCACAATCATTCCATGCACCCTTCCCTTAACTGTTGCCACAACTGTTACTATGCGTATTCAATTACCATTATCATTGTCATTACCATTATCATTGTCATTACCAGTATCATTACCGCTATCATTATTATGACCATTACCAAAACGAATAATATTACCATTACCACAAACAAAAATTCATTACCATATCTTCTTTATACATATGTATATCATCATGATACCATTGTAATAGTCATTACCAATACCATTACCATTATCATCGGCATTCCGCATTTTACAACCAACTAAACGATTATCATAAATATCATCATTACAATTATTTCTGTTACTCGGGGATCTATGAATACTTTTATGTATACCATTGCATTTTTCATTACCGTTACGAATACTTTCGTCATCATCATTATTTAATATCTCGATTTCAAAAAACTTTAAACTTATAGCCGACCCCGAAATGCAATTTACTAATGTAAAATACATTTTCTTAACAGAACTACACTCAGAAGTTTGACATTGCCCATCGTAGAACGATCGGAAATAGAAAAACAATTTTTTGGCGATTTTAGATTTTATTGTTATTTAAAAACTAAGTTAAATAAAATTCTGACCAAACCAAAAGTTTATCACTTCAAAATATCAACAGCTCGCTGACATTAATTTCTAAATTTTTAAAGTTTTCGTTTTTCGCTTCCAATTTAACAAAAACGAAGTTGCGTCCGCACAGAAGTTGCGTACTTAAGTGGGAAAGTTAATTTTCTAGGCCAATTGCGCTTTTTGACCCTTAAAGTGCGCACTGGGATTCACTGCACGTTTAATGATCTTGAAATCAACGCGCATGCGCAGCATCTTGCCACTACCAACCGCTGGCCATCGCTTGCGTATGTGCGCTCTTATTCTCGTTAGCATCGTCTTCGTCGTCGTCAGTGTGACGTCAAAGGCCACGCAGTTGCGCATATACATACATATGTACAGCAAGTAAGTAGGTGAGTCGGCCGTCGGTCGCTGCCACTCATTGGCTTCCACATTAGCCATCACCATCAACCGCCAACACACACCGCCACTGCCTTTCGGGGGCCAGCCATGCCGGGGCCTCCAACATACAAACATTCAAGTGCATAAGCACCAACAGCTTCAGTTTCATCGCTCGACCCACCGACCGACAATCATCGCAACAAGAATTGAGGGCGAGCTGCAATCGTGACTTGAACGACTGATTGTCTGTCCACCAACAGCTGTTTGCCTCAAATTCTGCAAATATTCTACTGGCTCATTTACTTATTTATCATTCTAGGGGCGGTGGCCTCACAGCGGAATTTAGTCCAAAATCTGCACGTTTCGGCAGTCGCGCGTGCGACGAGCAAGTACCTACTTAACTTCGGCGGCGAAATAAAATCAGCAAATCAACACAGTTCATAAATATGTCAAAGTGTCGACTACGATCAGCGACAAGAGAATTTATGCAGTTCGCAATCTTTTCTATAGAAATAACGAAGCGACAAAAGGCAGCAATAATTTCTTATTATACCAGTATTTTGGTGACAGTTATTCTAGGTGGACATTTATGTGAGCGTTGCAAAGGTATACATCCGTTCATGGATTTATGTCAATCTATGAAAAGTACTTTCGTCCATACTTGTATGTATGTACATAAATATTGCATTTTTCAGCAATACTTCCATTTCGTTTCGCTCCTCCCCACATCTCAAACAATTGTTGCCTAATTAACGTAGCGCTCATAATTTATTGCAACTGCCGACCAACAACAACTGCGCCAGCAACAGTTTATCTTTGGCGGTAAATCAGCGAACAGCAAGAAAATACAACTAAGCCGAGCATTTGGCAATTTTTTATGCAATTTCTGCTCCATAGTGTATGTCTTTACATATGTTTGTGTGTATGTATGTATTTAGTTGTGTTGAGGGAAAAATAGACAATTCTGTGACCGCACAGCGACAAAAGCAACAACAATAGCACCAATAGTACAACAACAGCGGAAAAGAACGCGCCTAACTATCTGATGGCAAATAGTAGGTAAAGAAAGCTTCAAATGGCCTGCCTTGACTTCAGCTGCGGCCTTTTGGTGCGCTTTGACTTGATGCCGCCACCGACGCTGTCGCTACTCGCTGCGGACAGTGTTGCCAACATGCATATCTCAGTGCGCAGTTATTTTATTTATATTTTTCAAGTCTATCTCCCAAATTCATAAAATATAAAATATATTAAAATAATTACACAAAATTACATTTTTATATAATTGCATATCATTTTCAGGAATTTAAGAGTTGGCATAAAATGCTAAAAAATAAACTTGCAATGAAGCATTGATTATGGCAACAATTTTCAAACCTAGATTTCAACCAATAAGATCATGGCATTATTTTCGAAAAATATTTATTCATTTCACTGCATATTAATTTCAATTATAACTCACCATCCTCTGCTTGGCCAAAGTCCGATTGGAAAAATAGTAAGTATCACTCGAACTTCAAAAATTGTTGAATACTTATCGTTAACTGCGTTTCCGATGAACAATTGTGTTGAACGCTGTAAGTAAACTCATGAGAAGTTGTATGACTATATACCAAAAATGTTCTTAGTTTTTGAAAATTGAAAAGTTCTATTTAAATAATTTTCAAAAAAACAACAAAAAAAAATTAAAAGCGAACCGTTCCGAAATTCGCTAAAGTAAATCGAATACTTTTACTTTATAAATATCACGCACAAAATAAATATAAATTTTTAAAGGATTTAGGATAGCTTAATGTTAGTCATATATAACCCTGTATTATAACGGACAAACCAAATTCTCTTATCGTATTTCGTTTATGTATATTCCTTCTTGAATTCTTTTGTTTCACTCCAATAAAGTGTTTTATACCGAACGGTCGTGTTGTATGTTTGATCTAACTGCGCTAACACTTAAGATAATAATGTACGCCGGAAAGACATTATAAAGTGATAGCATAGAGACCAGAGTTTTCGGACTCAGAAAAAATAAATGTATGTATATTGGCGCCAATGGAAAAGTTTCCGAGAGTTTTTTAACCGGAAATATTTGTCATACTTAATATTTATAAGGACGGACACGAGAGTCTGTGGAGTGTTTGAGAGCTTATTCGAAAGATTTATGTATATTTACGTCTGTGGGACGGCAAATGCTTTATATGGTCATCGGTGGTAATGGACGAACACGCTTTCGCTCTAAAAGAACTCCTTTCCCATTGGTAGGAAAAATGGTTTTAAAAGAGCTTAAATACTCAATCAGACTCAGAAGCAGCAAAGAGCTCCGCTTACGGAGAATGTTTTCTGGTACTTCACCCAGTAGGATTTTAGCTACAAAACAAAAAATTTGCAATAAAAAAAAGACGAATGCGTTTTTGAAGTATAGATTGTGCATGGTGCGCAATTCACAAATATCAGGCGATTATGTTATCGAAAGCTTGGAAAATAAAATTCAGCACTTTTCTAAATGTATATTAAAGGCATGCCAGATTATGCATAAAAGAAAAAATCGTTGTCAACCTCTCTACATGTTACTCAAAAACTTTCTCAATGTTGGGTTTCGCTAGGAGAAATGCATCTAAATTTTATGATCTCTATGCTATCAAGTTACTCTAAGTATCATTTGTAAGGTCTCACCTAGAATATGCTGTTTTTATTTGAAGACCAAGTAGTCAGCTAGCGGTCACAATAATTGAACGTGTGCAAATAATTTTTCTTAAATTTGCACTTCGATCTGTTCATTTTAGTGATCTTATACCATCATATCCTGCTTGTCACATACTTATAAGTCTCAAGTCGTTTGAAAGTCGAAGGTCTATACACTGCCATTCCTTTACTCATAATATCATAATTTGAGTCATTGATTGCCCTTACATACTGGAACGGATTCGATTTAATGTTGCCCAGCATTCTCTTCGAAATTTTTACCTGTTTTATGGGGATGTTTACTCGCGCTACACGTGAATTAAACTCCATTTATAATAATGTTGATTATAATTGAAAGACGTAAATAAATAATATGTAGATGTCTTGCAAATTTACTAGCATAATCTGACATGTATATATGATATTTGTATTTTACAGTTGTATTTTACAGTAAAGCGTTACATATCCAACAAACAGCATGGTTTCATGGCTGGAAGGTCAACGGTTACTAATCTTAGGGTGTTCGCAGAGTTTTGTATATCTGCTTTAAATGACCGACTCCGAGTTGATACTGTTTTTACAGACTTTTCCAAAGCTTTTAACAAAGTCAATCATTAAATTTTAGTCTCCAAATTACGTAGTTTTGGATTTCACTCCATTTTTTAAACTGGATAAAATAGTATATTTCATGTCGCAAATGTGTAGTCGTCGTTGGTAATGTGTCATCCCATTCTTTTGTTGCCTCTTCTTGTGTCCCTCAAGGCAGTATTCTTGGTCCATTACTCTTCATAATTTTTATTAATGATATAACTGATTGCTTTCAATTTTCGGAATTTATTTTATATGCGGATGACTTAAAAATTTTTAGTCTCTCTGATTCTTGTAAGCTTCAGGCAGATCTTAATAACGTCGGGGCATGGTGTGTTAAAAATCACCTTCACCTGAATATCAAGAAATGTTCTCACATAACGTTTGCTAAGTCTAGGCAGTTATTCGCTACCTCATATTTAATTAACGGAACGCGTCTTTCAACTTTGACTGAAGTTTCAGATCTGTCATTTTAATTACATAATTTCTAACACTCTCCTTTATTCGGCGCATTGGTTCTGACTTTACTGATCCATACACTTTAAAACTACTATTTACCACGCTTGTACGATCTAAGTTGGCCATATCACCTTTGTCACATTAATAGACTTGAGAGATCTTCATACGACGCAAGACGAGCATTAATACATTTGAAGTCTTACAAGACAGAAGAACTTTTTTTTCACTTTGTGAAAAGTGTTCTGCTTATTCACGCAGAAATTGTCAGGTAATATTAATAGCTAGGATGAAACATGAAAAATGAACTTTTTATGGTTATTGCATTCTTCAGCAAATTGAATTTACTACCTTATATGTTTTTCGTGATATAAAATCCTCTCGCTTGACTCTTATCGATTGTAAATATGTTTCTTAATAAAATAATGTTATGATATATGTAACTGTTAGAGGATCGAAAGCATTTTTCTGTTGCACAAAAATATTTAAAAAATTTTTATTACAATTCCACCGTTATTACCTTTTGGCATTTCCGCGAACACCTTGGCACCTCAGCCCAAAGGAATGTTGAAGGTTAGGCGGCAGAAATTAAGAAACACTAACTGCATAGAAGAAGAAGAAAAAACGAAATGCTGCCGAGACAGACATTAGTGGCGCTGAGGCTGTTTGGCAAACCAGAAAATAGGAAAATAACTAAGTAAGCAACAATGAAAATTGCCAAACGCGCAGAGGTCAACCGCAAGTGGCATTGCTTTGAAAGCAATGAAAACTTCTTTAACAACAACAGCAACAACAACAATTTGACAAACTGTTGGCCAAGTGGTGGCAAGTACTGTGGCGGTAAGAAAAACACATGTATTTGCTTGTTTTCGCGTGTTGTGGCAAGTTTCATTTGTTGGTTGGTTAACAGCCATCAACAGCAACAGCAACAACAACAACAACAGTGGCAACATCTAATGGAATGGACAGAAGTTAAATGAAAGAAGCTAAAGGAAAATTACCGTAAAAAATGGCGAAAATTTTACGGCAGCGAAAACTTTGTGGCTTCTTAGCGTGGCAGTGAAAATAAATTATGACAAGATAGCCAACCGCCACAAGCTAAGAGTCTGAGAAACTAACTAAGGTATATAAATATAGTAAATATCAGAATTATACAACACACACACTTTGCCACTTTTTGCAAAATTTTTTTATCTTTTATTAAAAATATATACATATACCTATTATATTTCAATTGAAGTACAGTTTCTAACAAAAGTCATAGATTTAAACTCAATTTTCAAACTTCAAACAAAATGTGTAGTAATTTAAAATTAAAAAAAGAATCAGTAGTGAATGAATATTTGCTGATGGGTTTGTTGCTTGGAAACGGTAGCGCAAATTTTACACACTTTAAAAGGAAAATTTTATTTTAAAGAACGAGAGGTATTTTGTGGATAATTTTTCCCCATGGATTTCGGTCAATTAAAGTGCAGTGAATAGCATCAAAATATATACATAGATACACTTATTTTTGCACAGGAACAGAGAACTAATAAAGACTAATTTGCTACTAAAAATAATTGTGAGAAAAATTGTGGAAAATTAAAGAGAAACATCTTCGATATCCGTATTAGAAAAATAATACTAATTTACAGATTTTGAAAAAATATTCGACATCCAACAGCTGACCATAATTTCTTTTTTTTGTTAAATATCCTCTTGAATACGAATACGAAGTCTAATTTTATCAAAGTAGAACATCTCTTAAGTTTTCGGCAAAGTTCAATTTTTTCAGTTTTAGATAGAAAATGATTTTGATAAATTGCAATTATCCACGGAGGTGCTTACCTGAATTCAAACTGATTTTCTTAAAAGTAAGGAGTATTCTATATTTTATAAAAGCTCGATTCAATACTATTTTGCTATTAAACAAGGCAGCCTAAGAGATATTTACGATTTTTCCAAGAACTTTACATTATTTTGCATTATATAAAAAAAAAAATCAAGAGATTGTGGGAAATTTTGAATGACGAAATGTTAAGCTTACAAAGGTAATAGTGACTGTTAACTAGTCTTTTTATCAAAATATTGAACTATCACTTTTTAACAAAAGACAAACTGGAAAATCGGCATTCCTTAAAAAAAACAATAATGTTTCTATTAGTTTTAGCAAAATAAATATATAATTTGATATTAAAAGCAATTTATTCATTTGCGAAATAACTTTCAAGTGTCAAAAATGTTAACACTTTTCTTCAATCGCTTTCAAATAAGAGCTCTAAATACAGCTCTCAAAAAAAATCGCAAGAAACATTTTTTATTATTTCTGTTGCTTGAAAAAATAGTTAGCTATTGCTGTAACTTTTCTGTCAGAAATCAAAATATGATCATTTTTCTTAAGAGCTCCAGACTGATTTGAGCAATTTTTGTAAAAAAAAAAAATTCAATACATTTCTTAAGTGTAATTTTATATGTAAATATTTTTCCTTTTTCTTGATAGTTGTATACTTTGTTTAACACATTAAATTTATTTATTTTTATATGAAAAATAAAACGAAATAATCCCGCAAAACATAATCAAAAATCAAAGCTAATTTTAGCTTCAAGTAGCCCTTTATTATAGTAGAATTAAATAAACTATAGAACTTGAAATATTCTTTGAAAAATATAAATATTAATAAAATAAATAAGTGGACGCTATGGTAGAGTTAAAGCGGTGCGTGCTATAACTCGATATGCCGCTGGCAGGCAATGGCAAACCTCCGAGTGTATTTCTGCTTCTTCATTAAATACAGCTTCTCATTAAATACATCTGCCGTTCGAAATAGGCACAAAACTGAAGGTCCCTTCATTTGTGGCCAAATAAATACATATGTATATGTAGCCTGCCATTCTTTGGGAACATGTAAAGAATACGTACCGTTGAGCTAGAAAAAGATGTTCACGCGGAAAGATGTTCCGCACGGAAATACTGTTGTATACTTGGGTATAAAAATTAAATAAAACAGCATTAAAAATTAAATAAAACACATTGTTAAAACCTTTCCGCGAAGCCGCTCAGGATCAGAACCCTCAGTATGACCAATTTTCTTATCGCCAGCAACACAGTTAAAACAAAATTTCTTACAAAACTTAAGTTTTAGTATATAAAATTATACATCAAATTAAAGGTATTTTTATGGGCTTTACGACAAACTTATTTTCACATACAATTAATTACGTCTTTTTTAAAGAAAAATAAAGTTTTTTATTAAAAAAATGTGCGTTTTTAAGTTTTTGTTATTTTTCTCAAAATGTATATATAATTTATTTACACTTCCTCGTATGTATATCAAATAAAAGGTGTTTTAATTATCTTTTAACTATACAAATATTGTGAAGATCTGAAAATTGGTTTTGGAATATTAGCTTTTCAAAATATTGAAATTTGCCCCTTTACCGCTTCCTAACACAAACAACCCCCTTAATAAGTTAGCAAAAAAAAACAAATTACACCATCAAAGTCATGGAAAGAAGGTTGTTCACGCCCACTTTTTCATTTTTTTCTAGCTCAACGGTCCGTATTCTTTACTTATGCCAAAAAATCCACGATTATATTTAACGACTTGAAACTTGAATGTCATTGTAACAAAGTCGAATGGGTTATAAAATAAAATACTCAAAATTTTTTTAAATATTTTTATGTTTAAAATTAATTTCATTATAAACTAGTATGTACGAGTACAAGGTTTGAAACTTATATTAATATGGTTTTTGCTATAAAACAAACCAGATTTTGTATTAAAAAATATTACATGCGTGTCCTATAACTCCGATAAGCACTGTATGTGTGTTTATAGCTTGAGGAAGACTGCTTACTTAGTTAATATATGAATGTAAGTATGTACGTTTGCATGCATGCACTAAGTTCAGAGTGGCTTCATTAGCCATGTCAGTAACCGACAGTATGTGAATTATGCAACACTCCAGCAAATTATGGCCTTCAAATAGGCAACTAAAAAGTTTTTATATATTTTTTTTTTGACTTGCAAGATTTCGAATACCTTCCAGTTGTTATTGGCATTGCCATAAACTTCTGACACTTCAGTATTTTTGTGGTAAGTATGAAATGAAAATAACATATTAACTTGCAGTTTCGTAATGTATTATTAGAATATAAAAAAAAATATTTGCATACCTACGTACATCATTGACAAGATTATGCGAGAATTAAACAAAAAAAACTAATCTACCACTGCTAACCACCTCCAACCAATCAACCTATGCCACGTTAAACCACGCAGCAGCAATCATCGCTCACCACATATGTATGTATGTACATATATATCTTTTTGTATACATATATGTTATATGTATTTATATGTATTTGTTTAGGCATTTCATCTTTGTATATTGCTGTCAGCGATCCATCTGTTGCAACACTTAAATTACTATGTACGTAGCCATCACATCACATTACCTCATCAAGTCATAAGTAGGCAATGTATGTACATATGTATGTATGTATGTTGTTACCCCAAGAGCGCCCAGCTACATTAGACACGGTGAAGTTTCTGCCAGGCTTGAGAAACAAGCGAAGTTCTTAACAATTTCTTAATAATACATTGCATTTTATTAACACTAGCATTTGTTGTTGCAAAATTAAATCTGCATGCATCCTCTAGTTATCTGCTCTATGCCACTCTCTATGCTATCTACATTCCATGCCGCAACTTGTTGCACATAGCCGGTAGCAAAATTAGGCAATTTACTTTAATTTATTATTCATTCGTTCATTTTTTAAATAGACAGGTTTTCATTAAAATAATTATACAGTAGTTACTTTGGTAAACGATGGCAGCTGGATAATGCAAATGTAATTTTAAATTAAGTTTGTATGTATGTACCTACGTATATTTACATATTTGTGTTAAGGTGTCTTACAATATTTTCAAGCCTTTTGAGGCTGCCACCAAGATATATATTTTTTTTAATATTATGTTAATCGTGTTATATTTAGACCGTGTCTATAAATTTTTTTATTTCGAAATTGTATTTATCAAGCCATGTCGAAAGGGAGTTAAGTTCTCAAGATACTATGTATCATTAAACATACATTCACTTCTGTATTTGAATTACATTCTTTTTAGCACAAAGGACTGGTATTTTATAAATTTGTAATAACTTGAAAAACTATTGCCGTCTGCCTTTTTTCACTCTAAACCTTTTCGTTCAGGAGACTTGAATGGTTTATTAGAGTGTGCGAATTCGCGACAATCATATTTTGAAAATTTCTATTAAAAATAATTTAAATTCAAGTTTGAAACTCATTTTATTTTTTTTTTTTTAATTTATTTTAACAAGCGCTAGACCCAATATTAAACAAAACTTCATTATATACTTTTATAGCGCATTCAATTTTAGTATAATCAATCAATAATTAAGTGTCTAAAGATTACCGTTGATTTTTGGCAATTTTTTTATAAACGCTCTTCCGCAATTTTTGTCATTTTAAAAATTTAATGCATTATAGGGAATATATTGGGCAAGAGCACTAGTAATAAAAATCAGGCAAAGTACAATATACTAAATAGCTAAAACGTGTTATTATTAACCTATTTTTGTCCAGTTTTTTTTTTTTTAATTTCAGACTGTGAAACTTCTAAGTTGTAATGTTTCTGGAATTTAAAGTGATTTACCGAGTAAGAATTTTGAATAACCATTTTCTCCATTGAGCAAAATTGAGATTATTTAACAGAATATCGAGTCCTTTAAATTTTATAAAGATATCCAAAAAAAATGGTCTTCGATTATTATGACTACAATAAACACATTTTTTACGTCGTGTGAGCTGTAATTGGTTTTTCTTTTCAAAATTTTAATATAATATAACATATGTATGTAATAATAATCATAATAATAATAATATATATCGAGATATAGCACACACCGCTACCAACTCGATGACAACAGCCAGTCAATTTATTTTCCAGGGTCAGTTTAATGCCTTCCATTGAAATGTATACCAGCATCTCATAAGATGATAATCATCTATTGCTAAGAAATTATTTAAATCAAAATCTTCTTACGAATACTGAATGAACTTTTGAAATTCTTAAAATAAGCGAAAAGCTGTAATTTTTTTGGATCTAATATAAGATTATCATAATTCAATTGACTTCTCGTTTTATTTTTTAAATTTAGATTTACAATAACAAAAAAAGCCCAAGCACGTTTCACTTTATCGCTTACAACAAAGTAGCTACTATTTGCATTAATTGGGCGCAACCAATGAACCAATTTCTATTTTATTACCAACTCACTATTCGCACTATTAAGCCATCAGTGCTACTGGCATTTTGACAATAAACAAGGCCAAACGCCACTCGACCACTTAGAGACTACTAAGAGTTAAGCTTACCCAACCAAGGTAGTCATTATTTTTATTTTTGCAAAAAAAAATACAAACAAATCACAGAACTTACAAAAGCTAGATTCTATATTCTAAGCCTTTCGCCAATTTCCCAAGCCCAATAACATCATCAGTGGCGAGAGAAATTGGGTCACATTGAGCCATTAAAACCACCTTGCTTGTGCAAACGCAGGCTTCATCATAAACATAATAGAATTTGCACACACATACACATATGTAGTTGCATTACAAAAAGTTAGTTAGCTTTTATTGCCTACATTGGCTATGCGTCAAATTTGTTGCATTTTTATTGCTTAAACATCTTTTGTTTATACGCTTATGTGACTAGTTACTCGCTTGCCACAAATAATTTGCTTCGTTTTTATTATTTCTAAATTTTTCTTACAAAAAGCACATGCGTTTTGTTGTTGCATTTCGTATTTTAAATGCCATTTTATAGCCTTCAATGGGAACACCCACAAATTGTATGCGCAATTTTTTTTTTGTTTGTGCCTCCAGAGCTAGCGCGTAATTATGAAACATGCCATAATAAATATGAAGTTATAATGACAAATTTCTAGACAAGCTGTTGGCACGATGGGAATGTGTTAGATGCGGTAAGTGGGCCTGCAACATTCTTACCAACATTAACTAATGTAAGAGTAGCAGTACACGTTTGGCCATTGAAGTAGTGATAAGCGCTTAAAATTTTCGAAAAGTAAGAATTAATAACAGACAAGGAAATTTGTATTGCCTTAACACTATAGAGGAAAGATAAACGAGTGTTTTAAACTATGAAAAAAACATAGGCCGTGTATTATATATTAGTGCCAAATTCCAAAAGTTTATGAACAAATGTTTAGTTTCGGAAAATACCGGATAAATTTTTAATATAAGAAAATTGACTAAAGGAAATTTTTTTCTCAGTAAAATAGTTTTCAAATAAGACTTTAATTTTGACAGATAAATTAAATATGAGCCTTAGTAAATAGAAAGTGGGGATGGCAAACCGATGCAAAGAATAATTATAACATTAGCAGCATATCTTCTTTAACTTCAAATTCTTATTGCCAAGGAGGTTTTTGACGGCGCTTTTGAACGACGAGCATGCTGCCTCTTATATGGGAGTCAATGTTGATATTGTAAACGAATAACGATATATCGGCTTATCTATATTTTGCAGCGACGATATTGATAAGATATTATCGATAATGACCAATATCGATAGGTATGGCAAATATCGTTATATTTCCTGATATCGCCCACCTCTACTCTCTAAGAAAACGGAATAGTGCCAACATACGAAAACTTAAATATTCGACCTGATGGCGGGAAATAGACATCAGATTTGAAATCGGGACACACAAAAAAAGCTTAGTCGGACTAATTAATAGTTTTTCTTTAAATTTATCGGCTCTATGTTTGTCCATATAATCAGGTTGCTTTAGTTGTTTTTTTTGGCACTAAATTTTTTTTTGTTTTAGAATGCAAAGAACACATTTTTCCTTTGTTTTTCCGTTTGTGACAATAGCGTGTACTCATTTTTGTGTTCAAATCTGTACACAACTTCGTAAACACAACTCAGATGAGGACAATTGCTACAAGACATTTGTGCTTTGACTTTGATTGTTGTTTTTGCTACGTTACGCTGTACTCATATAAAAACATGTGTGTATGTATTTGCTACTTAAATCTTAATTTAATAAAAACCGTTAAAGTGGCTGGGATGCCAACTTACAAAAACATGACAGTAGCACGCGCGTACATACATATGTACATTAGGGTGACAGTTAATTTCGAAAGTGATATTTTCTTTGGTCTCAGTATTTTTTTGTGTGTAGTTTTATTTAAAAAAAATTCTAGTAAAATTTCAAGGTCGTAGGAAGAGGATTAGGGGGCGCGTCGGCCCCCCAAAGTTACACAAAATACGTTTTTTCACGCAAATTCTTACTTTGACTGCTTGTAACTTTCTCTGTGTTTTTTTTTTTTAAACATTACTGGCGAAAGATGTTCATTAATATGTCTACAATAACATCTGTCAATAACATTTTTGTCTAATGTTAATATTTAATGAAAAAAACTTAAATATAGGAGAAAAAGTACGCCTCAATGTCGATTTATTATACTTAAATAAAACTACTTATGTATATGATTTCTCTTTTTATTAATATTGTTTAAAGCACTTGAGACAATGTCTTTTTATTACAGTCCGGAAACCGATGGCGGTAATCGCTAACAATTTTTAAAACAAATTGTTTTTGGCGTTCATTTTTGGTAAATAGTTTATTATACTCTTCCATCAATTTAACCCCCCTTTCGGCAGTGTCATTTGTATCATTTAATTTTTTCATCAGTTCAGCCGCTTTACAATAAGATTGGTCCTGCTCCCATTTGTCTGGGTTTAATTTAAAAAAATCAGTATTTATTTGAAATCTTTCAAATAATGCTTTTGTTTCGGCAGAGACGAACTGTTCAATTCCGTCATGGAATATTTCAACGATTTCTCTATCATTTATTGTAGCTCGCTTTGTGTTTTGCTCTTGTTCAAAATCATTTTCCAAAGCCGCCACCATTTTTTGTTTTGAAAAAAGGGATACGTTGCTGTCAAAAAATGCAAGACCAACCGCCTCAGGGCTTAAATACCACAAGTGGTTCCTGAACTTTTTAAGAGCAACATAAGATATAGCAGCATCAATTTTTTTGAAGTTTTCAAGTTTTTGTAAAAATAAAAAATCTTGATATGGCGCTTTAATGGCCAAAGGAGCAGAAAACCACGCTTCGACATAGACTTCAGCAATAAAAAGACAAATTTGACGAAGCCCGTTTAATTCAGTTGCTGAAAGCTGGAACTCGTTACGGAATAAAAATATTTTTAGACAGTAAATCGCTTTTGCCATCCACCTTGCATGGTGAACAGCTCCTGGCGATCGAAACATTAGGCTGTTTGGATGTGTCTTTTCTGGTTTTTGACCCAGGAAGAGCAAAGTGAGTTCCAAGAATTCTTTATAGTCTTCCCTGGGTTGTTTTTCTTCCAAGATATTATTTACTGCACCGATAATGCGAACAGCAGACTCTTTCATGTACGTCTTGACAGTTGGATCGTTGATGCCATACTCATAGTTTTTAGCATCAATCTTAGCCCAAGCATTTTTAAATTTCTCAAACATTTTAACGTTTGGACTTCCATAACAGCTTATTTTTTCTTCGAAAACGCATCTTAAAACAATCTCGTATATATATTTTCAATTAACGTACAGGTACCATTGAAACGCCCAGTATTGACCGCTGTTGTATCAAACACTAAAGCTTTGATGTGATTTTGCAGACCATATTCATAAATAGCATCGCATACAGCGGATGCCTGTTCTTTTCCAGTACCGGAATCAAGTGCAGGTATTTCAAGAAGCTGTTCAACTTTACCGCTCGATATTATTATAGGCAACCTATCAACTTTATCATTTCCCGTCAGCGCCGGCAAAAGTTTACCATCCCAATGAAGGCAGATAGCGTCGAGCTCATTTAATTTTAATTTATTTTTTAATGCTGAAATTCTTTCTTCACGGATTTGTTCCCTTTCCTGGTGTACAGACGTTCGGTTTAAAATATAATCTTCAACATTATTACCCAGAGCTTCAACGACTGCGCTTATTAGATGAACCGCACGTCTGTCACTGATTTTACAGACATCGAGTGCGGCCGCCAGTTTTGGTGTTAGTATTTTATTTGTTCCCCTACATTTTTTGGCTGGAGGTTGACTACAACGTGGGTCACATTCCATATCTGGAAAACTGTTATCATTCTCTGAAGATTCAGATGACAGCAACTCTGCAGTTTCATCTAATAAAAACGACTTAATTTAAAGAAAATAAAAAATAAACAATAACATACAACGAACCAATTAATGCAATTTCACGATTATTCCGCTCCACTTGTTGTAATAAATTGTTGTTGCGTTCTTCAAGTCGGCACTCTCGGGGTACTTCTTCGTAATCGATACCATACATAAAGCCTGGGCGCCCCGTTTTTCGTTGACTTATCAAGAAATCAATATCTTCTTGATTCGACATTATTTTTAATGCACTTGCATGCGCCACGTCAAAAAGCATATCCAATTTTTCTTTCCACGTGTTTACTTTGCTCTTATGGAAATTAGAAGTCTTCTTTGAATCTTTTTGAAAGCTTTGTCATTCTTTATACAATTTCTCTACATTTGTAATGCAGTGTGGTTTATCCTTGACCGGAATGCGGGCTTTTTCCCAGAACACGAATAGTTCTTTTACAACTAAATCTGAACTTTCCCGTAAATTTTTTTTTACTACACGTAAATTGAAAAACAAAACTTTCAACACTTCTATATTGGAGGGTAGTTTACTTCCCGTTAATGAGTTGGTACAATAACCAATTAAATATATGCGTTCACGTAAATTTCTAGCAGACATTTTCGACTTTTCACATTCAAATATTCACTTCGAATGATTTTTTTGCAAATTTAATGCTATTAAAAAATGTTTGCGGCTGCTGCATATAACTGTAAAATAAGAATCTATTTTCCGAGAAACATTGGTGCTGATTTTTTGTCGGTAGCTTACGCAAGCATTGAGAATAATATTTTTGAGGTTTTAACGGGAATATTCTCGGTCACAATTGTCAATATTATAGATCGCTTCAGCATACAGGCAAAAAAAATTTGAAGCAAACTTTTAAAGACAATTCTTACACTTGAAAACAAAAGTAAACAAAAAAAGTCTGAAGTTCGGACTAGCGAGGTCTTACTGTATATAATTGTTGAAGCTACTCTTACGTAAATCATAAGGAATTTTCTATATGAATCTTTAATTAAATAAATCTGAACAAAATCCAAAATTTGAATCATATAAGTAATTTTATTAAGTATAATAAATCGACATTGAGGCGTACTTTTTCTCCTATATTTAAGTTTTTTTCATTAAATATTAACATTAGACAAAAATGTTATTGACAGATGTTATTGTAGACATATTAATGAACATCTTTCACCAGTAATGTTTAAAAAAAAAAAACACAGAGAAAGTTACAAGCAGTCAAAGTAAGAATTTGCGTGAAAAAACGTATTTTGTGTAACTTTGGGGGGCCGACGCGCCCCCTAATCCTCTTCCTACGACCTTGAAATTTTACTAGAATTTTTTTTAAATAAAACTACACACAAAAAAACACTGAGACCAAAACAATAAAGAAAAAAAAAATACTCCATACATTTAATTGTCACCCTAATGTACATACAAACATAAGTACCTTCATACACACATAAAATGTGTATGCGAGTGAAGCGGTGAACGTGCGAACATTTTATTGCCTAACTTTCTGCTACTCATCGCTGCGTTGCTGACTAACAGTAAATTATTTGTAGTTTTAATGAATTCAACCATTTCTTGCAACTCACGTGCATTGATAATTTTTCCAAGATTTTATTAAAAATAATTATTTTTGCATATATTTTTCCTATTCAGCGACCTGTATTTCCTATCATCGCACTAAATCGAATTTGTTGGTGTGATAAATGCTTAAGTGTTTGGGCAAAGGTTATTAAAACTGTCATCTACCTCGATTTGGTAAGCTCCGCCGACGCAGTAATTTTCTTAATTTCAGCTCTTAAGCTCCACACACCCACCTCGCACATATGCAAGAACCTAAACATTTTACATTGTGCCTGTTTCCTTGTGGCCCTGTTCTCTTCGCATTATATTATGCTGATTGTTGCTACCAATGGCACATTGGTTGTGTCACTGCGAGCGTGTAGGTGGCGTTTTTTCTTTTATTCTTATTTTTGATGTTCTTATGTTGATTGTGCTCAATTACGAGTATGAGTTGGCATCACTACAGATTTGCTATGCTCCAATTGTGCTACTAATTTGGTCAGACACGGAGCAGCGAGCAGCAAGCAAGCGAGTCACCGATGGAGTCGAAGGTGCTGCAGACGGACGTCAGTGGCATCGTGCAAACATTGCTGTAGAAGTTGTGCAAGATCAGTTGTCGCCACACTCTCGAGTGGGTTTATATGTCATGTAACACGAAATCCGACTAACTGGAATTTTGAAAAACGAAAACATATAAAATGAAAAGCAAAACGGTGGGTATTCATAAATGTATGCATACACAGTCAAGCATGCAAACTTCTTTTATTCTACAATGAGAGGCAGAGTGGCAGTATGTAAAAAATATGCTTCAAAAAATAAAAATAAAAATATAAATTAATTAATACTGGTTTAGAATGGGTGGCTATCCCGGGACCTGTTGTAATACCGTCATTAGAAAATATGAAAAATTTTGGCGAGTAAGAAATCACAATTGGAATAGAAGTCTGTTTAGAAGTACCTGCGACTTAAATTAAAAGCGGTATTGTTAGACTAGGTATAGTACGGCAATAAAAATTCTACATAATCTCAAAACTGTTGCTTCAATAAATCGATTTTTTTCCCCTATGTGTAGTTGGGTTATTGGCTGCGTTATTATGATTCTGCAACGAAGCATTTTCGTACGTATTTAAATTTTCATCAAGTGTTTTCTCATGCTTCCTGTCACAATTGTCTATTGATTCTTATGAAAAACTGAAACGCATAAACTTACGAAAACTACTAAAATATAAATATAAACAATATATATGTATGTATGTAAATAAATATATTTTAAGTATGAAAGAGTTATGTTTATGTAACAAAGTTTGAATAATTTATAGTTATAATAATTTGGCGCTTACATTATGAGATCAATATTAGCCGAAATTCTCCCATAGTTTTTTACCGACTCCGAACGGCAGATGTATTTTATGAGCATCTTCTTCGGAGGTTGGCCATTGCAAAAAAACCTTGTCTGTGGTTTACATAGATTTTACCTGCCTTGGCCGAAATTCGATCTCCGAACCCAGCGGCAAATCGAGTTATAGCACTCACATATTTTTAGAAAAACTCCTTTTTTATTTTGCAGTCTATTTTTTAGTTATACAAAAGTTGCTAAAATATTAAATTAACATAATTCCAGCGTGCCGACTTTCTCTTTTGTGGCCTGCCAAGATGATAACCATAAAGAACGAAGTTTTTAGTATTAATCGATACTCTCTTAAAATTTCAAAAAAATGTTTCTCGATATTTTTATGAAAGCGTAGAGCCACCAAAAATTATGCAAAGAAAATGAATTTTTCTAATATAAAATTGTAATTGAATTTTATCCTTGAAATGATTATGGAATAGAAAGTATTGAAAATTAATTTTTTTTCTGAATTATCCGATACATCACTAGCACCGATAAGTAATACTGACAATAACAGTGGAACTGTCAGACCGATAACAATAATTATAATTGATATATCGATTACTAATAAAATTAATATATATAGATATCATTACTTTTACATATAACGACTATTAATAATACCAATAATGTCAACGATAACTATGTATTTAGATATATCGGAAATACCAGTGATTTTAATAGCAGTAACGATAACTATACCCATCATAAAACGATGAAAGTAACGTTACATGAAGAAACTATCATTTAACGATAATCGTAATGTTTTCCAATTTTGAAAACAAGATCGATAGTGATAAACATAATCTTGGCAAAAATTATGAAGATATTGGTGACTTCCGAAATAGTACTATAACTTCTACCATTAAAAACTGTTGTTGTTTTTTTACAAAAATCTTCCCTAAAAACTGGCAGTGAGCTCAATAAAATTGTAAATTATTAACATTTTCTAGGCCAACAGAAAAATTAACAAACACTTTTAGAAAATGTTTGTTAAAAATGTTTAGGTACAATTATGGGAAGAATATATTTACTTTTGTTTTTCTTCCCATTTTTCTCTGATTGCTTTCCATATGTGTTCAAATGAATCAGCTAGAAAACTGTATAGCTAAAATCATTTTATTTATTTTCTATTTAAAAAGTTTAATGGAATTCCATGAGATTTTATCGACTCTTTATTAAATTTATACGAAGTTTTGATTTCTGGCTCTCGGGATTTTTGCTGAGCTCTAACCTTAACAGTAGAAAACTGACACGGAATAAAAATAAGATTTTGGTAAAAAAAAAAAAAAAAAGGTTTTAATTCAAAGTTTTTCTATAAAAAAGTCTAACTCGTGAATCAGTCTAAAGCTCTCAAGAAAAATTTGGTCGTATATTTATTTTTTCAAGAAAAAATTTCAGCAACTGCAAAGTACTTTTTCAAGCAACAGAAATTATGAAAAAATCTTTCTTGTAATATATTTTTGAGAGCCTTTAATCGGAAGTATTAAGACAGTTAAAAAAGACTTTGCAGAAAATCATACGGTCGTGGTACAACCGACTCAGGTCATCATCGTGATCATTTTTGGTATATGTTACACTAGCTGTATTCAAAAAGTAAAGTGACTTCATGCTTTTATCAAAAAATACTTATTTATTCATGAATATTTATATAGTCCTCTTCAAAGATATCCCCCTCAGATGCAATGCACTTGTGCCAACGCCTTTTCCAATCCTCAAAGCACTTCTCTTAAGCACTTTTTGTTATAGCCTTGAGCTCCCCCAGCGATGCAATTTTTATTTTATCAATCGTGGCAAATCTCCGTACTTTCGTAGGCTTTTTCAGTTTTGGGAACAAGAAATTATCCCAAGCGCCTAATCCAGTGAATACGATGGCAGAGGCATGATTGTCGTGCTGTTTTTGGCCAAAAAATCTCTCACAATCAATTGGAAATGGTGTGAATTATTATTTTTTTTTTCTCGCCTTGAGGTAAAAACTCCTGAAGCACTACGCCCCGGTAGTCGAAAAAAAGAGAAATGTTTTATATTTGATCAGTCTCGACCTGCTTTTTTCTGTCTTGGCTCTCATGGCTGCTTCCATTGAAACGATTGGGCTTTGATTTCGATGTCATAACCATGATTCGTCACCAGTTATGACCCTCTTGACGTCGCTCGCGAAATATTAAGTGTCACATTACTTCTTGAATACACCTCGCACTTCTGGAATATACAAACATCAGACTACTCGCATGAAAGGTATAAAAATATCACGCGATTACATATTTCACATCAAAACCTCGCATTAAAATTAAGTGCTTTACTGCCCATTTTTCGCGTAGCAATAAGCGTTTCGTACAATTCTTTTACTACGAATAAAATTTATATTTAAATAGAACGCTGTTATAAAATTATTTTAAATGATTTGAAAAGTGCAAAGTTTCGTGAAATAAAGTTATGTTTACTTTTACACGGATATTAAGTAATAAAAGATAAACGCCAATTACTTGCTAAAACAACAAAAATGTTAAAAGCGGATAAGAAAGAAACTTTACTTCCTTTTTTTTGTTTTGCTTTGTCCGTAATTGACTGTTTTATTATCCAAAGGTGAAGTAAATACAAGAGAACAGCAACAAATTTTTAACCAAATGCTTGTGTATTTGGAAATGCAACACACCATACAAATATTTAGTATGTGCAATGTACATACAAATGTACTTAGTAAATACTTACTTATGTATATATCCCTCAAGAAGAACACACTAAGCGCAGAAACTAAAGACTTAAGGCACGAACCCACCAACCACCGCCGTGCCGCTTTGTCTTTACCGAGAGACTGAGTAAATGAAGTGTTCAATTTATTTCAAATTACATACAATTGCCACATGGGATGTGGTAAGAGAAAACATTTCAGGCTATGAAAATCGCACATAATTTAAACTAAACGTGAAAGCAATTTGTAGTTGCAGTGAAATTTTCACTTTGGAACTATTTTAAGAAGTAACGACAAAGGAAATGCACACACGTGCACAAACTAAACGAGATCGCCTGCGGTAATGAACTCAATTTTCGAATAGTCATTGATTGACGGAAATCAATTCCTTTATTCAAAGCACGCCTTAATCACAGCGAACGGCTAAGTGGTGCAAAAAAAAAAGAATAGAAATAAGAAAAAAAAACTCACACGGAAAAGAGTTAATAAGCAGAACATCTTGACAATTATCTCAAAATAAGCGCTCGCTAAATTCAGAAGCGCTGCATAGTTTAGAACGCGTCGACATAAAAGTGAACTCGTTTTGCGACATAAATTTTACATTTCTGTTTTATGTTTGTATGTGAACGTACGATTTGTGCGCGAATAGCAAAAGCGGCACAGCAGATCACCAAATCACCAAATGACTTTGCGTGTTAATCCAGAGGAATGCGTGGAATTAGTGCAGTGACATCTGAACGCGCACCGTGTCGACCAAACGGACACAAGTTGGCAGTAGTCATCGTCAAGCGTGTTTTGGTAGAAAGCGATTTGCGCCACAGCAGCGCGTCAGATTAAAATAGCAGCGCAAAAGTATTACCGATCAACAGTTGTTGGAGTCAAAAGAACACTTCAACAGCTGCTAGCAGAAGCATTGCTAACGTTTTATTTATTTTTTTGCAAAACACATTGAATTGGTGGCAGTGTAATTTGTTGTCTAGCATGAAATATATGTATATGCATATAAAGATGTACATGTACATATGTACATTTTATTTTTTTTATTTCTGCGCATCGATCGTCATAAATCGAAATGATTTTCAATTTGAATTCAGGTCACTATGTTGACTGCGTATTTTGCGCAGTTTCAATGTCTGGCTGCTGTTCTAGATATTAATGCCATGGTAATAAAATCAAATCAACTAGTTGTAACACTTTAGTAACCTGGCTTATAAAATGGTGAAAAAAGCAATGGAAAATTGTATGAACCAAATAAATTTTTTAGTTTAAAAAAGGGGGAGCTTTTCGCTAAAAGCTTATACAAATTGTCTTTATTATTTGCAAACTTTTTAATCCGCCTAAAACTGTCTCAACATATTACGAGGCCTAAAATATCTTTATTATCTACAATGTATTTAAAATGTATATTTAAAAGCGACAATTTTTATTAAAATAGCCGTATTCGTTTACAATTACTTAAGGTGTTTTCCTAAACCTTTTTTACAAAACGGCCGCTGGCTTAAACTGTGCCAGATTTCAATAGTGCAGACGTGGTTACAGGGGGAGGGGTTTTTTTTGTGGTCCTGATCCTTCTCCCCCTCCAAATTTCGGAACCTTACACGCAGCAAACTGTAACTGTATGTAAAACTGCATCTATTATGATTTGTCTACAAATAGAACAAACACATTCCCCCCCCCCCTAGTCAAAATCTTTCAAACAAAATCATACAAATTTTGGCAAATAAACACCGCTGATCCGTGTACGAAAATACTCTTTGCATCAATTGTGGCTAGCTCTCGCAAAATTTGATTGATAAGGATTTTTTTAATGAAGACAAACTGAATTTCTTCGTGTTGTATTACCAAGATTATTAGCCTGCTGATATTTTATAGCAATTTTTTTTTGTTTGATATATTTCTAAAATTCTTCCCGTATTCCTAAGCCATGGCTATCTAAGTCTTTTTTCGTGAAAATCTCTATATAAATTTAAACTATTCGATCAAATTATAGCCCAAATTTCTGTTTAACATATTAAACGTTTGTTATCCGTATCACTATAGGATAAAATGGCATTTATAAAATTTAAATTTAATAATAAATATATTTAATTAAAGTATTAAGTTTTTTTTTAGAAAATCACAGCAAACAACAAACTACATATTGCTTTCTTCAAGTGCTACCAAGCCGGACATAAAGTTTTTTGCCTTCCACTTCATAAAAAATTATCAACTTTGAAATATTCTATAATTTCATTCTGTGCAGTAATCTTTACAAATTTATTTATTTAAAAAAAAAATTATTACAGTGGTTTCAGCTGGTAAATAACCTGAGCTATTACATATTGTGTCACTGGCAGATTTTTTTAGTGTTAGATCAGCCTTTAAAATTGTGAAAGATTCCAAAACTTCAATTTTGCTCGATGAACGTTATTGTCATGAAAATCAACCAAAATGGAACAGAATCTAACTTTCTATCAAACCAGAACTATTTCACGATTTTAAGATTTATTTAAAGTAGCAACACTGCTCCCGCTTGCCTCTACTCTTCTATTGCCAAATTAGCACAACGCTTAAACAAAAAAAGGAATAACTGCCAGCATTTTTCACACCATTCTTTGTAATACTGCTTGTTCTGCTCACTTAAGACAATCAATTTATTCATGTGGCGTAAGTTTGGTGTTTGAAAATGTAAGTAAAATTAAATGTCGAAAAGTTTTGTTTACATTTTATTTTATATTTGCTCTTTCTAACATTTTGCTTCACAAATTTAATGCTTGTTATCCTTCCATAAATTTTCTTGATTCCGGCCTTCTCAAGATCTTTGAATTTACCCTTTCGACATAGTTTTCAAATTTTAATTAGTTCGCTTCGACTCCTCTATTTTCTTTTAGATTGATTGCGAGTTGGGAACTTTAAGGTTATTTAGTTGATTACAGCCTTACATATAAACCAACTTATCAGAGCTTTGAATAAATAGTGCAGTAATATATTTCAATCTTCCAAACATGGCTTTAAAATAATTAATTTAAAATTACCGCTTACAACTTTTCATACCACTACGAAGTAATATTAATATCACAAAACGAATTACAAAAACGAAATATATAGAAGTGATATCCTCTATATTAGCAGAGCAGTGATATTCAAAGGTAAAATATATTTTGCATACTTTCTTTGCCTTTACACTTAAAAACAAGAGCTAAAAAATAATGTTTTTTTAACATAAAATATCTGAAAAGCATATTTTTTCTGCTGACACCTCTTCCTTGCCTTTTGCTAAGTTTTTCTCTCAATTTCACCACCCTTTTTAGCCATCTCCCAACACACGCTGATTGCTGCTTATTGCTTACATGACAATAAATTTGCGCTTCGCTTGTCAGCAGCGGCAGAAATATTCTAACAAAGTTGTTAACATATTCGTCAGCAGATCGCAAGCAGGGAAAATGTGTAAAAGTAAAAAAGAACTAACTAAAATCATAAGAAAATATTCACGCTTACTTCTATGTACTCGTATGTATGTATGCATGTAGCATGTATGTATGTATGTACATGCTAACAATGACTAACAATTTCAATCAACTCTGACTATGGTCGTCAGCGGCTCGAACAACGACTTGCAACAACAAAAATGAAAATAGTTATAACAAAAAACAACATAAGTGGAAGTAACAAAAGTGCAACATTTGTTGCTATTGTTGTATTACCAAGTATGCGGCGTAGTGACGTTGCTGCTGTCAAAGAACAAAATGCAACACAACAGAAAGCATAAATACGGAAAACAAAAACAAAAAGCAGAATAAAATGAACCTCACATGCAACCAAGCATTACAAAGCTGCCACACTGTCGCTCTGTCGCACTGTCGCTGCCTTGACACGTTGATTGATGTGCGAACATTTGTTTTATGCAATCGCGTAACTCAATCTGTTGCAGTCGCTCGGCAACTAGTGTGCCTGTGTGTGTGTGTGTGTGTGTGCGTGCTTTGTAGGCAGTTGCCGCAGCAGTTAAATGTTTTCCTTTTCATGCCAAACTAACAAAAACTAACTTCAAGAAATACATTAAATATATATAGTTACATATACTATAACAAATACTCGTAACATAGAATACATATGTATGCACGTATGTATGAATGCACACCAGTGTGTATCAAAATAGTAGCGCTATATACATACAGGCACATTTTGGCAATTTATTTTTCTTTTGTTTGGATTGGAAATAAATCGAAAAGACAGGTTTGTTAAATATTTTAAAAAACATTCGTATTAGTTAAGTTATGTTATGTATACATACGTATATGCCATGCTAGGTTTTATGTCATGCTATGTTATGTTATGTTTGTTGTGCTCTGCTATGTTATGTTATGCTGTTATGTTATGTTATGTTATACTGTGCTATTTTATGTTATGTTATATTACGTTATGTCATGCTGCTATGATATGTTATGTTATATTGTGCTATTTTATGTTATGTTTTGTTATATTAAGTTATGTTATGTCTTGTTATACGATGTGATGCATAATGTCGTACGAAGTTTTTTAAATTTTTATTTTCTTTCAGTTTACATTCAAAGGTAAAAATATTGGAAACACTTTTCATTTAAATTGCTTTCGTGAAATATTCTTTTATTGGAAATAATAAAATAAAATAAATTATAGTCAGAATTTGATAGCGCTACAATTTTTATGCACTCAGATGTATGTATGTAGGTACATATATACATATGTATGTATGGTTGCGCATGTAGAAGTCTCCAAGTAGACTTGCGCTATTTTCGGCTTTGACTGCATTTTTCTGCTTAACGCTTGACGCTTAACGCTTGTTGCACCGTGACGTTTCGATGGGCGCTGGCAAAATATATTGTTTTGTTGCATATAAAAAAGGGTTTGTTGCTGTTGGCTACACTTTGTTGTTGAATGCCACATTTGGCGTTAAAGGAAATGTGGCAAAATTTCCATTTCAACCTTTGTGCTGTATTTTAAATATTTATTTTTTTTTGCAAGTACGGTACATATTTGCATAAAATGGCATGCCCTTTCTTGCTTAGCTTTTTGAGATTTGTTGTTAAAAAGAGGCCATTCAAAATTGTAAAATAAAAAGTTTTCTAAACATGAAAAATTGTCTTTGCTTTTTAAAATCTTTGAACAAATGCTAATTTGCTACAGTAATTTATCACTTTTGTGGAATTTTCCACTCTGCTTTGTTTGTTAGTTAAATTGAACTGTAACGAGACAGAATTTAAAAAAAAAATGTACTGTTGAGAATCGCAACTTAGTTTTTCGCACTATTTTTAAACTTTCAAACTATTGCTGTTTCTAAGAAATATCTGGAATTATTGATGTATAATGCATTTTTTTTTCGAACTATAAATTAGAACGTACGTACGTACATATGATTATTTTAAAAATTTCAGGTGGTCAAAAGAACTATTTAAACTTCTCTACACCACAGAAATATGTCGGAAGCTGGCAAATGGTATGTTGTATTTGAATACAAAAATAGATTCGAAATTCGTAGAGTTGCATCGGTGAGCTCATTCGTAGCGCAATTTTGTAGATTTTTCGATGAATTTGTTACGACATGTTTTGGTTGTAGGAGAAAATTTTAAAAATCATATTCTGAAGGAATATCCACTTTATTTTAATAATTTCTTGTTTGTTGGTTTCCATTTGATCCATTTGAGTTCAAAAATATCAACAAGAAAAATTCAGAATTTAGAGTAGATAACACCAATTTCCAAAAAAAGAAGGTGTACAACTTTTGGACACAATTTTACTCCCGAAAACCAGGATTTTGCATAGAAGTCCATTTTCGCATTTCGTTTTTCCTCGTTACTCATTTCCAGCTTTCCTCATAGCGAGCATAACCGTGACTGCAATGTATTCAAAATTTTAAAAATGTTGATTGAACCATTAGTTCATTATAGCCTTTTCCAAATCACGGCTGGTAACCTACCTACCGCAAAATTCTTAGCACCGAAGCCAATTTGTGGATCGCATTCATTGGCGACGCTCTCGGAACACTGCAGATGCCATCGTTTAGAACCCCAACCACATTCACAAATGCTGATTTGTTTAATCGAATATTTTTAACAAATCTGTAATTTAAAACTGGTAATATTATATGTATATTTCTTTCAACAACCGAAACATTTTTATACAAAGTGTCATCAGATTCCAGAGCATTAAAAGTATATCTCAAAGTTTTCCGCTGCATTTTAACTGTTGTTAAATTTTGCCGCTTTTCTTAATTGAGAAATATTATTCACTCCCAAGGATTTTCATTTTGTTTAATAAAATAGAGCTATAACATTTAATTATTCTGCTGAAAATTGTGTGTTTACTTTGTGCCAGCTGAAGTCGAAATCTCTAAATTTGGTATTTGAGTTTGGCAGTACGTTTTCCGTGGTCGAGTCTGCGATAGCAAATTTTTTGTATTTGATGCGGGGGGTTACGTTCATAACTTTTCTACGACGTACTCAGCGATAGGGCAGAATTATATGAATATTTATGTATATCGTTCGAAACCAAAATTCACAAGAAAGAAATAACTGGAAAATATAGTTCACATCGTTTTCTTATGTCTGATAAAACGCTCTCAAGAACTGCATAACAGTTATTATAACAAATTGCTGCGTTCTTCGTATAGCTCAATGACCAACCGAGTATCTCACAATTTGTGCTATGATACTGGATTCGGAATCAAAAAATTGAGGGAGCTAGGACGAACTGCACACTCGTACATAAAAACAACAACAACAAAATATTCATGGAAAATTTACACATTCCACTACACAAGGTAACCCAGAGGGAAGAAGACTGGCATCAAATGTCAAAATTTCCTCAACATAATGATAATTTTTCTTAAAGATGTTTCTCATCAAAGGTTTTGTAACTAAGCAGCTAGCTCCCTCACATTTAGTCAAACGACTCCCTTAGCATCAAAACCGTTTTGCTTCTTAAAAATTATAAAAATAGTAACCTGAAAACTTTTTAATACCAAAAACTAACAGGCAATACTTTTGTTTCTTATGTGCGCGTAAACAGTAAGTTTAAATCCGGATTTTAATGACAGCATTTTTTCTGATTATATGATTGACCCTGTCTTGTAAATATTTCATGTAAATGTGTATAAATGACGCGCTTTTTCATTGAACGCTTTTAACGCGCATATAAATTTGATGTGACAGAGTGGAAACTTTTGTTCATCTAAATGCCAAAAACAAGAATTTGTAAGAACTAAATTCTTGAGTAATGAAGTTTGATTTATTTTTCTTTTAATATATAAAGATTCTCTTTCTAAAATCTCGAATTATTCTGAGTTTCTTACAACTCCATAAAGTCACTTACTATTTATCGGAATAAAACGTTTAGTCCTTTCAACATTCAGGGGTTCATAACAATATTAAGAATAACCCTGATACCGATGGTAAATAAATAATAGGAATAAACCGAATAAATAACTTATATTTGCTTTATACCATGAAATCGTTAAGTTCATGGGACAAATACATTGAAAATTTGGTTAAAATCTGGTTAAAAACTGAAAAATAAAATATCTACCAATGTCTTCGAAATTTTTAATTTAAAAAATCACTAACATTTTACTACTAACTATTTACTTTTTATGGGGGAAACCAAGGCGAATTAATGAAAGGTGGTGGCAAAGCGCATTCAGCAAAATTTGTCAAATTAAGAATGTCATAATCGAAGAGAATTGAAGAATGGAATGTTTTTGTTTTTTGTTGTCAGATGAAAGAAAATTTATTTTGGTAAGTTGAATTCTGTGTACATATTTACATTTATTGATTAAAACTTAAATATTCTTTGCAGTACGTGCATTCCAGTAGATCCTAGAAGCAAGAAGGTCGATGTTGTACTATTGCTGCACCAACAAAAGTTATCAATCCTGCAGCAGATGTGAGTGGTGATTGGCTTGAATACGCTTCCAGGTAAATTTAATTTAATGTTTATTTTTTCGCACTTTTGAAATCATTTTTATTGTACATTCCAACCACATAATTAGCAAACCAAAATAGATGAATATTGGGAAGCGAATCTGATGATAATTGAAACTTCCATTCCTTTTTCAGTTCGGCTATTTCCACGTCTTTCAGAAATTCCATAACTCTAAAGCTGCAAATTTTATCACAAATTGTAAAATACTCAACGAATACGGTGGTTGCGTCAGATAAAAGGTCAAGCTACTGTAAAAACATTGGTAAATTTTTTTAATACACGTGGGGTTCAAAACACATATGTATGTACTTAGGAGAACTTATATCCAACTCTCGATGTTGTTCCAGGCGAGGTGTGCAAATCAACATTTCTGTTAGCATGCGAAGAAGAGGGACATATGTATATGCTACTTATATTAAAAATATACATACCTATAAACTTTTAAAAATATACAATTTTGTAAATTACCCAAACTGCCTAAATCTGATGTCATTTCCGGATTTGTAATCAGAGCCGGCATGCAGGTACTAGCTTCGCACGGCTTTGGAGCAAAAGGCACCGCCTTTGCCAACAATTTGAATTTTCTTCCTCCACAGATGGCCTGTGCGTTCGCTCCAAGCTGCGTACGGCATGATCTCAACCACATCAGCCGCTTATTGAAACCTTGAAAAAAGGTTCTTTCCCACTTTAAATTTTTTTTAGACAAACCGCGCTTTTCCCCATTTTTTTGTATTTTGAAATGTTTTTATTTTTCACAAAATTTCACAAGTTTTGAAATCACGAGCTTCAAAATATGGAAATATGTAAACAAAATTCTTCGTCATTACCTTTTACTGACATCCTTACTTTTATAAAATAAGAAGCTGGTTGCTTGATTGATTACCACCACCTTATATGAATTCGCCTTGGGGGAAACAAAATCTAACCCGTTTTCAAAATTCGAATGCCATTATTTACCTAACCTTTTATAATTGAATCATGATCAAAAACATCAATAATTAAATAAAAATAAATAAAATAAATAATTACGAAATGAAGCACATTTTATAAAACTTCTGTAGAAACTCAAACTGTGTTACACAATAACTATAATGGAAGTAATAAATAGCTTTATGCCACCTCCAAACGGCAGATATTTTTATTATTTACAACAATTATGTCGGGAAATGCCGTCATATATTTGTATGTAAGTCCACTCACTCAAACGATGGATAGACTTTTTAAAATTTAATGATCGCAGTGGGACATCAGTTAAGTGTTTAATACACTTACGATTAGGTAGAGAATACTAATTATTGAGATGTACACTTACGGTCATAAAAGTGGACAATTGGGTTTTACAAAATTGATTATTTTTTTAGTTTAAAAAATTAAAGTAAATTTTATTGACCTTTTATAAGTTGTTTAGTCATAATTTTAATAATATTTAGGTCAGTTCGGCCAACAACAACAAATTACTATTCATTTTTATAACTTCTCAAAGATCTTAAAAGCAAATAATATCCAGAATATTCAATAGAGTGCGCTTTATGCGATACTACGATCGTTTTTTGTCATGTGACGTTGAAATTCATACAAAATATATAAAAATTTATACGACACTTCAAAAAAAAATTAAAAATTATAACGCCAATGACGTTTTTTCGACCGTGTGTAGCATGAAATTGCCGTTACAATTTTTTTTAATTAAACAATTTCACAAAAAAAATGGTTTTTTATTGAGTGGCTTGCACAGGAAATGCTTACAGCGAAACGCATTGAATTATTGATTTTGACTACAAGTGATATTATTGCAACTCATATTCAGTTACTATTTTTATTATTTTTTTAATTACATTTCTAAGAATTCTAGCAGTTAGCCGACAGCATTGTAATAATTGATCGAAAGCAAGCCCAGCATACAACGCTCTTGGCTATTATGAGTATTTTTTACACTTTTAAAAGAACGAACACAGTTACTAGTGGATACATAAGTATGTATGTTTACATACATATATAAAGGATTTTCATTTTGTTTAATAAAATAGAGCTATAACATTTAATTATTCTGCTGAAAATTGTGTGTTTACTTTGTGCCAGCTGAAGTCGAAATCTCTAAATTTGGTATTTGAGTTTGGCAGTACGTTTTCCGTGGTCGAGTCTGCGATAGCAAATTTTTTGTATTTGATGCGGGGGGTTACGTTCATAACTTTTCTACGACGTACTCAGCGATAGGGCAGAATTATATGAATATTTATGTATATCGTTCGAAACCAAAATTCACAAGAAAGAAATAACTGGAAAATATAGTTCACATCGTTTTCTTATGTCTGATAAAACGCTCTCAAGAACTGCATAACAGTTATTATAACAAATTGCTGCGTTCTTCGTATAGCTCAATGACCAACCGAGTATCTCACAATTTGTGCTATGATACTGGATTCGGAATCAAAAAATTGAGGGAGCTAGGACGAACTGCACACTCGTACATAAAAACAACAACAACAAAATATTCATGGAAAATTTACACATTCCACTACACAAGGTAACCCAGAGGGAAGAAGACTGGCATCAAATGTCAAAATTTCCTCAACATAATGATAATTTTTCTTAAAGATGTTTCTCATCAAAGGTTTTGTAACTAAGCAGCTAGCTCCCTCACATTTAGTCAAACGACTCCCTTAGCATCAAAACCGTTTTGCTTCTTAAAAATTATAAAAATAGTAACCTGAAAACTTTTTAATACCAAAAACTAACAGGCAATACTTTTGTTTCTTATGTGCGCGTAAACAGTAAGTTTAAATCCGGATTTTAATGACAGCATTTTTTCTGATTATATGATTGACCCTGTCTTGTAAATATTTCATGTAAATGTGTATAAATGACGCGCTTTTTCATTGAACGCTTTTAACGCGCATATAAATTTGATGTGACAGAGTGGAAACTTTTGTTCATCTAAATGCCAAAAACAAGAATTTGTAAGAACTAAATTCTTGAGTAATGAAGTTTGATTTATTTTTCTTTTAATATATAAAGATTCTCTTTCTAAAATCTCGAATTATTCTGAGTTTCTTACAACTCCATAAAGTCACTTACTATTTATCGGAATAAAACGTTTAGTCCTTTCAACATTCAGGGGTTCATAACAATATTAAGAATAACCCTGATACCGATGGTAAATAAATAATAGGAATAAACCGAATAAATAACTTATATTTGCTTTATACCATGAAATCGTTAAGTTCATGGGACAAATACATTGAAAATTTGGTTAAAATCTGGTTAAAAACTGAAAAATAAAATATCTACCAATGTCTTCGAAATTTTTAATTTAAAAAATCACTAACATTTTACTACTAACTATTTACTTTTTATGGGGGAAACCAAGGCGAATTAATGAAAGGTGGTGGCAAAGCGCATTCAGCAAAATTTGTCAAATTAAGAATGTCATAATCGAAGAGAATTGAAGAATGGAATGTTTTTGTTTTTTGTTGTCAGATGAAAGAAAATTTATTTTGGTAAGTTGAATTCTGTGTACATATTTACATTTATTGATTAAAACTTAAATATTCTTTGCAGTACGTGCATTCCAGTAGATCCTAGAAGCAAGAAGGTCGATGTTGTACTATTGCTGCACCAACAAAAGTTATCAATCCTGCAGCAGATGTGAGTGGTGATTGGCTTGAATACGCTTCCAGGTAAATTTAATTTAATGTTTATTTTTTCGCACTTTTGAAATCATTTTTATTGTACATTCCAACCACATAATTAGCAAACCAAAATAGATGAATATTGGGAAGCGAATCTGATGATAATTGAAACTTCCATTCCTTTTTCAGTTCGGCTATTTCCACGTCTTTCAGAAATTCCATAACTCTAAAGCTGCAAATTTTATCACAAATTGTAAAATACTCAACGAATACGGTGGTTGCGTCAGATAAAAGGTCAAGCTACTGTAAAAACATTGGTAAATTTTTTTAATACACGTGGGGTTCAAAACACATATGTATGTACTTAGGAGAACTTATATCCAACTCTCGATGTTGTTCCAGGCGAGGTGTGCAAATCAACATTTCTGTTAGCATGCGAAGAAGAGGGACATATGTATATGCTACTTATATTAAAAATATACATACCTATAAACTTTTAAAAATATACAATTTTGTAAATTACCCAAACTGCCTAAATCTGATGTCATTTCCGGATTTGTAATCAGAGCCGGCATGCAGGTACTAGCTTCGCACGGCTTTGGAGCAAAAGGCACCGCCTTTGCCAACAATTTGAATTTTCTTCCTCCACAGATGGCCTGTGCGTTCGCTCCAAGCTGCGTACGGCATGATCTCAACCACATCAGCCGCTTATTGAAACCTTGAAAAAAGGTTCTTTCCCACTTTAAATTTTTTTTAGACAAACCGCGCTTTTCCCCATTTTTTTGTATTTTGAAATGTTTTTATTTTTCACAAAATTTCACAAGTTTTGAAATCACGAGCTTCAAAATATGGAAATATGTAAACAAAATTCTTCGTCATTACCTTTTACTGACATCCTTACTTTTATAAAATAAGAAGCTGGTTGCTTGATTGATTACCACCACCTTATATGAATTCGCCTTGGGGGAAACAAAATCTAACCCGTTTTCAAAATTCGAATGCCATTATTTACCTAACCTTTTATAATTGAATCATGATCAAAAACATCAATAATTAAATAAAAATAAATAAAATAAATAATTACGAAATGAAGCACATTTTATAAAACTTCTGTAGAAACTCAAACTGTGTTACACAATAACTATAATGGAAGTAATAAATAGCTTTATGCCACCTCCAAACGGCAGATATTTTTATTATTTACAACAATTATGTCGGGAAATGCCGTCATATATTTGTATGTAAGTCCACTCACTCAAACGATGGATAGACTTTTTAAAATTTAATGATCGCAGTGGGACATCAGTTAAGTGTTTAATACACTTACGATTAGGTAGAGAATACTAATTATTGAGATGTACACTTACGGTCATAAAAGTGGACAATTGGGTTTTACAAAATTGATTATTTTTTTAGTTTAAAAAATTAAAGTAAATTTTATTGACCTTTTATAAGTTGTTTAGTCATAATTTTAATAATATTTAGGTCAGTTCGGCCAACAACAACAAATTACTATTCATTTTTATAACTTCTCAAAGATCTTAAAAGCAAATAATATCCAGAATATTCAATAGAGTGCGCTTTATGCGATACTACGATCGTTTTTTGTCATGTGACGTTGAAATTCATACAAAATATATAAAAATTTATACGACACTTCAAAAAAAAATTAAAAATTATAACGCCAATGACGTTTTTTCGACCGTGTGTAGCATGAAATTGCCGTTACAATTTTTTTTAATTAAACAATTTCACAAAAAAAATGGTTTTTTATTGAGTGGCTTGCACAGGAAATGCTTACAGCGAAACGCATTGAATTATTGATTTTGACTACAAGTGATATTATTGCAACTCATATTCAGTTACTATTTTTATTATTTTTTTAATTACATTTCTAAGAATTCTAGCAGTTAGCCGACAGCATTGTAATAATTGATCGAAAGCAAGCCCAGCATACAACGCTCTTGGCTATTATGAGTATTTTTTACACTTTTAAAAGAACGAACACAGTTACTAGTGGATACATAAGTATGTATGTTTACATACATATATAAATTTTCATGCATACAAAAATACGCAGCCCTATGTTGGATGCCAAATCAGATATGATCGCCAGTGTTTATCATGTGTAGCTGATGCTACAGCCGAAATGAAGCTTTGTTAGATTATAAATTCATGTGTGCATATGTACATACAAAAATACGGAGGGCTTTTATGGCTCTTCAACATAGATATGTACATACCATATGTATATATGTATATATGCCTACTCTTATACATACATATGTGTATAGAGCAATTTTTGTAATCGGAATCTCTCCACAAAGTATTTCGTATTTCTTTTCAAACATATGTTAAATACGCACATGCGCAATGGCACAGTTTTAACGTTGGACTGCGCATGTGTTCCATTTTCAACGGTTTCTTTTTTGCGCTTATTCTATATTTAATTCTAACTGTATTTTTACTTCCACAACCACTCTAGTTGTACATAGATAACTGTACACAAATAGCTTCACTTTTAAGCGATTTCATTCATACTGCTTCCAAATTTTCTTAATTAACCACATATATGTTTATAACATTGCTCTGAATATACTTACATACATACGTACATACATACATAAGTAATGAAATAATGATTTTTTTACTTTCGATAATTCTTAAAGTTATTTTTATTTATTTTTTTTATATCAATATTGTAGACAATTTCTTGCACGCTTTATTAGAAAAAAAAACATTATTCTTTTCCGAAATTATGCGTAGAATGAAAGATATTGGGAACACACATGCAACGCGTCGCATAGTTATCGAGATTTGACATTTTTATATAATCAAAAGAGAGTAATTGCTTTGCCAGTTTCATATTTCAGCCAAATCAGAGCACATTTTCTGGTTTTTGCCGCAGCTTGCACGGGAATGAGGCACACTGCAAGGAGGTGTACGGTTAACGGGCCACTGCAGTCGCAGAGCTGACTTATAAGACAGCAAGAAACTCTTCAAAAGTTAGCATATGTATATGTCGACTGTCATTTGAAAATTATATCGTTAATTTCATACTACCAAGAATTATATTCCTTGAGAGGCTGGCCGCTAGATGAAAGGCCGACGTAGAAGGCAATAAACAGCGACTGGGACTGACATTAGCGTCACTTCGCTGACCTTCGCATAGACAAATAGGACTTACAGACTTCTGAGACATCTGTGCAGTGTTTGTATTTTTTTTTTTCATATACATACATACATACATAAGTTGTGCCGAGTCATGAAAGGCAGAGGTTTGTTAAGTGTCGAGATCTAAAACTGTTCACCTATAGAACAAATGCTCATCAGCTGATCGAATAGTAATATATATGTGTGTATGTATCAATTGAGAGTATTGAGTATAGTTTTCTTTATGTAAAAATGTGTGTCTGAAATATCAAAAGAACCGGAGTGAGTGTTAAAATCCTGACACAAACTACGGAGTGGCTTATTTAACTCAAAATTACTTTTACATGGCTTCAGAAAGCGAGGCCGGAAATATCTTGACATTCTGGAGGGAACGTTTAGTTTTATTTCGCTAAGAAGAGATGGGCTAGAGATCAAGCCTGTCAGTAACTTAACCAAAAATACAATGCCTAGCATTTCTCTGCGACTAGCAAGTGTAGGAAGATGAGTTTTAAACGACTTAAATATGGCGGCAGGTTCTACTCAGAATTCCAGCGAAAATTTCTTATAGCAAAAAACAAAAATTGTTTTTGAATTGATTCTATCCGGTCAGAGTGAACTTGATGGCGTGGGTTCCAAATAGCAGATCCATATTGCAGTATTGCCATCACTAACGTTGTAAAAAGCGCCTTCGTAATGAGGGGGTCATTGAATTCTTTTGAACATCGTTTTACAAATGCAAAAACACCTCTGGTTTGGTTAACGGTAACATTAATGTGAAGATTAAAATTAAATTTCGGGTCCATTGTAATTTCAAGATCAACAAAGTTAAACACTTGTTTGAGGTTATGGTTACATACGTCATAAGAAGATGGAAGGTGATAGGAACTGCCCTTTGAGAAAAGCACATTACTTTACATTTTTTAAGGTTTAGTGGCATGTAATTTACTTCACACCAGTTATTCATGCTATTTTAAATCCGCTTCCAGTAAGGACTTTTTCTCAACAGAATGCTTTTCATCATCAGCATACAATAAAATGTTTGAATAATTTATTACAGAAGGTAAGTCATTTATAAAAAGTAAAAACAGAATCGGACCAAGGCGAATTCCTTGCGGGACCCCTGAAGAAACATGAATAATGTTCGAGGAACTATTTTTAAAAAGAACTCGTTGTGTTCTGTCAATGAGGTAAGAAGCCATCCAACGAAGGAGATTAGGTTGAAAACCAAGGAGATCGAGTAAAGAGTGACTTACTCTGTCAAATGCTTTACTAAAATCAGTGTATATAACATCAGTGTATAAATTGGCCAAATACACTCGTTTCCTGTAAATGCTATCAACGAATTTGCTAGAAATTGGAAAAAAAACCCCTTTCTCCTCGGTTAGTTTTTTGTTTAAGTTATGTAAGAGCAAGAATTTATTCTTCTCCTTCTGGGGAAATAGAAACATTGTTTTAAAAACAAAAATTTAAATCATTTCGACAAATGAAAGCTACAAAAAGTATAAAGAAAACTAAAAAGAATACATATTTTACTTTTTTTTTACATAAATATATTTCTTTATTTTTAATTGTTTACGAGCTTTAAGGTCGATTAAATTTTGGGAAAAATTATTAGGAAAAAACGGTAATACTCAAAGCGGTAGAAGTTACAGTGTTATTATGGGAATCACCACATCTTCTCATCACACTACTCTCCTCATGGCTTCGGCCTTAAAGCTAATAAATAGATAATTTAAAAATAAACTGTTATATGGTCAAACAATAACAAATATTTGTCTGTATTGTTTTTCGTGTTCATCTCAATTATGTAATTTTACTTTCGCCAAAAAAGTGTTTCTCAAAAATGTTTGCTTTCACTAAATACGATTTTCGATGGCTGCGAATTTTTTTAAAATAAACTTGTTCTTTTTATCAGATCTTATCTATTTTTATTAGTTGAAAATACACACTAAATTACGTGCTAGAAAGTACTGATTTGTATCAATGGCAATTAAATTTAGGTTTTTTCCGTGCTTTACAAAAAGCTAAATTAAGAACTGATTATAACATTGTCTTGGATTTTAATAAATAAAATTGAAAGAAATTCCCAAGAGAGTTGTTTAAATTAGACTGAACAACCAGAGATAGTACAATCAAAGAATTCAATAGTCACTATTAGTTTTCTCCTCTACTCTACGCTTGTTTTAATGGTTTTAATTTTTTATTTTTTTTTTCATTAATTCCAGGAAGCTGCCGTTTATTTAGAAATATTCGAAAATATTGTGGCTGTTAATCATGACCACAAATGGCACACATCCACGACCCAATTTTGTGTAAAACAAACAAAAGCTAGCAACAGAAGCTTCAAGTGTCATTTAATGTACGCACATATGTACGTACATAAATCAAATTTCTTAAGCACACTATGTATGTACATAGCTTAAGATCATTCGCAGTCACTCGAAGCCGCAGTAAAATTTCATTATTATTACAGCAAAAATTACCATAATTGTTGTGCTCGAATTAGGTTGAGGTTTCCTCCTTGCCACCAACAACATCACTCACAATCGCGCACACACACACACACACAAACGTATGCATGTATGTAGGAATATATTAATTGCTGCTAGATATGATACGCATAGACTGGCGCGCGTAGCTTAGAAACTTGATATCCGATTATCAACAATACAAAAGAAGAAGAAAAAAACACAAAAAACTATGCAACCACTTTTGCGCCTGCGCAGCGCCTTTGCTTCGCAATAGGTCCGTTCGTGTAAAAGTCCAGCAAGAATTACCCAGCAATGAAATTTCTCAGAAATGTGGAGTATTCTCTCTCAAAGAGAGATGCTTGCAAATTTTTACGCGATGCAAAATTTGCAGAAACTTGCAAGTTTAACGCAGCTGCTTGAATTTTTGTCCGCATCCAAATATGCTAAATACAAAAAGTTGCATTAGTATTTTCCTTAAACATTCCACCACTAACGAATCTTTACTAAAAGAACTTTTACTTGCTTCTTGCATGTTTAATACTCATATTTTATAATTTTCACCTCTCAAGTTCTTAAACAAAAATTTCGTATTTATCCAAATTGCAATCAGCTGCTTTTGATCAGCTGTTTTCTTGCTTGCTAATTTGTGCCGGGTTAAATTTGTCCAGCAAGAGTTTGCAAATTCCCCTCAAAATTTAAATGTCATTTTGCGCTCTCAACTTCCCCTTCCTTGCAATTTTTTTTTGGTCACCGCAAACACGATTTGACAAAAATCGTGATATTTTGTAAACAATTCGTAACAATTATCAGCACCGCGAACACTCTTAATATCAGTCAGCTGTTCTACATTTTGCATGACGGCTGTCGCGCCGCCCCAGTGCGTTGCCCCCTTCGCAACAATTGTACAGAAATTCTTCAATGGTTGATTTCTTTTCCATTTTTTTTTTACTGCTCAGCAATTCGTTCGTTTTCCATTGTATGCAACTACAAACAGTTGGAATAACACGATTTTAGAATGAAGTTACCGTCGAGAGTGCATGTGTTTATGTGTGCCTGGGTTCTTATGCGTATGTATAAATATATATTTGTACATATGTCTATTTGGATTTGCGTAATCTGCACTCACTTCGATGACCTATTAGCGGCTCTGCAAAGTGCTGCTGCTGCTGCGCCTGCTGGCATAAATCGTAGCTACGAAACTAAGTGATTGAAAAATTAGCGATTTACATACAACCGCAAGTAAATATTAAGAAGTATATACACATACATATGTATTCATTGTTAATACAACAGCAACTATCTACGAGCACATAATAACTGTTATTAGTTTGTTTTAAGCTATGCTTTCCATATTTGCAAATAAGTATGATGCTCCTCTGGGATCCTCCTCCCGATCAGATATATGAGTGTGCAGACTGTGTTTATTTATGTGCATATGAAAATTAATAACTAAAAGTGTAAAATAATAGCATTACTGTTATAGTTTGTAATTGGCCTCTAACTAAACTGTATCGATTTTCTTTGGCGTTGTGTTAATTTTAACTGTGAATATGTACGTCTTTTCTAAAAAAAAAAAATTTAGAAAAAAAGAATGACTAAAGCCACATCAGCTTAGCAGCTACAATTCATTGTTGCGGTAAATTAATTATTAGTTGGGGTTCAACCACCATTCGAGAAATCGATTTGAAACTCCAATTGAGTTTATGCGTTTTTTTTTTGGATTCTTCTCAAACATTATTATTCGTCGTAATGATGGATTATACACATACTCGTACATACTTACATATGTATATATACTCCTCTGAGGTATTTAGTTAGTGTGAGATCATCATAATTGATTAGATAAATTAGTTTAATGATTTTGAATGCTTTCACGCACGTTTTATTATCTTTTTGCAGTACTATCAATATGCAGTACGATGCCGAAACTAGTCCTTGCATACAGCATTTTCAGCGTTTACTATAGAGAAGAAGTCCGCTAAAGCGCTTTCCTTGAACTCGCATTGCTGCCATTGACTGTTTTGATAACAGCGTTAGTATACGAGAGAAAAAACGATTGCTTGCAAATTAAGTCCACAATTTAATAACCAGTTTGCGGCGTCTCTTATAGCTTAAACCTTAGCCTGATTCAGGCTGCAGTGTAGGCGCTGATAACTTCTTCTTCTTTCCAGTCTTGTCTCAGAGAGAGTCGAGTGACGAAACCCTTTTTTTCGAAAGAGAACTGCATTAGAGTAGTTAAATCTTCTGAAATTGGCGTTACAGTAGTTTAGAACCGCTTCAAAACAAACCTCGTTCTTACAAACCGCGTTGCAACTTGCCTGAACTTTGCCGCAAAAACCCACTGGCAGTGGATTAAGTAAGATTTCGCATTAGTGTAGATGACAGTGCACCGGTAACTAATAAGCATGTGACCCTTTTGAATCTTGATAAGTATGTTCCTAATTTTGGGATTTGTCAAGAAACGTCCACCTTACCGTGACTTCGTAGAATAAGATAATGCGTACTATCTCCAATATACGATAATACATTTGATTGCTCCACATTACGTTAAGTTAAGTTAAGCTTGCTACCCCAGATAATGCCTATATATTTGACTTCATCCGAGGGTCAGAAACAGGACTTAAAATATTCATTCTGCATAAATAAAAGTACAACTAGCAATACGAGAAGTGAAGACGCAGAGCAATGAGGTTGTGAAACTCATCCTTTGAGAATGCCTGACAACATGAAATACAGAAAATCTCTGAGGGTTTTAAGATTTAAGAGGGATTTAAGAAATTTATTTATTTTTAGTTCATTTAGGTCTTTTATTGATTACACTATGCACACATTTTTTAATTTGATGAGTAAAATTTTATCGATTTAAATATGAAATTATTCAATAAAAAAAAATCAATATCTCTGTTTTGTTAAAATGATATAAATTAATCGATACACAAAAGTCCCATTACTCTTATGCATACATACGAGTTATATAAAAAAAATGGTTATGATGCAATAAGAAAAACAACCCGCTGTGAATTTTATGTCCTCAATTAAAATTTATGTTAGCACCTGCTGACACAAAGTTAACCGCTAATAAATCGTTAACGCTCGTAAAGCTAAGAGTTATGTAAAGGCTATGCATAAGTATTTTCATACTTGTCAAACGGCATTGTAAGTTTTATAAATGCAAACAAGTACAAGTTACATTTGAAACGAAATGCAATAATTATTTAAACAAGTTAAGCAGTTTTAAACTTTTCGTGATTTTAACTTTTGCATTGCATTTCCACTTTTTCTACTACTATATTTGTTAAAATAAACTCAGCCTACTTTTTAGTTTGTTAAATATCAAAAGACATCAATTATCAAACTGGCTGTTGAAAGAAGAGCAAACTCACTAATGCTTGAAAAAGTTTGTGCTCTTTTTAAAGCACTCATTGAGTATTTGAGTGATAATGTTCTTTAAATACTTAATGTTTGAGCTTTTGCTCAATGACGGATCTTTCAGCAAACCACTCAACTCTTAGCCAAAATACTTATGCTAAATATTCGCTCTTCTATTATCTCTTCTGTTAACAATAACTTTTGCTTTTGAAAAATTTCTTTAAGTTGTTGAAAACTTTACAAAAAATAAAAAAGCGTTTACACCAAGGTATATTTAATAGGTAACCGCAGTAATGAAATGGAACAAAAAATTAAAGAACTCATGATCCAACAATATTGTAGCAACTTTCTTCAATTTTACTGAAAGCATTCTTATCTAAACGAAATACAAAATTTTAAAATTAAAATTAAAAAACTTACTAAAAAAAATGTGTTGCTGCGACCTATTTAATGTACCTTTTTGTAAACTTTTTAATTTGAATCCTGCGAAAGTTTTTCAATACTTTTTTAATGTAATCATGCCCTGACTTTATATGTATATAAAATCTCCTTGCATTGTGTTAGATTGTTTTGCATGTTTGTGCCACTCGCTAATTATACAGCAAAACAAATCAATCAACTATTTTTGCAACAGAGTTACTCTGACATTTTCCAAAGACATCATTTAATTAAGCCAAAGGGTTACCTTTCTCACACCCAACCGCAACGATACTCTAAAAGGAACGGCTAGAAGGTATAAGCCAGAAGTTAATCCTACAAGTAATTTAACCATAATTATTATTTCTAACATTTCTCTGCGACTAACAATTGTAGACAGGTTAATAGATTTTAAAAGACTAGTGTAAGGGGGAGGATGTCTTGAATCGAACCCGACCGGAATTGCGTTAATGCAAAAAATAAGAATTTTTTTTGTAATAATTCTAGCTTATTTATATGAAATTGATAATAGCGCAAGACCTACGACACGTTAAATAACTACAAATCAACGAAATTTTTTCTAAAATGTATACGTTACAAGAAAAAAAATATCAATAACAAAATTTCAAAATATTATCAAAAATCAACGCAAAGTTTGAACCACTTGGAATGAACACTTTATTTTACTAAAATTTAATTTCTGAACGCTCTTATTAAATGTTTAAAATTTTGACGAAAATTTTGTAAATTGTCGTAAATTTTGTATAAAGTTTAAAACTTTATTTATTTATTTGTCTCCAAACAAAACTTTACAAGGGATGACGGAAAACCGTTCCAACAAATATCCACATTCCACCCGGTCGGACAAGAAAAAGAAGAAAACAATATATTCAAAACTTTAATTTATATGACATTTTTAAAAGGATGAAATATATTTTTAAAGAAACTGTTTGAAAAAATTTTATCATGAAAACATTGCTAATATCTCAAAATAGGAAGCACTTTATCGATTTTACTCGACAGTGTACATACAAATTTTTAAAGAACTTACTACTTTAGAAATATTGTCAATACAAAAATAGCAAGCACCGAATCCGGTCAAGATGGCTGCCGATCATTTTTGTTGAACAAAGTCCACCAACAGTAAGTCCGAGTTTTTTTTTTTAATTTGCATTTAAAGCCTGGGGAGTCACAAAGGACATTTTAGCACCAAAGCACAAACGCAGCGTTGGTGTCTAAAGCAAATACACATTCCACACCTACACTTTGTTCATCATTTTTTTTAACATTAGTCAACTATTCCAAAAAAAAAAGCAATATTAAGTGAAATTCTGACAACAATTTTAAGATGCCTTTGTGAAAAATATTCCTCAAATATAAAAATTACGAGTTGCGCAAATAACAAATATTCTGTGAAACTCTCTTTTGAAGTAGATAATTAGATCTAAAGCTAAATTAATCATGGTAATTTCAGAAATTTTTTTTTTTATTCTTGTTGCATTTATATGAATAAAAAATATGCAAAAATAAGTAAATATGTAGTTCTATAATTTCGGTAGTTTTCTCCACAGATACATTAAATATGAACGCAGTTAGTAAATTAGCAAGTGCTTTGCTTTTTCTGCTTTTCACACTAAATACTCACTTGAATAATAACAATATTAGTAGCGGCTGACTGCCGACTGTCGACCATTAATTTTTCAATTTTTCAAATCATTTGCAACACTTTCACCACTCAACGCAAATAGCGCGAATAATCAGCAACACGTAAATCATACAACATTTTTTTTTCTTTTTTTCGGTATTCAACATCAGCTGTGTTAATGACAACTTTAAGAGTAGAAAAGCGAAGAAAAAAATTGTAATAACTATTCTTTAAGTGTTGCAATGGCAAAATTAAAGCAATAGGAAAAAAAACATTTCTGTATAGTTTTCTATTTATTGTAAATTGTGGTGAAAGAATAAACGAAGCAAAACGTTGACCAACACAAATGGCCATGAAGCGATTATAAACAATGAAGTTGCATCATTTGCTGCGGCTGCTGCTGCTGCTGCTGTTGGTGTTGCTGCTGTTGGTGTTGCTGCCACAAGAGTACGACATGGCGGACATTCTTGCTAACACATTGCAGCTGGCATTGTTGGCGCTATTATTGTTGTTGTTGCTTAATCCAGCTGCCGTGTAATGCATTGCAAAGAATGGCATGGAGTATACATAAATATGTTAAAGGAAAAAGTTATAATTAAAAAATTAAAAAAAAAAAAAAAAATGTATTAAGCTGCAAGCATGCAACAAGTTCTTTTGCAATAGTAACAACAAAAAAGCAGCCCGATTGCAAGTCATCGAGTACGCGTATATACATACATATGTATATGTATGTGAATATGTTTTAATTAGAAGCGTCGATAATTGCGTGAAAACTTATACAGCATTTATTGCGGCTTAAAATGTTGGTTGGCATGGCAGCAGCAAGAATAAGCTATGTTGAAAATGCAACATGCAACATTTATATCTACATACGTACTTAGCACATTATTTCATATATATGTAAGTACATACATATATGTATATATATATAGACATACTTATGTAATTAATTGTTTGTAAGTTCAGTGGCGTGGTGCTTTCGAAAACGAAAGCGTTACCAAACTATTTTGTATTCATGAGTGAAGATCTACAGTTATAATTCTGTTTTATTGAATTTAAAATTTTGCAAATTATATAGTTACATTCATTACATACATTCATACACGCCGCTTCAGGCCCATCAAGTCTTTGACCTAGTAAAACAAACAATAAAGAAATGTTCAAATCAAGCAGTTACAGGGTGTGTGAGGCAGATAAATTATGGCACATTTGCTTAGACTTTTATGCATGTTCTAAGGGAATAAAGATGTGAGTACTAGTACCTATGAGATTTGATGTGTACGCCTCGGGAAAGCATTAGGCGATTCATTTCACTTAATTCATCATTTTGGTACTGAAAATAATTATGAACTTGTACCAAAAATCGTCTTGAAATGGTTCTGAAAAAGTATTTGAAACGTCCCTGAATAATATTTAACAAGTCTTTAAACGTTCCCGTAATGGTTCTTTGTTTGTCTCAAAATATTCTCTAAATAGTTCTGAAATCTTCCTGAAATAGTCCTAAATAGGTCCCAAACTGATCCCAAACTACTCCCAAATTAGAGAAGTTATACTAAAAAAAATTAATCCAGAAACGAGATCTAAAAAGTCTTGGAATAGTCCCGAAATAGTAACGAGCAGATCCCGAACAGATCCCAAAAGGCTCCCGAAATAATCCTGAACTATGTATGAAATAGTACAGGTACAGAAATTATCCCGAATTACTTCCGAAATGACCTTAAACCAGTCGCAAATTATTCTCAAAGTGAAAAAGAACTAATCTTGCACTTGTCCTAAAATAGTATTCAAATATTACTGAAATTTTCCTGAAACGGTATTGAAAAAAACGCTGAACTAGTCCCGAAAAAATATCGACTTTTTTTTCCGAATCACGACCAGCGAATCAGTTCAGAAATGGTCCTGAAAAAGCTCCCAAACTATTCTGGTGAGTTAACCCAAATTTAACTAAACTTTGTACTCCGAATATCGCAGAATAGTTGATCTTTGGAGCATTACTTTTTGTTTTAGTTTTATATATTCATAGCAATCCAGAGCATCACCCTGTAAGCTGAAAGCTATGTCGCCGCTACAACTCAAACATGAAATTTATGTTGGTATTTGCATTGCAAATTGCGGAAAAATCGTTAGAAAAACTATCTCAATAATGCTTTAATAATTTTATAGCACAAACATATGTTTGTACATACGTACATATATTGTAGTTGTATTTATTTCATCAATGTATTATTATAAACACTTGCGCCTTGGTGAAATTTCATTTTCATTTCTCTTCACACTTAACTGATGTAATTAGTTGCGCACGCGTGCGCATGCGTATCCCATCACTCATAAAAATACTTTTATTTTCGCGCATATTCTTTTTTTATTAACCCGCAAAATATGTTTTAACTTGAGAGTATTTATTTAATGCAATTTTGATGACCAATCTCTCTGATGATTGCGATTTAAGTAAGCTAAGTTACAGCGATCAATTAATTTTACTTATATTTCACTTTAACGCTTAATTTATTGATACATATGTATATTTTTGTTTCTTCAGAGCTACATACATACATATGTTCATGAAAAAAAATTGTTTGATCATAGCTTACAAAAATTTAAAGGTTTTTGCCATTCAAATGCGCAATATAGACTGTTTAAATTTAGCACAAAATTAATATTTGTGCCAGAAGATAAGCTTTAATTATAAATTTCTAAATGCTTTTATATATGTATGTAGCGTTCAGAAACGCTCGCATAATTTAACACTTACGCATGTTTGTAATAAGATATTTTAAAACCTATGCTTTTTTAAATATAGACAAATTTAGAATAAAAACACTACAATGTGTATATACATAGATTAAAAATTAAATTGAGAAATGTTTTAATTAATATTAACACCTATTAAAAAATGCATAATTTGAATATTACAATATTTAATAAAAGTTTTTGTTTAGCTTTTAGTAAGGAAAATTTTTTGATAACAGTTGTCATCCAAATAAAAAATTTAAGAAAACTTAGATATTTGATAACGCAAAAAAATTTTGAAGAAATAAATTTGGCAAGGCATGAAATAACCGAATTTTTTTTCATTAAACTACTTCACTAAAATGCCCTGAGAAGAGGGAATGAGAAAACTTCAGGAATATCAACCTAATTTGCTCAGCAATTTTATGTGATGACTTAAAATAAAAAAAAATTTATAAACAATGGGCCTAACTCAGAGCAGGTCTCCAACATCCTTAACCATTAATTTGCAGTTAATTGCAGCCGCTGATTGATTTGGCCGAAGTTAACTGGACACAATTGTAAATCTCAGATCTACTAGGATTGGGGACTCTTGCTAAGCAAATGTAATATGGAATACCCTTCGACCAATTTTTACTACTGCTGTCGGAACTAAAGGAAGGTTATGAATGTGGAACACTATTTCTGTCACTGCTCATCTTTTAAGCCATTTGTCTTTGGCTCTTGGACATTTGAAATCCCTAAAACTTGTTGTAGATAATAAAGCGAGTCTTGAAATGATACGAAAAAAGAACCGACTTGTTCCGAACGGGTCCCGTGCTTTAAAGCTTAAAAAATATGTTTCTCACACATAATTATTTTCAGAAGCCTTTTATAATATAATACTCAAAAAAAATTCTTAGAAGATTTAAAAAAATCTCTCTTCTTTGTAATTACATTTTATGAGAATACTTTTATAAAATAATTAAATCATAAAAGAATATTTATCGATGACAAATTTTTTTCTTACTTATAATTTTTAAATGTTTGCTTACTTATTGATATATTTTTTGTATATAAGAAACGCTTAATTCTGAACGTCAGAACCTCTCGTACCAAATATTTTTTTCTTTTGAATATTAAGCGATTTTAGATGAGTTCAGAAATTGTGCAGTTCTTTTTTTGCTTGTACTCGTATAAGTAGTAAGGCTGCCAAGTTTAAGTAAGAAATATCCTTTTCCAACTTTCGCACAGAAGTATGTTTCTTTCGCCATCAAAAGATTTCGCTGATACACTGCAATGGCCACCTCATCGAGCAACATCATTTCTGTATGTAGTATGTGTGTTTCCCGTCTCTTTGAAATATCGATATTTAGCTAAAAAAAACTCAATCTTGATAGCAAAGCAGAATAAAATACGCTGTCCATTCCTAAAAACAGCCAAACAGTCAGAAGTCCTTCTTAACTCAATCGCATAAGCATTTTTCAAGCGTGAGGCATCCCGCTGGGTGTGCTAAGTTCATTGCCAGTAGATTTACGCGCCTGTGACACAGCAGGAGTCAAACAATTACATTGACATAAACGCAGTGGCAACCAACTGTCAATGCAATTTTTATTAGACCGTTTTGGAAGAGAAAAATTAATAGAGGAATTACTCATCGTACATCGTCTTATGATTTATAGCGCATGCGTAACAAATTGTTTGATAATTGAAAACAATGCCAGACATTTATAATGGATGCTTTACCAACAAAATTGCAACATTAGCAGCGCGACAAATGAAATGAAAAAAAAAAATCGAAACGCACAAAAATACATATGTAGCTTAAAAGTGTAGGCCGCTGTGGTCGAGTTGGTAGCGGTGCGTGCTATAACTCGATATGCCGGCGAGTTCGTGGTTCGAATCTCAGTCAGGGCAAGCAAAATCTTAATCATAGAAAAAGTTTTTTCTAATAGCGGTTACCCCTCGGCAGGCAATGGCAAACCTCCGAGGGTATTTCTGCCATGAAAAAGCTTCTCATAAAAATACATCTGCCGTTCGGAGTCGGCACAAAACTATACGTCCCTCCATTTGTGGTAGAATATAAAAACGCACAGCACAAATGTTAGGAGAAGCTCGGCCAAACACTCAGCTATAAAGTGTAAGCGCCAAAATTACATTATATTAAAAGTGTACAATATAAAAAAGTAAGAGTATTAACTGCATTGATTAATTGCATGCTCCAATATTCCACAAATTCTGCTGCGGCACGACATTACCACGCACTACTTTGTCATGACATTTGTTGCAACGTAATTGCTTGTGGCGGCAGGCAGAAGCGCATCGGAAGTCATTCGCAACCATAAAAAGGAAATTTCAACCGCCTCAGAATATGGGGATGGCAAGAATCAGTGTGCCATAGACAAACGCAATGCAATTACTCATGTCCGACACATTCGTCACGCCACAACTAACAACCGCACAAAAACCGCCAGTCAGCCAACAATCGATCCGCATTGGGGTTTAGGACTTTAGGACGTACATACATATGTATGTATGTATGTACGAAGGAGGGTTATACGCTTGCGCAGCTCTTGACAAGTGCAACAATCACAAATGCTTCCTGATTTCCAACGCTCGAGTGCAATGGAGCACTGGTGCATTTTTTATCTGATGCCCAAACTAGTTCTCTACAATTGTGCTGTTGCATGCCACATACAAATGCACACAAAATGTTGCAAGTCGCTGGCGCACTAGCGTTGGATAATAAATACGCATAACAAATTGCAACAACGTCAAAGTAAGTTGCTGCCACTAAGCGCATATAATCGCATTCAATCTTATGTTTATTTGCACGAGCGCAAGTACCAATGTACGTATGTAAGTGTGCATGTACGTATGCATGTGGCATGCAACAGTAGGAATGAGAAATGGAGATGAAGCCTACGAGTTGCCTAGAAACGCCTTTGGTCACTTTTGGCGCGTTGTTGCATTGCGTAAAGGCAAACTAATTAAAACGGTATTTTTCGTCACTAACGTCGCACGCACACCGCACAGCCACAAATTTCCATGACTTTCACGTTACTGTGCATTTGCCTATGTTACGCTAATGCGGATGCGCGTACGTCCAAACATCTACACTTGCTTCAGTTTCCTTCAGAGATAGGCAATCTTTACATGCGTTTTTGCGCCAAATCGGCAAAACAGACGTCGCAGCGGACAGCGGACGCATTGCGATGAGTTGTCGTGCAGCCAAAGCGGTAAATGTACTGTCACACGTACTTAGTTGTGTTTACATAAGTAGAGTTAGCTGCACGGTAGAGTATTTAAAGCAAAAAGTGCTTTCACGATTTCTTGCAGCGTCGTTCATCGAATCTCTTTCCCTGTTTGGTATGACTGATTAGGGCGTTGACATTTACTAAAAATTTGCTCGGAAGGATTTGTAGAATACAAAGCGCCAATCTTTTAATAAGATTATTTTATATAGATTTATATTTAATATTTTAATACGATTTATATAGATTTATATAGTTGAATTATACATATATGTACATACTATGTTCAATACATACTAATTTTGTTTGAAATTTCCAGGGTTCTGCCGGTTTCAAGGCAATGTTCATGCGCTGAAATCAGGTGAACAATATGTTTAATTTCTACACGAACGACATACTCAACAATTATGCTTTACGTAATCCTCATTTTTTACTGATTTTAAATTTAACAAAATAACCAGAACTTTGCCTCTAAATGTCAAGAATTTCTTCTTTATCGTATTTCAACTAAGTTATAAATTATTAGAAGACCCAGCGAACTTCGTCTCGCCCAACATTTTTTGAAGTATATGAAACAACTTTTGAACTCTGTTGTACAAGTATTTAATGCCGAAAATGAAACTGCCACCTAAATTTCTCATCCGTTTTCGTAGCTTCCTACTTTTCTTTATGTTTTTGAGGCATTCCATACTATTTCAATGAAAAATCGAGTTTTTCTTAAGATCTTCGTGAAAATTGAGAATATTGTAGAAAAACTCATAAGATATGACAGAACGACCGGAAATTAAAAAAAAAATTTTTTTTTAATGTTATGCGACTTTTAAAATGTAGGGTGTCTCGACGTAAGCCATTGTTTATCACTTCATAGCTAGCAAAATATTAGTTCTATCCAAAAATAGATAAAGTACTTTTTTATAAACAGAGTCAGAGCTTTATACATTTCTTTGTTTTTTTTTTAAGTAAAATTTTTCAGACCATTGTTAATAAAAAAATAAATTTGCTGCATGTGCTTAGCGAAACACTTGATTTTATTAGGCATTTATTCACTAAAAAGTTAACACCTCAGGCCATATAAGGAGACATCCTTTAAAAATTAGGCATTTTATTCTTTGATGTACCTTCTATCACATATATTTAAAAAAAAAATTTTAATTGTGTTAACATGATTTTTCAACAAATTGATTTTTTTTATTAACAAAGGTATGAAGAATTCTTCTTTAAAAAAAACGAATCAAGAAACAAATTGAATCTGGCCCTAAATAATGCAGCTAGATTTGTTTACAGTAAAAGAGAGTTTGACCACATATCGGTATATACCAAAACAATTCTAGGTTTCAGTCTGGAAAATTACATTAATGTTCGTCATATGATATTTTTATTTAAATTAATTAAAACTCGTCAGCCTGGCTACCTTTTTCAAAAGTTGAACTTTGTTCAATCATCACGAACACACAATATTATTGTTCCTAGATATGCAACACTTACGGCCTCCAGATTGTTTTTTGTTGGTGCCATTAGAACATGGAATTCTTTACCAATTTCAGTCAAAAGTATTAACACGGCGATATGTTTCGAAAGGTCAGTTATAAACTTTTTTGCTTAGTGCCCACAATACCTTATTCTCATCCAGTATTCTTTGTACTTATTTAATTTCGTCTATAAAATGTATTATTTGTAAATCTCAACTTTTTTTCTTTTTCTCTCTTTTTTCTTATTTTTAAACATTGTTAGTATTAAGTTAAGTACACAGTTTTTGTAATTAAATATTGATGTTTGGTACATTAAAAGACTTAGCGTCTTACGGTACACAATCTGTAATAAATCTAAACTAGCCTTAAAAAAAAAAAACACAAATACATTATTATAAATCTCTGACTCTGTGCCTATAAAAAAGTAATATAAATTTTCTTTTTTGAAAGAACTAATATTTTGCGAACTATGAAGTTATAAACAATGGTTTACGTCGAGACACCTTACATTGTTAAAGTTGCATAACTTTTGAAAAAAAAATTGTTTGCTTTATATTGCGTTTACAAAAATTTTTTTACTCGACTCCAGCGCCACCTATCTAATAAATTTTTTGCATAGATATATTTCTCCCCTTATCTACCAATACACAGAGAATATGACTGAAATAAGTACAGCGAAGGGTGAGCATTGTTAGCTTCAACGGTTCAAATATCTTGCAATGGAATATTATGACATAATCTCTAAGTCAAATAAGTGTAGCCTATCAGCGCCATCTTTAAAGAAGCCTCCAGGCGCTTCATTATTTTTAATTCAACATTTTAGGACCCTCTTACCAATGGCAACAGTAGCTCACGATCTGTGATACTGAACACCATAAACAAAGGGTGTTTTTTTAGACGTATGATTTTCAGTGAGACAATACTCTTTTCGGAGTTGGTCTCTTTGACCGCTGTTACTTGATTTATACTCAGTTTGCCATTTCATAATGAACAGACTTACTCCGGATCAATGTTTGCAAATGGGCCCAAAACGAGATGGCCACCGATCCCGAATTCCAAATAAACAAAATTGTCTCATTTTGAGTGATGACAATCCACGAGCCATTGTTGACACGCCGTTACATCCTCAAAAAGTCACTGTTAGGTGTGCTCTATGGGCAGAGGAAATCATTGGTTCATATTTCTTCACTTTTTCATGCCTTAATTGGAGGATGTTGATGTGGACGACTTTTGGTTCCAACAAGACTGCGCTACATGCCATACAGCCAACGAAACAATCAATTTATTGAAGGAAACTTTTGGTGAGCGCATTATCTAGCGTCGTGGGCCTGTGGCGTGGTCTCCAAGATCGTGCGATTTAACACCGCTGGACAATTTTTTGTGGGCTTATGTGAAGTCGCTTGTCTACGCAGATAAAACCGAGACGATTTACGCCTTGGAAGATAATATTCGGCGCGTTATTTCTGACACACGACCCCAATTGCTGCAAAAAGGGGTCAAAAATTGGGCCTCACAGCTGGAATTTATCGAGCCAACCGCTGCGGTCACTTGCCCGAAATCTTTTTTATAACGTAATGGCAAAACCTTATCTTTATAATAAAGCTATATTCTTGGCCCTAGCATTAAATTATATGCGTTTTATTTCTTCTTAAAAACCACATGTCTAAAAAAAAGTACCCCTTACAAACATTAGAATGCATATTCAAATCAAATGGTCCAAAAAATGTAGGAAATGCTATATGGTAAACAGGACCTAGTGATATTTCTGAGGACTGCTATGCAGGGGAGCTAGCGCAAACAATAAACCCTGTTTACAGTATAAACGTTGATTCATATTTGGAAATCGATACCGAAGACGGCATAACTCGGAAACCGTTTTTGCCTTCAAACCAAAATAGGACAAGGAATGATAAAAATTATTTTCACAATGCATGGCTCTTAAGCGATTCTAAATGAACAATGGAGCACATATGTTTAGTGGCAAGACAAGTCCTTCTCTGAGTTTCTATAGATCTTAGACTATGAACGTATTCACAATTTCTACGTTTTGTGAAGATATCGAAAAAATATCAATAATATGAGAAATACATATCTAAATTTGTTTAAAAAATAAGACATAGAACCTCTTTTCTTTATGTTAACGTAAGTCAGAATAGCCGAAGAGTGCTGCTCTATCTCCTCCTCGTTTTTCCATCAGACGATTGAAAATACAATTTTGAATATCTCGTATTTGCTTGTCGTCTACCCACAGTAAAGCAAGTAATAGATTCAGCACATATGTATGTAAGCACGTATATAAGCCTGAAATGAGTCAATGATTTTGTGGCATTGCGGTCTAGAGTTGCAATGTAATGTCTGCAGGTGTTTGTGCAACATTTCTTTGTAGCAACTAAGCGCAGCAATAGTTCCTTAAAGAACACAATGTAGTGTTATTGTAGCAACAACTACTTATGATTTAACCACTGGCTACCTGCACGCTAGCTGGTTTTATAGCCTATCAGTCTGCCTGCATATCCGTTCGTCCACCCGTCCACCTTTTGTGGTCGGACAACAGTTTGTTTGACAAAATGACATTTGTATTCTGCCGCACGCAGCATATTGCTTGTGGCATGACAAATACACACACTCACCTACATACATAAATACCTACAAATATATGCACTCACTATCTGCCACAATTGCAATGCAGCTTCCAAGTGGGGAAGCAAGAGTACGCGTAGCTGCGATGCGCAATACAACAGAATGCAGCAATGTGTTGCATGCAACATTCCCTTGGCGCCAATACCAGAAGGCGCTGGCAAACGCACAAAAAATTGCTACGAACTCGGCATAATTTTGAAATTCTATAGCGATTTGTTGTTCGTCTACCAGTTACATTTGTGCAATTGTCGTGTCTGTATTACCACATTCGCCTTTGCCGCTTAGCGTTAGCGTTGTCTGCGAAAGTGCGTCGTAAAGATAACTGCTAACTGCCACTTTGTTCGCACTGCCCACTCTATCTTCTTAGATGACAGCACGCCCAAGAGGCAAAGAGGCGCTCGTGTGTTCCTATTAATTTGGATGTGTATTGCGACACAGTTTGGGGCAGAGTGGCTGGCAAGCGGTTAACGGAGCAGAATTCGACTATTTATGGTTTTGAAAGTTACATAAGTACATTGGGGAGAAGGTTATCTTCGGTGACAAGGGCATCAATGATTCATGCATGATATGTCGAGAGTGTCTGTATTTAGCAAGGAAAAAGAAAAAATCGTGTTGTAATCCATTAAAACGGCAGTTCCTTAGTTTACATTTAATTAGTTAAGTCCATTTCATTTTTGAAGAAATGCATATTCCTTAATTTTTAATGCTCTTGTCAAAATTTGCATAGAGAATAAAAATTGGTAAGTAAGTAACCTCAATGTTTTGATGCGAAACAAGTCGGCCGGTGCGCTTTTTTTACAACGTTCGATAACATTTTCAAGAAAATGTGGGTCTATACAAACGGCGACATTTTTGGAGCTCAGCCCTTATCTCTGTAAATGATCAGTGATTTCAAAAAGCTCTAAAAAGATAAATCCGCTCGAAGCGTTAACTCACAGCATTTTGGCATCCGGGAGAAAAATTCGCTGTGGAAATCATTGCTTCCGATAATATGTTCCTGTAACGAATGTTATTTAGAGGCATGCACGTTTAATGCATCGCACTTTTTTATATTAAAAATATAATTAAGCTTTCAACAGGTGGCGCTATTACCGAAAACGAGTATGAACTGATTTAATTTCCATTCGCAGTATTGTTATGTACGATATGGGATGAAAAATATTTTTACAAAAAAATGTCTAGCCATTACTACCACTAGGTGGCACAATAATCGAGAAAGTATTACTTAGTTTAAACCTCTGTAGTACAAAATATCATAATTTCTATCGTTATTTATATTGTTATCGGTATTGGTGTCTTGATTGGAATCCAAGTAATCAAGTTTATCGTAAGATCAGCCACAAACTCGATTTTAAGTCCATTAATTTTTGTGGAAATTACATTAAATGTTTGCTCTCGAGTATCGAAACATTTTAAGTAGCTTTGAATATAATTAATCCTTTATTTGTGTCAAAACTTTGATGTACCAGGCTCACTTTTAAAAGAATATAGACTATATTCTCACAATAAATAACTGTTCCTATTTTTACAATTTTATTGAGCTCAAGGCCAGTTTATGGAAGGTTTTTTTGTGAAAAAACAACAACAGTTTTTAATGGTTGAAGTTAATTATTACTATATATCTAAGCAGTTTTGAAAATATTTGCTTAACAAACTCTTGCCTTTAACCCCTCAGCACAAAGTTCCGTGCTTCATGCGGAATGGTTTCGGTTGGGAGCGTTAGCAGTATGTTTTATTATTATAATTTGTATTGTTTTTGTTGTTGGTACTGTTGCCGGTACTGATATCACTTTCTTTATCATCGTCAGTATAGTTATCCTTTTTGATATCGTTATCGCCTTGACCATTGACAAAGGTTTCAGCATTATTACTGATATCTGTCGACATTGAAAAATCACTACTGAAGTTCACAGACCGTTTTTGCACCATCTGACTGTTAATGTCATACGTCAAATAAGTAAACTGAATAGTATCTAACCGCCAATAATTTTAATCAGACATAGTGAAAATGATCCTAAGTATCTTCTTTAATGAATGACACGGTTCTTATATACATACATACATAGCTATCAGATAATTGATAACCAAACTTTAGTCAAACAAGTCGTTTTAACTATAGTCCAGAGTTGTCGTTATTGAAAGGGTTGTGAAGTTTTTGACGGCATGCCATTCCTTATACGAGTGCAAAATTTTTACTTGTCAGATCTAAAAATGTTTTTGCAAAATTGAAGACAAAACAAAGGACTAGTATATAGTGAAATAACCACATTCTTATAATTATTAAGTGATAATAATTATAATGATATATGTAACATATGTAAATATACGGATAAACATGGAAATTAGAAACGGGCAAATCGAATTGTACTCAAAATTTATTTTTTGTTTTTCACTTATAAGTAACAATAATCTAAAAATCAAGCACAAAATCATTTTTAAAATGATCAGCACAATATTTAAATATATACAGAAGGCATCAACTCAACTTGCACACAGTTAAATTGTTTATTTGTTTTAGATTTTTAATTTTTTATATTTTCCTTATTAAAAACTAGTAATTCTCAGTAGTCCTGACATAATTGACACCAGATGGCATGGATACCTTGTCGAAGCCTTTAGGAAACAATTTATTCGCCTCCTCATCAGTCACATCGGGTAGAATCATAACTTTGGTGCCGGGCTATATATCGAGAAAGAAATATCGTTGAATTGAATAAACAACTTGAAAAATTGATAAACACAAACGCGTATACTTACAGTCCAGTTGGCGGGAGTGGCCACGACTTTTAGTTTGTCAGTCAATTGCAATGAGTCGAGACAGCGTAGAATCTCACTAGAATATCAAAAAGAATTTGTTAGAAAATGGAACTAATATTGCTTGCTCTCTAACTTACTCAACATTTCGGCCCATCGACATTGGGTAGAACATCGACACACGCACTTTATGATCGGGACTAATGATGTAGAGTGCGCGTATAGTTTTGCCAATCTCCGCGTCGCGTTTCTGCTCCTCATCCAACATGCCAAAGAGTACAGCCAAATCACGATGCGGATCAGCAATGATCGGATAGGGGAATTCGCCGGGAATATCCAAGCAATACGACTTAATATCATTCACCCAGTCAACATGCGATTTCAGATCATCCACCGAATGTGCCAAGCACTTGGCATTACGCTTAGCGAATTCTGGCTGATGTACAGCAATGCGACCCAGCTCCGTAGTGCAGACGGGTGTAAAGTCCGAAGGGTGCGAGAATAGCACGACCCAACTAAGGAAAAATTGTGGAATGTGAAGACATTAGCTCGACAGCTATCATAAAATAGTAAATTAAAAATTACAGCTGTCTATCTAACACTCTATAAATGCTGCCGTTAAGCAAATAAGTATCTACGCTAATTCATTTATTTTTTTACATATCTAGCATTGTTGAATATTAAGTGCAAATATACGAGTACACTCAGTACTATATTCCAACAACGAAACTCATCACAATGCGCGATAGAAATTTAGTGATTAGCAATATTTTATGGACACACCTACTTATAAATGCATTTGTTGTCAGTGTTGAGTGCAAAGTGGAATTTGAAATTTGCGTTACAGTAATCAAATAGAAATCGTTTTGAAAATAAATTGTGACAAATTGTTGTATGTATGCAAATGCGTGCGTGTGCAATTATTCTACATACATATATGTATGGACTAGGGCGTCCATCCAAAAATTATTTTGCTATATTTTTCATTGGTATAAAACATTTTCCCAGACACTTTATCACTTTGTGGGATATCTTGGTTCTGTTTTCGTCAAATCAAAGATGATCAGAGACCTGTTATTCGTTATTTCTTGTTGGAAACCTTCAGCGAATTCATTAACAATTTATCAAAAATAATGTTATTTCAAACTCTTTTCGAAAAATATTTTTTTTTTTCAAATATTTTGTTACAAGTCTTTTTACATTTTGAAAATATGCTCAGAAAATAGTTTTAGCGGGAATAATGTCTTTATTTCATTATTTTCTAGGTAGAATTTAAGTATTATTCTTGAAAAAAAAAATTATTTTTTAACTTAATTCAAAAATCTGCTGTTCATTTCAGATTCTATTAAAAAATTTATTACATAAATTCTGTTCTTTCTCTATTATGGAGTTAAAAACTTATTCAGGATCGAATTTATAAATGTTTGGTCCAGGAATTTGTGCGAAAGGACACAACTTAGCGATTTTTAAAAGACTCTTGAAGGAATAATATTTTATGCTAAAATCTGCCCCCAAAAAATTGATCCACCGCTTAAACAAATTCAATCATCGTTTTGTAAAATAAAGAACTGATCCGGCAATGCCTATGTATAGATCTTCAAAGTACGAGTTAGATCTTGCTAAACTCAAAAGTAATCCTAGAAAAAAATGTAACGTATACGAGTATTAGAAATTCGTATCTCTATTATTAAAGATTTTAGATGTCCAATTCTTTATAAATCAGTGATATCAACTTAGCACCAAAATAGTTTTTCTTTCTGTTAGTCTTCCATATGAGATCCAGTTTTAGAACTGTTCAAGTAATCCCCGTATAGAGTTTCAAAGGTTTCGTTACAGAACTTTCATCTGTACCACTTCAATTTAAAATTTCATTCCCTTCCCAATCACACACAATGCTAGAACAAATAACGAAATATTACTCAAATACTTTGCACTTACGAGCTGCCCTGCCAATCGTAGAAACTGATTGACCCCTTGGTGGTATCGGCTTTGAAATTTGGCACAGTTGCTCCCAAACGCATTTTTAATTGTTATTAATTCAAATGGCTCAGAGAAAAAACTGCAACTTAAGCCACTATAAAGTATTCACAAATCCTTTAAACACAAGCACAATTATTCACTTTCTGATGGCTGTTCGAAGTGTTTTCTCCGTTTTTATACCTTTCTAGCAATCTTTTGTTTAATTACATATTCTCTGCGGGCGCGCCTTGAAATTCGATCATTTGCATGCAAATATAGAATGCTCGCGTAAAGTAAAGTGAACGAGAATTTCATCACGAGAGCAAAAATGAGCGTCAACTACCGTTTTTTTTTTAAATAAAAAAAGAAAAAAATTTGCATTTATCGTTGCAATGTTTTTAATTTTTTTCGAAGTGATTGCATTTAATGGTTACTGAATGTGATTCTATTTTAGCTTAGCTCTCTACAATTGAAGATTAAAAGAGATGAACCACAGACGATACGCTTATATTAACGAACATTTGTTTATTCAAATACACTAGCGAGCAATAAAAATGAATATTGACAAGCCATTTGAGATTCAATAAAACTACTTATTTCATTTACCTACGGAATAACTGCACTGCGTTTTAATGGTTTTTTTTTTATCATAGAGAGAGTCAATTACAAAATTTACGATTTTGTTTTCAAACCTTTTAATGCGCAGTTTTGCTTTGTAGCTGCAATATCATTAATAGGTGAAAATCCGCATCATTCAGTAAAAAAAAAAAATGGCGGTAATTTCTAAGCACTTTAAACTTGTACTTTATTGTTCTGAAATGAACTGGAGAATATCATTGTATCCTCGAAGATTCTATCAAAAATTCTATTAATATTCGTCGAAATTTGTTTAGATGTCTTGTAGAAATATTAAAATGTTTTTGTAAAAAATTACAACAAAAGAATCTCACAATAAAAAACATTGTCATGCACTGTACTAGTATATAGTACATACGAGTACCTTGGCAACAAAAACGTCGATTGCATCTTTTAATGTTGAAAAACTTGTCAAGTCATAACAGTTGCATTTTTGTTTCTCGCAAGTATAACTACACACATACACACGTATGTATGTATGTTCAGGTGTTGTCTTATCCTCCTTCAAAAGTAGCAAAATTTTAAACAAAAAAATTATACAAATATATAAAACTACGGTCGAAAGTTCATCTGTAACTTGGTTGTATTTCGCCATTTTGTCGAGAGTAGCTGTAGAGTAGTAAATGGAATACAGCATCCAGTTTATATCCCTTTATAATTTTCGTTTTATGCATTTTTTTTTAAATTTTTCTATCGGCCTTTTTAAATGTTTAATAATTAACAATTTTATTGAGCTCGAGGCCAGTTTATGAAAGATTTAATTCGTAAACTTGAAAAATTCCAAAATGTGTTATTTCACATGCTTTTTCTGCTACCGAAAATATTTATGACTACAACTTTACGGCACCTTGTAAACCAGCTAAATATTATGATCATAGTCATTTGTTGGGTATAACGTATTTATGTATTAATGTGATGTGCGTTGGTGCTATTGTGCTACGGATGTGATATGGTTAATAGTGGGGTTTGATTTGTAAATATGATATGAGATGCGATATGACTGATATAATGTTTTATAGACTCAAATGTTTTTCATTGCCCTTAAATATGTTGTATTGCAAAAATTCACATCCAGCAGTATATCTAAACTCCCCACATTTAAACCGACAATATCTGAATTTTTCATTTCTAAAATCATCACACATTAACGGACTACACAAATGCCCGAATTCAGTAACTTCGTATCCTCTCAAGTATCAAAATGAGCTAGAGATTATTGCTTTTGCTCGCTTTCGCTTTTTTTTTTTGTTTTTAATTAAATTTTTTATGACCTGCTCATCACCATGTCAGAATTTAGAGACTTTATTTTGAGGCATTTTTTTTAAACTAATGATTGCCAATTGATCTAAAACTGTGACTTTTGTCTCTATTAGAGACTGAGACTGCTTACAAAATTCGGGCATTTAACTAACCGTTATGAACTCACCTCACGTCACTTCATCTCACCTAATCCCACCTCACGCTAAATGCCCTCTCCTCTCTTTCTATTACCTTATCACACCATCCTTTGCCTAGCTCACCTCCCTTCTTCTCACCATACTTAACCTCACCTCCCTTATCTTACCACACTTCACTTCATCACATAATTTTTTACCAGGATGCACTTTGTTTTTTAAATGCAATATGTAATTGTAAAAAAAAATAATTAATGCATAAATAGAAAGAAAATCGGTCGAGTTTTTAAACCAGTTAATAAAAAATCCGCGTTCGTTATTAACACTGGGATGTAAATGTGGTAGATACATATATATGTGTATATAACATACTAGGAGTAAAGCTTCTAAATCCAAATTCGAGTTTTCCAAATATTGCTAATGTCTAACGCACTCAGAATTAACAATTTCTTTACAGACGCACTTGCTCGTACATCTGTAAATATATATATGTACACATGTTTGTATGTTTCTTTATGCATGACAGTGTGTTTATCGATGTCGCCAATTTAGTGTTTCTTCTTTTTTTTAGTGGCAGTGAGATATTTCAAGCTTTGCAGCCGCGACAATACCGCAAATAGACCTGGTTTGTGGTGAAATTCATTCGAGACTACGAGCGTTATCAATTTCAAACATACACTAAATAAATGTAAACATAAACATAAATATGAGTGTACAAAAAGTGCGCTAATACTGCAAGAGAATAATTATAAAAGTATACGCATGTTTTATTTACGAATAAAAAAAAATATGGTATGTACAAGTTTAGCTGAACTAACATTGAGCGATTCAGTTGAAAACGCGAACGTCTACAATGACATTACCGTAAAATGCTAACGAGGGGCGTGTCGACACTCGACGCATTATGGAATTGATTGCAGCTATTAAAAAAATCAATTGCGTAGAGTTCTAAGAAAATTTTACTTGTTCGAGAATTTTATTGGAGGTTATACGAATATACTCGTACATACATACATATGTGCTCTATTGATCTAAGAATTTGGTGCATTGCACTTGCAAATTTAATTACATACATATATATGTATGTAAAATTGTAAAGACACGAATGCGATTTTAACTGCTTAGGTTGTCTCTATACAAAGGTTTGTGAATTAAAAATATGAATCAATGCAACTTTTAAATCCACTTATAATATTTAAAAATGTATATAATAATATTCAGATCTAATAACTGTAACGAATTATATTTATTCAAAAGCGTAATTTTTTCTTCTCTGCCGAGCGTGCTATTTTTGGTATGTTTGATAATTTAAGGCAATCCAAATATTTGCTATAGTAATTTTTCTTAGTTTTGAATTACTTTGTATTGTTTACTCTTATCGTTAAATAATATCTAAGACTTAAAGTATTTCTTTCAAAAAGTTACTTAATACTAATACTTACAAATAAGTTCAATATCTTAGTCAATGTATTGTTCGAGGGTTATATGAGAAGATATTTGCTAAATACATATATAAGTTTGTAAATTTCCAAACTCATAATAGTGAAATATACGTTTTCTTTTGATCATTTGTTTTGCTATGTTCCTTTTAAAAAATAAGGAAGCTATAAGTCTCCATAGAATAAAATCACCAAACAAAAATTTTCCTTGATTTTGCATCCGTTTTATCAGCCGTTTTAATTCGGAAAATTTACACCTTTCGCCATTTCTTTGTCAGCGAGCGTATTCACATTTAAATATTTGCACATAATCACAAACTGAAACATTTGTTGAATTTTAAACACTTTGAAGAGATAACAAAATAATACACATGCATTGTGAAATCCAATTTTAATAGTTCCTCTGCCACTGAAACTCATTTCATTCATACGCTACACGTTATTGTCTGCTGATTTGACATACATACATATTCACATATTTATGTAATAGTTAAGAATAGAAAAATATCTCGAAATACTTATGTAATTCTGACATTACACAATTTCCGCATTTTTATATATGTAGAAATGAAAAGTAAATAAAATTATATCAAATTTCTTTTTTTATAATTGGTATGAAAGCTCTTGATTGGTTAAGAGTTTATTCTCAATATAAACTATCATTGACGGTGGGTAGGTGGCGCTGAAGTCGCGATATTTTTAAAAACCTGTACTTACGATCCGATAAGATTCAAACAAAATACTTCTTTAAATTACATATTAAGAAATAACTCTGCAAAATATTTAGCCGATAGATAAAGGTACGATATTTATTAGTATTTAATAAATATGTGTGTCAACCACTCATGAAGCTGAATGTTAACTTGTTGACGATATCGATACAAGTTTCCGCGCTCAGTTTAAAGAGTTTTTGAAATGCGGAGAAGAGTAGAAAAAAACCACTTCTGAGGATGCAAAAAAAGCTCTTTTTGTTTGTAGTTGAATGACGAACTTCGGCTAAATAACCAAAGGGCTTTTTGCGCCACCAAGTTTCCTCATCAAGAGCATAACTTACAAGCAAGCATACATTTCTGATTATAATTAATGCAGATAATATGACGATATCTCTGAAGTTATTAAATATAAGCTCAGTGCTAAAAAGCCTTAACTTTCACAATGTTGCTTTCAAATTATACTCGTACACGGCGACAGCAATTAATCCAGCTGTGAACTCATTGAGTAAAATCTCCAAGCATTTCAACAACTTTGTTTAAATTTTTTTTTTTCGAATGCCACTAGTGAAAGGCCTCTAGTGAACCCTTAAAAGGCACTTTAAGCGATCACCCAAAGGAAGGAGTAAAAAAAAACATTTTGGGTGAAAGCTTTTTTCCTTGTGAACTTTTATTATATAAACCTATTCTACATAAATACGAATATTTATGTATTTCTAATATTTAAAATTTCGAAGAAAATATTTATTTTGAATTATAAAAAAAATCATTTTTTGAACATTTGAAGTTAGGTAAAACTTAATAATTTTTCAACGAAGCAACTTCCATAAAATCGTTGTCCAACATACATATGAGTATTATCTCAACAAAGTCAACTGCTTGATCCCAAACACCATATCACTGATATAATAAATCAATTTAAAACAAACACCGATTAAGATTTTAAAATAATGCGAAAATAAATAAGTTAATTAATGAGATTACATTTTCTTTTCAGGTGCTACCATTTTTGGGTAATTGTGTTCTCGAACATTGCATATTTATTATTAATATTCTGCTCCATAATACTATAATGGCATACCCCTTCCTGCCGATTATAGCAAAGCAAACATTTTAAGTAATACTAGTTGCGATGCGAGAACTACTTATCAAATTCTCTCAGCCTGGGCAACACCCTCAACAGCTGATAAAATTTGCACCTAAATATATAATATATATCTAAGTGTGTACATTGTACAACCGCTTGGCCACAGACGCTCCACCGTCGCGGTCAAAACGGTTATCAACGCTTACATATAGCAAAAAAAAACGGATCGTTTGTCAACCGAGTAAAAAGAGAGAATGCGATTTAAGTAAACGGCCGAGCTATGGAGCAGCGAAGCTTATAAAACGTATAAAAGGCACATTTACTCGGGTGTTGATATCAGTTTGCGAAAAAGTGTAGTCGCGTTAAAAATTCTTGTGTTAAAAGCGAAAAAAAAATTGCCAATTATTAGCAAAAATGCGTTTGGGAGCAACTGTGCCGAATTTTAAAGCTGACACCACCAAGGGGCCAATTAGTTTCTACGATTGGCAGGGTAGCGCGTAAGTAAATACTACACTTTTGCTTCGATTTTTTTTTTTAAATAAATCCGACTTCATGATTATAAACACAAACACACACACACGTATGTATATATCAATGCGGGAAGAAGCTTGGTTGGGTGGGGCATAGACGTTTTAAATACTTATATATGTATGTATATATACATATATTAGCACCGAATACCTACTATTTTTACATATTTAATTTAAATTTGTCGGAAAGAAATTTAAGTGTTTGCTATAAATTTAAAAAGAAAGACATTTTGCAATCTAAAACGCAGTCCAGAGTAATAATAAAAATAAGTGCTTAGATAAGTAAACGAATGTGTTCGCAAACTGCATTCGAGTCATTCAAAGCTTTTCTATACACCGACATCTGTGTGTAAAGTATCAGCAGCATTGACGTAATGACAAAGCTATATACATATATATAAAAATGACGTCGCCACCGCGGAAAAAGCTGCTAACTCCTTTAAGTAAAACTTTAAACTAGAACTTAAAAACATCTTTCAAGCAATCATTTTGAAATATCTTCAAAATTTCAATAAAGCCTTTTACAAATTTTTGCTATAAATCATTTATGGATCTTACAATAAATTAATTTTTTGACCAAAGTTTAAAGGCATAAATCAAAAGAGAAGTTAGTAGAAAATAGATATATTTGGAGTTAACAGATTTTTTTTTAAATCTTTAGCGATACTAAGTACCAAACAAATATTTTATCTAATTGCTATTATGATTTTCTTCTGTCCGGCAGTATTAAGAAGTTATTTCTACCAATATTTTTAACTTTATTTAAATAGAAAAATAATACAGAATTGTTAATTAAATTTTTTTATTCCATATCTTCATTTCATCATAAATCGTATAAATCAAATTTCAAATTTTAAAAAATGTTGGGTTAAAACCTGGAAAGCGGTGATGAAGAATATATAAATTAAAAAAGAAGTCTGAGAGCTTTTGTTGTTTTTGTTTTTTTTTTTTTCAAATAAAATTTTTCAGAAACTGGCCTTGAGCTTAACCAAATTATCTATTATTAATTTTATTAAATATTAAAATAAAAACGTTTTATTTAAAAAAATATTTTATTGATTTTATTGTTTGTAGTCAAAAAAAAAGAAATAAAACAATCTGTGTATTTTGTTTTTTTGCTTTTATAAGTCAAGCTTTCGAAAATATATAATCAATGTACTGCAGTCAATTGTTGGGAAGACTAAGAAAAAAAAATATCATAAGTCTTAAAATTTTAAGCTATCTAACTTTGTTTTTAATTGTTTACAGTAATTTTCACATTTCGTAAATTTTTGTACATATTTTTTTTACATTTTTTTTCAAAAAAATTTTTCTTTATTATTTTTTTTTATAATTCCTTTGAATTTATCTATTTTATTAACTATCACATATCATTGTTATTATTTATTTATTTTTTAACTTTTCTTGTAAACGTTTTTTTTTTTTTGCCTCTTTAAAATTATCTGACAATTGTGTACAAAGAATCGATTGAGAGAAAACTTACTTTATTCCCATTTCATTTGACAGCTGGGTCGTGCTATTCTCGCACCCTTCGGACTTTACACCCGTCTGCACTACGGAGCTGGGTCGCATTGCTGTACATCAGCCAGAATTCGCTAAGCGTAACGCCAAGTGCTTGGCACATTCGGTGGATGATCTGAAATCGCATGTTGACTGGGTGAATGATATTAAGTCGTATTGCTTGGATATTCCCGGCGAATTCCCCTATCCGATCATTGCTGATCCGCATCGTGATTTGGCTGTACTCTTTGGCATGTTGGATGAGGAGCAGAAACGCGACGCGGAGATTGGCAAAACTATACGCGCACTCTACATCATTAGTCCCGATCATAAAGTGCGTGTGTCGATGTTCTACCCAATGTCGATGGGCCGAAATGTTGAGTAAGTTAGCAAACTGTATAAAATATTAAAAAGATTTTATATTCTAAAATATCTGTTTTTATGTTACAGTGAGATTCTACGCTGTCTCGACTCATTGCAATTGACTGACAAACTGAAAGTGGTAGCCACTCCCGCGAACTGGACTGTAAGTTATTTGACATACAAAATTTTCCTTCGAACTCTAGTTTACTTATTTTATTTTTTTTTATATCGACAGCCTGGCACCAAAGTTATGATTTTACCCACTGTAACCGATGAGGAAGCCAAACAGTTATTCCCCAAGGGCTTTGATAAAGTGTCGATGCCGTCTGGTGTCAATTACGTTCGTACCACTGAGAATTATTAGATATTAAAATATTTAAAACGTAAAAACAATTTGGCTCGATTCGAGTTGAGTTGGTGCCCTTTAATGTATGCTATAAGTTTGTGCTGATCATTTTAAAAATGATTTTGTGCTTGATTTTTAAATTATTGTTATTTTTAAGTGAAAAGGACAAAAAATAAATTTTGAGTGCAATTCAATATAAGAATTTTAATTATTCACATATGTACATATAAATGTAGCTTGTAGTTGGTTTGCCTACCCATTAAACATTGTTGTTTGAAATTGGTTGGATATCAAATGGAGATCCAATATTTAATTTCAACTGCATTCCTACAGGAGAATCAAATATGAATAATATTTGTGCTCCACTTGATTTTGTATGTAAATTTGACCTCAAACAAGAATTGGCTACTTGAAATTGGTGAGGAATAACTCAAATACTTGATGCAAAAAAATTATATGAGTGAGAACCAAAGTGTTTTATGTTGCCTATTTTTAGGCGGGCCGATTTTTTCTATTCCGTTCAAAAGTTTCAGTATTTTCCTAAACTTTAAAGTATCAAAAGTCGGGATAGCCAGAATAGCTACATACATACATACATATTTTTGTATGTTAATACATCCAAATTCATTTTAGTAAATTGAAAATTTGCTTTATAAATTGAAAATTTGCATGCAAATGTCACTGTATAAAGCTCCTTAAATCTATTTTAGTATATCCAGATTGGTAGGGAAAAAAGCGGGACCGATGAAGGTATTTTCATTTTATTTCACATACCATTTCTCGAATCAACGGCTTCTTAATTAATTTAAAAAAATATTAATTTCAGTTCTGGCCAAATTTTCCGAAATCGAAATCTAGAATAATTTAATTACTTGTATGTATGTAAGTATGCGGCATACCTACATACATATATAATTTGAAATTTATAAAATTGTTCTTATAATTCATAATTTATATTTAATTTCAATAATGCAATATCAGAGCTTTTAGATAATGATTATTAATTGTAATGATCAGCGTTTAGATACATTTTTTTTTTAATTAACTAAATGATTGATTTACATTATTACTACTTTCTCATAATCAATTACCAATTACCATTTAAAATAATCATAATTAACCAATGGAAGAAAAAAAATCAGCAATCAAAAATAATAAAAAATAATATTAATTTTTATTACTTTTGATTATAAAAAAAACTTTTTTTTCCGAACGAAAATATATAATATTTCCTCTTCTATTACAATTTGTAATTTTCAACTTATGCTTACTGAAAAATTAAGTTTGTTTCTTCACAATAAAAAAAGAGATTGATTTTCTTTAATTATTTCTGATAATTATTGTTAATGGCAAATCATCAGGTTTGTTTTTTTGATTATTTCTAATTTTAATTGATTACTAATTCATGAGTTATAAAAACGAACTGAATTAATGAATGATTACCGAACTCATCTAATCGTTATGTAAAGGTTAAAGCTCCGAGGAAAATAAATCAAAGAAATGTAGTAGAAGAAATTGTATATAAGAAAACCAATTTAAAAATATTATTCGTTTACAAGTATATCATTTCGGGCACAGATGCAGTCATTTAATGTAAAAAAGAATTCGACCTGAACTAATGTATTAACATAAGAAAACTTGCCAAATATAAGAATAATACGATATGATTTTAGTAGCCAAAAAGCGAATAATAGTTTAAAATACAAACATACATACGTATGGACTATCTGTGTATTTCCATCAGATAAGCATTTTTAATAAATAAACCACAAAGTATTCGAGTTCTATGGAAAATTGTTTTTTTTTTTTTATTATTAGCACTTGTGCACATTATAAATGTGTATAATCTCACTTATCTTCATTTTTTTTTGTCTGTATAATAACATTATTTGTTTATTTTTAATTTTTTTTTTAAATTACTTAATGGCCACCTCAATTACTTAGTTCTTGTACATTTTTATAAGTATATAATTGACAATAGATAAGAGAAATCTCGAGCATTTGACAACAATAGACGACATTGAAATTATCAAAGCAATAAAGCACACAACAGGTGCATACACTTTGTACTGGCTTAGCTTTAACAATACATAGATTTGTGATTATACTAGATTAAATTTATAATTGATTTCGTTTTGCGAACACCTATGGTAGCAATACAAATGTATACAAAGATTATCGCCAAAAACATAAAAATGCTAAAGCCATTTAGTTCATTGAATAGCAAATACGAGCATATACATATGTTTGTGAATGTTTACAATCTATAAACAAAAAAATTTCCCATTTATCTAAATGCATACATATCTTATTTATGTCTAATAAACCGAAAGTTTTTTTGGCAACAAACAATTTTTTTCTCCTAATTTTTTTTATCTAATAACTACGTTACACTTTTTTTTTAGAATTCAAGTCCTTATTAAATATCGTATTTACTTAATAGATTTACCAACCAAAAATCATTACTTTATCATGTACCTCGTAATCGAGTCAAATTTTCGTGGGCAGTGGAAATTGTTAAAATGATTTAAGTGCATATTTTTAGGCACAGCTGTGTATAAAAATCTTGTTAATATGGCGATCTTAAAATCGAAAGTCTTCCAATATTTTTTCAGTACATTAAGTGACAGTTTTTCGGTGCAAGTTAAACTTTGTATATCGTTTAAACTAAGTTTAAACTCAGTATGTAGTTTTTCAGTCAACTTTAAACGGAGTTAAAACTACGTTTAAACGCCCGATCGTGCACGGTTAAACTTAGTTTAACTTATCAGCTGTTTGCTGACTACTTCGTTTTGGTTGCAACAAATTTAATTGAGCGCAAGTTTAAATTTAAATTGAGTTTAAATAAACTGAGTTTAAACCAGCACTGAAAAACTGGACCTAAATTAGCTGACATATCGTATGATTATTTTCATAGCTATTGTGCCTAAAACTATGTCGAAGAATATAAGCATTATTCCGTCGCTTACACGCAATCAGTGAGCCGTAACTATACATCGAATTTTTAAACTAAAAATGGGGCTAAATAAATTTATTGTCATAATTGCATATAAAAAACAATCCTTGTCATGTCAAAACAATAAGAAAAGGAGTATCGACTATTAAAGCAACTAACTTTTGCGGCATAACTTTAGGCAGACTTGTTAAGGAAATAATCATGCGATGATTTCATCATAAGCGTAGAAAGAGCTGAAAGCATTTTACGTAAATCTGACCCGATTTCGAGTTGCATGATACGGTCTTTAGGATCGTTGTCACTACGAATGTCGTTGTCTCAATGTTGAACTGTTAGCATGTAATTTTTTGTGCGTTTGATTTAATAAGTGATTGTTTTTATTTTAAATATTGACATTGCGCTCCCGGAAGCAAATAGAATAACTCTTGTTCTTCTCTGGCTGTTCAACAGTTTATTCGTTTGCAATGAAAGTTGTACTTGTTGCTCATAATTATTTAGAATGTGTAACAACTTTAACTCAATTTTAATTTTTTTTTTGAGTAATTTTTAAGGGAATCTAAAAGCAGTCACTTATCACTTTGTAATAAGCTGTTCAGTATGTTTTTCTAAAAAATTTAATATATTTTAATTCAGAAATTGCACAATTCGAAAGAGTTTCATAAATTTAGATTTAATGCTGGTACCTAAGGAAAAGTTGTTTCTTATACAAACAAAAAAAAACCATTCTTACCGGCATTTCGGGAACTCTTTATTGTTTAAATGTAGTATTACTTATGCCGAGATTCTGTATATCTAATCTTATCTCAAGTTTCAAAAATTGTATCTTTTAATGTTCCTTTGTATTTTCATTTTCTGTAACCCATTAATCATCTAATAGCAAATTTGAGATTTTATATATTATATTAGATCCTTTATCTTAAGACTACTGAATGATAACTGATCTAAAATGAACATTTGTTGGAGACTATATGTAGACAGCTTACAGAATTCCGGCATTAGTTTCATGATGACAAGGAGATTAATATTTTTCAAGAAATTACTTAGGGCAACAATAAAAATCCCCAGGGCAAAGTAGAAATGAAATAAGGAAATATTTAAAAAATTACAATTGACTGCGCAGATACCTAATTACATTTAAAAATTAAGTGTGACTTTTTTGAAACGCTTAAAATAATATTGTTGTAGCATAGTTTTAGATTATAACAATAAAATCTAAAATAATATATATGATTTTACAAAAATATTTGAATGTTTATGATTTATTTTTAATTTACGCATTTTAACACAATTTTATGGAAGTTTTTGGTGCTTGTTATACTTTCTTATTTTATTAAAGTGAAAAATAACCAGTTTGTTGTCAATATTTTATTTACTAACTTTTGTTGACTTGATGGAAAAAATTAGAGAAATTTTAAAAAATATAAGGTGACCATATCGGCTTGAACAGCAGATATGAAATGGCTTAAATTTTAAATGAAACAACTTTTCTTTGGTATAATTTTTACGTATTTAATATTTTTAAGTTAAATGAAAATAAAAACAAAGTTCACAGACATGCCGCACTGTCCCTTATTCAGAATTAAACTCTGCTGCAACATAATCAATCACAATTTTTAGGATCTTGAAGTTGCATGGGCGACTTGAAAAGCAAAATAGTTGAATTCAAAAACCAGACGCTATGAGTTTTGATCAATAGCATTGATTTTCGAATTGCAATACAAGAGTAGTACCAAAAGTAGTTATTATAATTGCTAGTAACATCACAATAACAAAATTTTTTTTGTAACACAATTTTTCTTGTGATTATTTTCAGATTACGTATTTTTTCTTTATTTTTTTACAAAAATATATGTGTAGCAAATATTTCTCAAATGATATAAGGCGCTAGAGCGAAAATTATTGAGCTCTTTTTATATGGCAACATATCAACTACAAAACTTTTAAATTACTTAATTTTTGTATTAAAAATGCACTCCTTTGCAATCGGTTGGAACTCGCTTGGAAACTTACTTAATGACAGTATTTGTGTGCTGAACAAGCATGAGATTCTTAGATGTAATTTTCACTCTGAATTCCTAATCAATTTCTTTTTTACTGTTCGCATTCGCAATAATTTTCGATATATTATCGATATATTTACTAGCAAAATATAATGCATATCGATACTTATTGACATCTTAATAATCGGTATTTAAGTTTATCGATATTTTCAACACTTATGCCAATAACATTTTTGGCATTTCTGTCGTCACCAATCTTCGTATCGTTTATCGTGTTCGTTTTTAAAGTCGTGTACGTTCTGTTTTTCACTTTACATAATACTGTAAGTTTACAGCTGTTAAAGCCTTAACGCCCATTTCAATATTATACGAGCAAAATTTATAGCGTTATTTGCTCTCACGAGTTTTATTCGCACGCGAACGCAACGATTCGGTAAAATGGCTGTTAAGGCAAAAAATCGCACTAAAAATATGAATGTGTACTAAATTGTGAAATCGATTTCTCTAAATCGTTATATGTAATTATATACAAAAAAAATTACAATCAATAAAACTATATATTACTTATTTGTGCTTAATAATTAAATTCAGTAAAAACTAGGTGTTTGTATTAGCAATAACGATGACACATTCTAAATTTATGTAATTAAGCTTGTATGTATGTATCTACAATTTGAAATTAACTAAGTGAGCTAGTTGAGAGGAAAAAATACAGAGCTACTTATGCAAAAATTATTTTTTGATATTTCAATAAAATAAAGTTGCAACAAAATTACACTAAATTATGCTTTGACACAACCGCTTCGTTTCTCGTTTTCCCCCTTCAATTAATTTTGTTCCACGCGGCTTTCGCCCACTCCGCACTCTCTCCCAACTCACTTGCATTGTCAACATTTCGGTGTATTACTAACCGAGCTGCCCGTCTCCAAGTGTTGCATCAACAACTGTTGCAGGCTCGTTCGCAGCGCACGTTCCTCGTTCATTTGCAACTTCATTTGTGACATTTCCTGTTGCATCTGGCGAATGGCTGTCCATAATTGACGCAGTGTCGGTGTCATGTCCTCGTTTTCCAGACCTAAATTTTGGTTAGTTGGTTGATTGGTTGATCGATTGGTTTGTTGAGTAGCAGTTTGGGTTGTTGTTGTTTGCAAAGAGGTTTAGCGTGTTGGTGGTGATCATGTTGTTGTTGTTGTTGTTTTGGTTGTTGTTGGCGGTGGTGTTCGAAGTGGTAAAAGAAAAGAAAAAAACATAGAATATTGTGGAATGGTGTAGCTAGCTGTGATAAGACGAAAAAGTTGTTGCTCAATTGTGATTTTTATGGTGCAAATTCTTTGAACAAAACTAATTTTTGCTTATGACAAATATAATGTACGAATATTAAAAAAATGCACAAATCTAAATAAGTAGGTATGCACGTGTAGTTTACGCAAAATATATGTACATATATTAAAGCCCAAGACAGCATTTAAATTTATGTGAAAAACTAAAAAACCAATGCCAAAATACCTAATAAAATCGACAAAAAATATTCTGCTCAGCCTTGGCGATGATTTATTAATAACTTACGTACAGAGATCTAAACCAAAATAATGAATACAAATGTCTTCTTTCTTAGAGTGAAATGGCGCTAAGATCACTTTTAAACAGATGCCAGATTTTTATTGAAGTTAAAACAAAACTTCAAAATAAAAATTTCTTAAAATAAAAACAAAAGAAACTTAACTTTCAATTATCATTACAAATAACCGAATCGGTTTGGTAATCGATACTGAATCGATATTGTCATCGTCGATTATGATATTGACGATAACGATCGTTATTCGATATTGCTGAAATCTTCGTCATCTCCCTTATCGCTTGTGATTCTCATTAATCTGTCGACTTAAAAAAAAATGTTTATGTAATAAACCCAGAACTTGTTTAGAAAAATTGGAATTGGTTTTAATATCGGTTTGGGTTTTCAAATTCATATTGCCATTTGTTTAAGTAAAAAAAAATGTAAGTACGTATGTTAGTACAGATATTGATGTTGGTATATATAAAAATGTATACTCGATAAAAATCAACAAATGTAGAATAATAAAACTAGAGATGGGCAGCTATTTAATAACCAAAAACCACAAAGTTGTATCAATTTTCCAAGGCTGAGATATTCGCAATTCATTTTATAATATAAGCGATTTATTTTTTTGAATGTCTAACAATAAGTATGCAGTTATGTATGTATTTATGTATGTACAATTACTGCGAAAAGAAGAAAGTAAAAACATTAGCGCTTTAAATTTTTAACTACACTATGGTATTAATATATGTAAACGGTACGAAAAACTAAAGAAAAAAGTATTTAGCAACATGCAGCCAAAACTTGTCAACATGTTCCCGTTTATAGTCTGGGTTTTTGTTGTTGTGGTTACTTTTGTTGTTGCTGATTGTGTGTGTTGCCGCTATATATAAAATAGTTAAACAGCAGATCATTTTTTTTTTGACTTGGTCAATATTAAAAGATTTTATTATTTATTTCAATTTGTTTTAGTTTTTTTTCTAGTTAAATTTCCATTTAAAACTTAATGCAAAAACCTCACACACTGGATCATGATGACTTAGTATAAGTTACTTAAAAGACTCGTGGCTAACTTAAACATTAGCAAGTACATTGAAATTGTACATATTTTTGATTTTTCTTGTTTAAATTTTTTTTGTATTGAATACATACAAACAATTTACTTATAATATTTATTGTTACTTTGCATAACATTTAAAGCATACACTTTTGATTTATTGATTTTTGTTTTTTTTTTAATTAATTCTTTGTTCACCATTTATAAATATATTTTTTGTGTAAAAAAGTGGGCATCCAATATACGCAAATATATAACAAAACATTTTTACCCAATAAATGGAGATTTCAAAGGCTAAACACTAATATTTATAATATTTAATTCATTTTACGTCTTTGGTAAAAGTTAGTTATAACACAAAAATATATAAAAAAAAAAAAATTTCAAACATTTTATTAAAATAGTAAATGACTAATGAAATGCATTTGAAGCGAATATTTTTCACATGCATTCCGTTTTATCGTTCGGTACATTTTGAAAATTTGATAAATAATATTACACTACTGTTTGCAAATCGTTCTCGTTGAGAAAAGGTAAGAATGGCAAATGCAATAAATAAATTAGTTAAAACTCTTCAAAGCTCAAAAAAAAATTGTTTCTCTGCCACGCTGTTTTTAGCAGCGTTAAAAACAGTAAGAAGAAATTTATTTCGCATAATAGTGCAGCAAACATGGCTAGCGGCAAGATTGGACTTTATTGAAGTCATTGAAAGCAGTATAGAAAAAAATTTAATTTGAACTAATTTTTCGACAGCCTCAATTTCGCTTAAAATTCATTAGCCTTAATGCTTTTGGGAGATCTCTACAAAAAATATATTTTATACAAATACTAAAATAATTCATCTAGAGATGGTTTTTTTTTGTCACACTACTTTCATTTTAGAAAAATTTTACGTCTTTGCATACATTCAAATAGGAGTTTGTTTGATTTTTTTAGAATCCTAAACATATGGAAAATAAATATTGTTCGTATGGATTTAATAACGTATTGATAAACTTTATCGTGTAACTCGAATGTGACTCTTAACAAAAATTGTGGAGAAAAAATAACATAGCATAATTTTAGGCATTTCATATAAATAAGAAACTACTGGAAAATATATGAAAATCGAATTGGTAATCTACTGAATAATAATTAAAATATTTGATGGACATCGCTTATTTTGCTCCAAAGGATTATTTTTGTTTCTTATAACGTAAAAATAACCTAGGACATGGCAACTACTGACGACCGTATATTTAAATACCAGAAAACTAATATACGTAATGTCAGTTATAAAAATGTTAATTTCACTTGATATTACAGACCTTCAGACTGTGAAATAATAATAAAAAATTGTATCAACACTTTTGATTCAAAGCTTTTGAAGTGAGGACCTTTTTGCCTTTTCAAACTGAAATTACTCCTACTTCGGCAAAACTGCGGCTATTGACGATATTTGGCAAATGTTGCAACATAACTTGGCAGCAGCTTACACTCCTCATGAAGCACTAACAGTTGATGAGCAGTTGTTCCCTTACAGAGGCCGCACCCGCTTCACACAATATATTCCGTCAAAGCCAGCTAAGTATGGTTTGAAAGTATGGTGGTTATGCGACTCACAGAGTTATAATCCTGTGAAGGGAATGATATATTCTGAAAAACTGCCAAACCAACAACGGGAGATAAACCAAGGGCAGAACGTAGTGCTGGATCTTGTGAAAAAATATTTAGATGCTGGCCGTACTATATACGCGGATAATTTCTTTACCACTCTTGACTTGGCGCGTATTTTGTTGAGGAGAAAGACCGCATATGTTGGTACAGTGCGCTACAACAAAACATTCATTCCACAGGAGTTCAAGAAGAACCCGAAGCGCACCATCAATAGTACATTATTTGGGTCCAACGTATGGGGATATAGCGTTATGCTCATACGTGCCGAAAAAAAATAAAGTGGTGAACGTGCTCTCCACAATGCACTACACCTGCCTCGTTGACGAGCAAACCGAGAAGCGGAAGCCCTATGCCATATTAGATTACAACGCCAACAAATGCGGCGTTGATACCATGGATCAAATGCTAGGCACTTACAGCTGCAAAAGAGCAACACAACGATGGCCGTTGGCCATGTTTTATAATATGCTGGAGGTCGCTGCATTGACTGCTTTTACGATTTACAACGAAATGAAGCCCATAAAAAGGAGTGACAGACGGCGGTCATTCTTGTTACTGCTAACGAAACAATTGGGCACACCAAATATCGAAGAACGTGCCCTGAACAACCATATAACCCTATATCCAAGGATACGCAATGCGATGGAAGCATTCGATGTCAGGGTAAGAAAAACATCTTCAAATTCAAGAATAGAATATATATTTATTTGTTTTTTATTTTTCTTTTCATTTCAGATATTACCAAGACCGATGGAAGGCAATGCACCGTCGTTTGCGGCTAGATCAAGTAGACCGTCATGTCGCCTTTGCCGTTGTGAGTACGGGCGGCAGCGGAAAACGCGGGCATACTGCTTCGGCTGCGGCAACGCTGCTTGCCGAGAACATAGCACACTTTTACATCGCTGCAACACATGCGCAAAGGGCGGGGGACAAGAAGTACACGCTCAACAACAATAATTTTTAAACTTTTTTATAAGTCTTAAGAAAATTAAAACAAAAAAAAAAATTTTTAAATTAAAAAAATTATTTTTGTACGAGTATGTAGAATTTAGTTATAAACAATAAAAACAAAAACAAAATCAAAAAAAAAATGTTTATATGAAAAAAAACATGATTTACAAAAAAGGTACGTAGGGGCCTTTTCACACGGCCGTGAAGTTCAGAACTGTCACTCTTCGGAGGGTTAAGTACATTATAAAAACGCTATCTACAAAACTATAGTTCACAGCCTTCGAATCGTGTCAAAAAAAAAACCTCGCGTGACTATTATCAATACTACTATGCCTATAAATATGCATCAAAAATTTTATTAAATTTAAAGAATTTTTTTTTGCATTTTCTATACGCTTACAATTTAATTTTTTGCGGCATATTTTTAGGCACAGTGATGCTAAGATTAGTCAAGTGAAGAGGTAAAGGTAAATTTAAAAAAATTAGTAGTTGATATCTCAATGGTAGCTGTTTCTGATTTCCAAACAACTGCCTAAGATTATGCAATATTTCAAAATATTTTCAATAACTAATTTACATAAAATATATTTAGATACAAGTACATTGCGTAGCTTGGGATTGAGCGTACACAAAGACCTAGTATCGACAACGTAATAGTATGTACTGTTACATTGGCAAATTACATAAGTACAACAGGCAATATTATAAATAAGATCTCGCTATATAATTGAAGTACATCATATATGAGTAAATTAAGTATATATTTACTTTAGACACAATCAGCATACAAACACATGCTTGTATTTACTTTATACATATGTATTAAAAAGTATGTACAATAAATGTGTTTATATATCAAATAGAAAAGCAAAATCATTATAATTTTATGTAAATGTAAATGCATTTCTTTAATATGATAGCTAAGCAAGAGTAAAGCTATTGCATGATGGCCCGATTATTAAAACACTGGTTGTCATTGCACTTAAAACAAAGTTTAAAAAAAATACAACTCTCCAGCTTCATCAATTTTTCAATTTCTAACTACCTTAATAAACAATACAAATATCATTTTGTTGCCGCGCATTTTGTTTCCGCGCATGCGTGAAGCCTCTGTCACCAAAACAGTAGGTATAAATATAAAAATAATATTAGCATATATGTATGTATATACAAATATCACTTATACACTAAATATTTAGCTAATTTGGCTGCAGCATTTGCACAAAAATTAAAATAAATAATAAACTAATGACTGCGTCGCAGCGTCAAAAGAACAATGCAATAAATTAGCAATTAGCAGCCGCAGCCATATGGCGGTGCTGGCAGCGGTCGTTAGTACAGGTGCATCACACGCACCGCACGCTGCCAGCAAGCGTGCATGAAGCGTTTTAATGCAGCCGCCACTTAACAATCAATAATTGTTCATTTTGCGCCATTGCTTCATCACAAAATTACCGCAACACCAGCTGCCTGAGTGACGTTGACTGTCGCCATCGCCATTGGTGGCGCCCATTTCGTGTGCCGTGCAAGTTCCACCGTTGGTACCGTTGCCCAGCAAGGCGGCGCCACAACCGCGATGTCCATGTTCGGTCGCATCATCGCTATCGCGCGCATCATCAACAACATCTTCGCCGCCAGCGAGATGCGGTGTACTGCGACGCAGCGGCATCATTTTATAGCCGGCGGCCTGTCCGTAGCCCGACATCATGTAACCGCCACCATAACCGGCGTAACGGTATGAAACCGTCGTTTCGAATGATCGATTCAAACGGCGATCGTACAATCCGGGCGCTGGTCCTCGTTGCTGCTTTTGTGGCTGTAACTGTGGCGTCGTCGGCTCTTGTTCGGTTATCGTGAGCGGCGTTGAGTCGAGTCGTTCCGAGTCGCTGCGATTGCGCGCCGCCGTCGACGTTGACGCAGGCGGTGGTGAACGCTGATGCGTCTGATAGCTATTCTTCACCAACTTCGGCGATGGTTTATTTTTGCGTGGCAAGAGTGGCGTCATAAAAATATTGTCGTATCCCGAACCGAAGCCACTCTTAAAACGATTGAGTGACTTGCGTGTTGCGCGCTCCTCTGAGAGTGCGCGTTCATAGATTGGCAGACTAGAAGGACCCGCGCCAGCGGTGGAGGAACCGGATAGTGAATAACGATAGCCGCCGGCATACGCGCCGCCAGCTAGGCTCGTGTTGGCAGCATTCAACGATGAAACCGAACTAGAATATAAATTGAAATTGTTTGGACTCGCCTCGCGCCATATGTACGACGAATTCAGGCTATTGGTGGAGTTTTGTTGATTGGTTGCACCGCTGCTGCCTGGAAATGGCAAACCTGTATTGCAGAGATGTGGCAGTTGTGGATTCGAAGTGGAGAAGGGTTTGCTGGTTTGCAGCTTTCCGCCGCGTATCGGTAGGCACGGTGTCCATGGTTGCAGGGCTAAATGGGTCGGAACAAAATTGTAAGAGAATGCGGGGAAAAGAGAGAAAGACAAAGATAGAAATGAAATCGAAGAACGAAAAAACAAGACGGACATTAACGAAACACAATTATGTGGAAACAATAGAAGCCAAAAATCCAATTAAAGCACAGACGACGATAAATAAATGGGGACAAAATAAAGCGCATTGACCAAAAATATTAAGAATACAAATATAGACCAAAACACCACAAAAAATGCAACAAAATTCCAAAAACAATAGGAACAACAAAATGTAACATGGCGGGGTTAAATAAAACAAAACTAATGAACGGTGAATTGCGCGGCCATTAATGTGTTTAATTTATTTGAGAAAAGATATTGAAAGTAGGACAATTAGAAACTAAGGAAATTTTTTTTAAATGTTTACCAGCAAAAAGTTCGAAAGTTTTATATGATTGTATACAACAACAAATTAGCATTAGGCTAGGCTAGTTTATGTACAGAGTGTTTATGGCATTAGAAGTGGGATGATTTGCTGAATAAGTTGAAGTGCTTGGTTAGTTAGGTGGAAGGAACCCGCTTTTAGATAAAAAAAAAGATGTTAAATTATTTGATTCCTATGAAACCTTAGCGATAAACAATATTACAAAGGGCTTTGCTAAACAAATTTTCTAAAGAAACCACTAATATTTAGTTCCGAAAAGATTTTGGAACAAACGCTTGTGGCACAAAAACTGACATTCACCACTGGGTAAAGACCAATTCACAGTTCTACTTTATGCCTTTGACAAAATTCATCACTTGACTAAGAACAGTGTTACTACGCCTAAAATTAAGCCGCCAAAATGTATATTAATTATATACTTAAAATCAAGAATTTGCTATATAGTTTTAGGTTAGCAGCCCTGGCAATAGTCAAGCAAGGAGTTTGTTTCAAGACATGGGGGCAATGTGATTTCCTTTTACTGAAGCCGTCAGTGTTGTAAAATGGAAAACATCATAAGAATTCACAGTCACAGCCACAAAACGAATTATAAAAATTTAGATATTTAAATACTAATTACTTTTTATCTTGCGTGAGATCGGTTCTCAGTGGAGTGTCAGAAAAATTATCGAGTACATCGTTTAGTTCTTAGATAACATATTTATGTTTTAGGTATCGAACCTTTAATCCTATTTATAGCAAAGCTAAATATTTAAATAGCAATATTCTAATGGAATAAATTATTGTTGTATCAAAATCTTTCGGGATAAAATTAATTTTATTGGTCTATTAAAATTTGTTATTTTATCCTTTATGATCGTATTACAAATATTAATTACCGAATTTTGGATGAAATACTGATTTTTGAAAACAATTAATCTATAAAATCAAAACAAAAGCTTGAAATTAAGGGATGTCAAAGGGAACTAAAACGGAGAAGCATGTTCCTTTGCTATTTAAACCATAATTTTATAAAAAAAAAATTCGTCTGCCAAAGTCAATATATTAGTATTTGTTACAAATAAAGTCAAATCAACTTAGAAAGAGGATTTATTGACTATAGCGCCACCTAGCGAGTTTGAAGCTTTTGTTATCATGTGAGCCAAATCGAATACGACTCCAGGGTCACATAAATCGTCTATTGAAAGGCAGCAATTTTTTTTCTGTCGTGGTTACTATATACACATACGTGTACATATTAGTTAAAGTAGCCTAAGTGGCTTGCTTTTTCAATTTTGACTTTAGCAAAAAAAAATTAATAAGTTTTCCATAAAAACAACAATTTTTGTTTGGCTAAATTGTTGTTTTGAAACCCAGTAAAATATTGCTTCAAAGGGAAAATGACAAAGTCGAGATTAGTTGCCACAGGCATAATTGTTAGTGTGTATATTTAGGTATCTATGGATATACCAAACATTAAGAGGTTACCTTTTTAGGATCAAACAGCGAACTCTTTCGTTAATAGGATACACCAAATGGATATAAACAAGAATGGTGACGACAATAGCAAACAGGACACACAAAATACTGGACAAAATTTTAAATCGCAATAAACACGAACGGACAGCCGCACAATGTAAATTAATTCGAACTTAATGACAACCAAACCAAGGGAGAGTAACTGAAAATGCGATGTAAAAAATGATACTTCAAATTAAATTACAAATATTTAAATACTCGTGTGGCAGTTCATATTTTTATACTATTTTCCAATTAGTTTTTTAATTCAACTTTTAGACATGTGGTTTTTAAGAAGAAAAAAAAACGCCTATAATTTAAAGAATTTAGGTTTATTATGTTTTAAAAATGATTTCGGGCAAGTGACCGCCGCGGCTGGCTGGAATAAATTCCAGCCGAGAGGCCCAATTTTCGACAACTTGTTGCAGCAATTGGGGTCGTATGACAGCAATAAGGCGCCGAAAATATTTTCTTCCAAGGCGTCTTGAATTTGCAAACCAAAATGAGTTGATATAAATCAAATAACAGCGGTAAAAAAGACCAACTCCGAAAAAAGTATTGATTCATTGAAAACCACACGTCTAAAAACACATCCTATATCCTATATAATATTCATATTAACAATTTTCTTTCTGCTTTACCCTTTTTATGTTATATTTAATTAAATATATATTGTGTTTTTGCGGTTTTGTGTTTATTTGTGAGGCAGTGTAAACAAATGAGTTTTATTTAATTCTAGCTTTAATTAGTTAAACTAAATGATGGTTTATTATGTTGGTATGTACATATGTACGTATGTATGTATATCTAATAGATGTTAACTATTACATACGGGAATGTAACAGCTATTGCTTAATCTAAACCAATGTGTAAAACTAAAAAATACTTTAGCTGCTAATTAGCGCTATTGGCTATTATTATTAATATTATTTTTTTTTAATTTTAACTTATACAACTAAGCGTTTTTTAAATTCATCATTTTCGAGTTCTGATTTGACTTATTGTTAAAAAGCACTTTACAAATCATATGCTTTGAAATTAAAACTTAATCATACAAATTTTCTTCTTCTCTTTTTAATATATTTTAATAATATAAACGATATTAATATTTTTAGAAATAAATAAAAATAAATATAGTATAAAATTACGAGCAGCAATTATGAAACCCACAAAAAGCAGAAAATTGTAATGCAATAACAAACATAATGAGCAAAAATAAAGCGGCGCTCTTCAATTTTGCTCAACATTTTTGCAAGCGCATTTTGTGCAAAATGGCAACCAAAACGTTTAACAATTTTCTCCAAAAAAACATAACCACAAGCAATAGAATGAGATATGAGGCGAAGAAAGTCGTAATATAGCAAATGCACCCACTGTTAAATAATGTGCAATATAATAACTGAGTAACCACCAATGAATAAGAGGGTGTATGTGTGTGTATGTGTGTGTGTGTGTGTGTATAACACTTACCCGAATGTATGGTGTTGCGGGTGGTATTCTGATAGGCGGCACAGTAACCTTCAAAAACTCTCAAAACCAGCACATCTTCTTCGAAAGTTGGCTGCAACCGCCGACCGCTGCAATAACTGGCTAACGCATTGGCGCTGCCACTGCCACTGGCGCCACCACCACTGCCGCCACTACCGCTGCCACCACCACCGCTACTGCCATGCGTCGTGCCATTTAGCAGATTGGGACGCAGTGGAGGTGCTGGCCGCAGGTTCGTTATACTCCAATTAGCTGTAAGTGGAATTTTTTTTACAAGATTAAACGAGTTCACAAAATGAGCAATCCATTTTTTAAAAAGAGAACGTACTATGTATGTACATATATTTAAATTCTATTTACCACTGTGTTATTCACCCTTATCGGGAGTTTCGCCCGAAAAAAATTCATCCGAAATTTTTTTACTCGCCCAGATTGCGAGTTTCACACGAAATAAATTTCGCTTCAAAAATTTGAACATGGAAATTTCAACTCTGAATGTGTGTACTTGAAGTGTAAAATTATCAAATAATTCAAATTCAAAAGAAATTTGACAAAATTTACCAATTTTTCAGATCGTTAAAATATAACAGTCAATAAAGAGGCATTTATTCCGCTAGTTGGGAAGCGTGCCTGCGATTTTTCGCTGAAGGTGGATACTAAAAAGGTTTAGGTACAGTTTTAAAATTGGGCTGGCGCAATCGTCTTTTAGTCAGATTATGTAAGAAATGTTAAAATTAAAGAGCCCATATTATTCCTGGAGTGGGAAAAACCTACGCTGGAAGACACACCACTTTCAAATATAAATTGTTACCCCTTACATTTTTCTGGTTTTCTTTGACAAATCCTCTTGCAATATCAGGCTTTTCCTGCATTCTACTTAATATTATCTCTCTTTGAACTTTGTTTACTGTTTTGTTCCTGGAATAGGCGATCTTATGTAAAAAAATTTTAATTAAATTACTTACACTTTGAATCCGCGAAATTTTTCGCCTCTCAAAAAATAGTGAGAAGATTTAACTAATCCGCCAACTATTTCCGCCCGAAATTAGTGGAAACAATGTTCGAAAGCGGAGAATTTCCGCCCGAAATTTATAATAAGCGGACAGTAAAAAGTGAATTATATCGGGCGAAAACGAAACTCACAATAAGGGTGATTATGTAACTCGAAGGAGTCACATTTTCGATTAAAGAGCAAAATTACCGAAATCGTTTATTGCATAATTTTAGGCACTGCATATAGTATATTTTAACCCATAAACGAATACTACTGCGACTAACCTCCTAATTCTAACAAACATAACACAAATCACCGACTAACTCTTGTGATATTTACTGCGCCTAAAACTATACGCTCTAAAATTTTCTATTGAATGCGCAAGAAATACGGAGTAATTTCCTTTGATATATCATCACTTAAGTTTCCAGCGCAGTAAATATCGCAAGAGTGAGGCGATGATTTTTGCGATGTTCGTTAGAATAAAGGGGTAAGTCGCAGTTACTTCTTTCAAAACTAATCAAATTTGAGTGGCATATCCATAGGCGCACTTATTTTGACAATTATCAATTTATTGATTGTCTACAGAGGCTAGTTGATGCTATTGAATTGACGTGGATACATATATACATAATAGAATAGATAGGCTGTTAACATCACCTTTTGTGTTTCCTATCCTTGCGCTTGTGCTTGCTGCCATGCTTCCCGCCGCTGCCGCTGTGTGTTGGCTCTTTGAAATACTGCTCGATGTCGGGACTAAACTTGATTTGTGGTTTGGCGCCACCGGATGATTTGGTAGACTTTGTTGTTGTGGTGGAAGATGATGATGAAGTGATGGAGGTTGACTGTGCGTGTATTGATTGAAGCTGAGGTGGTGATTGAACGACAGGCTCCGTTTGTGTTGTGACTGATGCGACAACGATGTTGCCATTGACGCCGCCGCCGCTGCTGCTGCTGCTGCTGCCGATGCTGTGTTGTGGGAGTTTGTGCGTTGCGTCGCCAACATGCCGAGGTTCGCGGGTGGAGACATCTAAAAATGGAATATAAAAGAAATTTCATTGAGTGAAATAACGGCATTTGCTACACTAAAACGGTGTTAGTCTTCAAAACTGTTCGGAACAATAAAATATGTTGCATTTAACAATTAGAAATGATTCTTTTTAAATTGCTTTAAATAGTTAGTTTTTTTGTTGGAATTTATGATTGTTTTGTAGTTATTAAATTTGTTTGGTTTTCGTTTTTAGTTTTCGCACGGATGCAACCACTGTCACAGCTGAAGGATAAGCGCAAGCAAGCGAAACGAGCAAATGCGATGGCCAAGTAGTGGACTGTGGTGACTGAGATGTATTTTTATTTCCATTAGATCCAAAATTCTATCAACTCTGATACATATGTGGACTTATCGCTGATTAACATTTTGTCATTGTGGGTTTATTTTTGTTTTATTATCGGATGAATGATGAATTGGCAAGCAGATGATGTGATATTGGACAAAAAGCAAAACAAATGTTCAGAAACAGTTAGGGTGTTACTCAAGGGTACGCTGTTGCTTTAAGGCATCACTAGCGTTACTCAATGTTTCGTATTTTTTAGCAGTTGCGGGTTTCTTAAAGCTCTTACCATACTATAATTATCAGTACGCCCGTAAATATACACACACAAGTTAATAGGTGTTTTAATTTTTTTTAACCGTGAGCTTGCGAGCTCTGTGCCTAAAGGTATGCAATTTGAATCAGCAGTAAGATTTTTAAATTAATTTTACCTAATTTTTGGCAACAAATATTCACTTACTTTGCAAATGTCAACTCTGCCTAAAAATATGTAGCAGCAAAGATTAAAAATACAATTGGAAATTGGTCATTGCGAAAATAAGACGATATTTTAAACAAACTTTTGCAATGTTTACATTTTTGCGAACTTTAGAAATCTACTGTATGTTGCAGCAATGTGATTATGCAATTAAAGTGGTCAAATATTTGCGAATAACGAACCCGCCTAAAAATATGCAGCATTAATACCAAAAGATATGTTAAAGAACCTTGTATGGCAGGCATTACTCGTCTGCGATTATTGCATATTTTTAGGCATGCTTGCTATTCCTTTTACAATTTTAAGATAAATATTAGAACTTCACAGCAGCCCTTATTTATTACAAAGTCGTAAGGTTTTTTAAGCGCGAAATATGCGAATTTGAGTAACGCTAGTGACGCTTGAGTGCTCAGTCTTCTTTGTACAAGCCATTAATGGAAAAGGCATAACTAGCGCGCTCACAACTCAAATGCCAAACGGTAAGAATTTAGAGAAACATTTGTTAAGTAACGTGCACACAATTGAACTTGCACAAGCGCCTCTAAATGCCGCCGCGTAACACCTGCCAAGCAGCCGGCAAGCAACACGCGACGGCTGAGGAACGTGCTTATTTGTACAATTTTCTTGCCTTTTGAAATTGCCGGAACATGTATAGAGTTTGCATTTGAATGAGAAGAGTGTCGCTCTACAGCATTTTCACCAGAGTCACACGATGCTTGAGCGCCATCATCGTCGACCATCAGCAGGGAACCTATCGATGCGCCTCTCGCAATAAGACCCTTACAAATCGGGCAATCCAATGAACTCGTCGTGCTTGAAACTGTTGAAGTGCTTGTGGTGGTGGCAGTAAAGGCACCGCCATTGCTAAATGATACGCGACTTAAGCGCTCACTGCCGGAAGCGGATGTAGCTAGCGCATCAGCTGCGTAGTCATTATCACTCTCGCCTGCCAAGCACAACAGGCACTGCGCCATGGAGGTGGTTGTTGTGGTGTTCGTGTCGCATTGGGCCATCGAACTGGATCTACAGCACACACATTCACGACAAAGTGAGGAGTAAGCGGTGCCTTCACTGAACCCACTGCCGCCGCCAGACACACACGACACACAGCTAGCACAACTGGAGCACATCGAACAACGCGAATCATGGCTAAATGCCGGCATACGCAACGCATTAGCTATGCCGCGCACTACCGCCGGTGGCAACTTTTCTTTCTTCCACCAATGCGCGTACATACCAGAACGAAAAAGTCGCCCATCAGCTGTACTCGCGCCCGCAGTTGAGTCTGTATCATCGAGACTAGAGCAAAATCGCATATTTGGTTGACTACCAGTCATCAACTGGTGAGTGGAGCTGCTGGCCACAGACCCAATAGTTGCATTGCTCTCGGATATTTGCAACTCAGCCGTAGTTTGTGTATAGACTGGTGCGCCGCCAACTGCCGTTCCAGGTGTTGTAAATGTGGGCAGCGAGCATTGATGTGAGAAACGTTGAGAATGCGCATCGCTTTCAACGCTTTCCACGACATCCTGTGTCGCTTCGGGCGTAAGGAATTTAGCGCGAAACATGCCGCAGACATCGAATCGCGTGAGATCAGTAATGGTATTGGAATCGGCAGTATTAGTTGACGCCACTGCCATTGGAGATATACCTTGAACGGCGTCATAATTACCGAATTGTGTATCGTTTACTAGCGGTGGATCTGGTGAGGTAATCGTACAACTCCCAGCCATGCCAGAGTCGCTGGATCGTGGACTGGGGCACTGAGAGCTTTCACAGCATTTGCATTTCGTGCTCGACGCATCGTTATTTTCCCTGCGTAACTGTTGTTGCTGCTGACGGCGCATGCGATCCATTGGAATGTTGCTGCGGTCTAAATGTTCATTGTTCATGCTCGAATTGGCGTTGGCTTGGTTGCCGGGGTTGTTGCCACTGGTTGATGGTCCCATATACAATGCAGCTCCATCGGCGGTTTGCTCATTCGACATTTCTATAAATTGATAGCTGATGCAACGTCGCATTGAATTGGGACGTTTCTGTTTATCTGAACCACCACTACAACGTTGCGGTTCAATATAGAGTTCAGTCGTGGACTGGCTATTGTGTAAGGCAGCAGCAGCAGCGTTGTCGGTATCTTGACGTTGCTCTGTTGTTGTTGTCGAATTGTTTCCCTTTTGCTCCTGTTCGATGCTCCGAGAACCCTGGTCGAAAAGAAATTGCGGTTTGAACATTGTAGGTGGCGAAATGATGTCGTCGTATCCCTCCGCAATTCTATGTTCGGATAAAAGGCTATTCGTCAGCAAGTCAAAGCAAAAAAGTTATGCAGCAATTTACTTTAGTCGCCAACTAACAAATGGCCTCATGGCATAAAACCCAATACATGTCAATTCGAGTAGGTAAAGTTATCACCGATTTAAATATATAAAATGCTTTAGGTTTAACGTTTTCGAAATTTTGGCGAATAAAGTTAAGCAGCACTAATGAACATTTTCATAAATTATTTCAGCCAAATCCTTTGCTGCGAAACCTTGCTAAAAAGATTGGTATACTGGTCTTACCGTACTTTAATCGTTATAAGTATATCGACATTGTTATCGATAATTATCAATATCGGTATCGATATATTTATAAATAGATTTTGAAAAGAAAAATATTTTATCAATAATTTTTTAATGTTTTATCGATAACTTTGGGGGAAATATCGATAACTTCCGAAATATTTTGCATTCGAATTTATTATCGTCACATTGTTGGCAACTGTCGATTTATAAACGAAAAATATTGTATCGATAATTTTTGAATGTTTTATCGATAACTTTGGGAAAAAATCGATAACTTCCAAAATATTTTACATTCGAATTTATTATCGTCACATTGTTGACAACTGTCGATTTATTACTTTTAACTTGTTTTTGAACACTCTTGAATTTATTATCGTAAATTTTTAACAATGTTTTTGACAATTTTCGAACATATCCACGATATATGTATGTATGTCAAAGGTTTTACCAAATACTTTCAAATTTATTGTGGATTAATTTTTATTTTTTTATCGATATATTTAGAAAAAGTTGTCGACAACTTTTAATATTTATTTGACAACAAAGAAAGTGGTTATCATAGCTTTTGACATTACTGAATGATTTAGAATTTAGTTTCGGAAACTTGCCAAACGGTTATTCAACATTTTCGAATATGTTATCGATAACTTCCGAAGTGGACATCAATTGCGTTCGAGAATATTTTCGACATCTTTTCAATTTGTTATCGATCACTTTCGAAGTTATCATCAACTACTTTCGAATTAGGTGTCGATTACTTTTCAATTTGTTATCAACATATATACGATGTATATAAGTAATATAATTTTCATCTACCGATATTGATATTGATATTAAAAAATATGGTAATAGCCATATATTTTAAAAAAATACGAAATAAAATTTTAAAACACACTTTGGCTTGGCAAATATGAAATTCTTCATTAGCTTACTAAAAATGATCTTTAATTTTACGAACGTTTGTCTATCCAAATAGCTCTCGTCAAAATTGTACAAAAGTTCAGCCTGCAATTTGTCTGGGGCAGTTAAACATTCAGCTGGCAAGTCTAAGGTACTGGAATGGGTAACATCGTCGTCATCATCATCTTCATTGTTGTCATCATCATCAATATCATTGTCACTAAAATAGAACGCGCTATTTGCATTTTCACTGCCAAAACTCCCCTGTTTCAAAGCATCCACACTCAAATTACACGCGTCCTTACGTTCTTGCCTCGTCGGTACATAGACGGCAGTTTTCGAACTGCGATTAAAGCGATTTCCAACAAATAAATTCGGCATGCTGTGCCGCTCTGCGTGTGATTCCGAATCTTGTGGTGTAAGCGTTATCTTCGCCTCATCCGACATGTTGGCCAAATTCTCACAAGCTACATATGCGCCTCTTAGTCTTTCACAAAACACAGAGGAACGGTGCGAATTTTGAGACGCTTGGTGGTGCAAATTTGGTTGAAGATTTCCTATATCTACGGTAGATTCCTCAACACAACTCGTGATGCCACCGTCATCGCCGCTGCTGCAACTCAAATCTAGGTGAGCGGTGGTGGTATGAATGACATTACTTTCGGTAGTGGATTTGCGCACCAGCGCCTGCATTGCTTTCGAACCGATGACAAGCGATTCCTTTTGTATAGCAGCTGGCGTAGCAGCACAACTATCCGTGCTATCCGTATCTAATTTAATTAGATTTATGGATGAGCGGTGACGTGCTGGGCGCGGTGTTTCCTCAATATTATTGGCGAATAATTCAACTGGGGAATCACGTCGGTTCGCATGGAACTTAACGTATTCAAGAGGATCACAGTCCGAGCATTTTTCATAGTCATCGTCATCGTCATCGTCGTCGACTTCATCACTTTCGGAATCAGTAGGAAATTCGAAAGCATCCTGCCGCTCGAGTTCCGAACGCTCTGAAGAGTTGGAGTAATCTATAACATGATGACTGGATTTGCGCATTTTAGACGTCGACTTGTGAGCACGTTTCTTACGCATGTGGATACATTCTATGTCTATACTCTGACGCGCTTGTGGATAGAGTAATAATTTCACTAAAGTACTTTTAAGTCGGCCCGCCTTGACTAGTTTGGCAAAGTGCGCACTTAGGTTAGCATAGGGTGCGGTGGGCGGGTAGTTACTCGGAGGCAATGTTATGCGATATGGTTTGCATGGAGGAGCAGCGTAGTATGCGCACAGCGAGAAACGTGTACTATAACCGCGCGCATCTAAAATATGAGGGTTCTGCGACGTGGTTTCGGTTGATTACGTGCGTTTTTATTGTTTTTTTTTTCAACGTATTGTTGTTAATTTTGAATTTGATTTGATTGTTATTTATTTGAAATTTAAAGTTTATGTTTAAGATTTTTGTGGGAACGTTGAACAAAATTTTTTAATATAAAAATATAAATAATAAAATTATTTAAAGTATTTTAAGTTATAAATTTAAAAAAGATAACCTCAAACTCATTTTTTCTAAAACGAATTACCAATATCAAAAAACGTTTAATGGCATTATACGCCTTACAAAAAAAAGGAAAAAAAAAACAAAACAAAAAGAGTTTGAGGTTAGAATAAAATCGATTTAATAATAATTGTTTTGAAACTTACATGTGGTGGTGGTTGTGGCGCATGTCCAATACTGCCACCGCTCATCGATGTATTACTTAAATTGCTCAATTGACGTTTGATACCAATTGGCATTGTTGGATTTGCCGATGTTAACAGCTCTACCCATCGGTTGGCCTCATTAGGGCCTTGGCACACGGCAACGATTCGCTCAATTAGAGGACCACTTATTTCAAAGGCATTTTTCACTGTATCACTATCCTCGAGACGATTTACAATGATACCGGTTAATGGCAGTTTCCCCTTTAAAGAAGAGTGAATTTTTTTTTACAAATAAAAATAAAACTTGAATTGAGAAAATTACCTCGTAAATAAAGGCACTCATTCTTTGACTAACACTGAGTATCAGCAAAGTTTGTGGGAAGAGCACAAAATAGCGATCGCGGTGATCGGGCCCAACGGCGACGCTCCCCATGTGTATAATGTCACCTGAATTTTGAATGAATGGAGCAACACAAAGGTAAGAAGATTTAAAATAGAATTGTACAACATTTTTTGGGGAAAGGGAATTGTAAGGTAATGAAATTTTCATATAAACTCCTTTCATGTTTATACCTAGTGAGCTGAGCTCTTGCCCCTGCCAGCCGCGCACTGGTCCTGTTAACACTTGCAGCTCAAGCTCCTTTTGACGCCGCGTTGCCGAACAGGCCGCCTACAAACAAGGAAAGACAAAATAAATATGTTTTTGCTTGCTATAAAGGCAATATGAATGGAAGTATATTACCGCAATGTCCTTGTAAACAGCAACACTACGCTGCGTATCACCACGATCCGGATGACTGCTCTCCATGTGCCGCTCAAGTTCCTGCAACATAGCTGAATACTTATCGAGTCGGCGAAAAGGCTTAGAGAGGCCAGTCGTTAAAACCAGCAGGCCAGGTGAGGCAGCACCTTGGCGCTCCATATACTTCTCCAATTCATCTCTGCAAAATTAATTTAAGGGATATAATTAGTTCTTTTTAAAGAAAAAGAAAAAAAGGATTTCATTTCAACTTACTTGTGCTTATCGAGTATGACAATCGCTTTCGGGTGGGCAGCACAGTATGCCTGATGTACTTGTTTCATATGCGGCGCCTTTGTTAGAAATAACTTTCCAACACGATCATTGCACTCCTCCATCTGTTTGAGCAATTCTTCATGCGTCTTAACGACCTCTACAAAATTACACATCAATTGCGCGTACTCATCAGCGTTGAGTCTATATAAATTAAGTAAAAAAAAAAAGTATAATTCGTTTTTAGCTTTCGAATTGAATAATTAAATTCAATTTATTTTACATTTGTGTCTGTTGCAATGGTTCGAGGAAATTCTCTAGAAGACCTTGTATCTCGGCCACATGCGCGCGCTCCGAGTCCAATAGATCTTTCAGCACAACCGAACGATATTCCTGTATCTCCTCTGGTGGTCGTATCGTTTCGGTGAGCGGCAAAGCTGCTTTATATTCGTTAACATAGTTGCTGGGAAACCAGCCAGTCTTATCGTTGAGTGTGCCCTCCCACCAACCGCCCTCTTCACGCTGTGTAACTGTAATGAAATCGCCTTTCTTGAAGCAGAGCTCATCATTATTGCCACCCTTGAAGGAGTACTCCGCTTGAACGATGAGTGGTTGAGACATGCTGCTGCTGTTGCTGCTGCTGCTCCTGCTGATATAAAGGCTTCCGCTATCGAAGCCAGCTCAGTGTGATGTAAAGCGCCTATGTCGAGTTTGCTTCGAGCCAATTTTTTGGTGTGGTTGGAGTATGTGATTATTGTCTTTTTTCTTGCCGAGTAGTTAAAGCTGCAAGAGAGTACATAGATGAAAGGAAAATATTATTTATTTAATAACAGGTGATTTATTTAGAGGATATATTTGCAGTGGAAAATTGACATGCTATTTTTGCTCAGTAGTGTTCGTCATATTTTATAATGGAAAGACTTAGACCGGCACATAATATTCGCTTTTAGCATTATTTCAGAAATGCATATCATCATTTATTAAATATTAAAAAGAAATATTTCCTCTCGATTTCTTGCACTTAATACATACATACATACATAGTATGTACATAGTACAAACATGAGTGGGTACACATTTTTGCATTTTAGTATGTCACCGCGAAGGAGAAATTCCAAGGTTGCCAATGTCTGCCAGAGATTTTGTCGAACAGTCATAAATTTGGAATTGTATTAATGAGGCGATCGTGCTGATCATAGGTTTCTCACACTTCACTAAAAAGCACGAAACGATTTTAATGTATTCAGCCTTCAGATTTTTGTAATTAAAAAATTATCTAAATTATTTAAGTTTAATAAAAATAATGTTTTAAGAGGAAGTTAAAATATAGAAAATTCTTATAGATATTGCACCTTAAACGCCCACTCTTTGTTCAAAAATATGTACATACATAGCTATGCACAAGTATTTATAAGTATATAAGTATGTACACTTTAAATACTTTACGAAGTACATTTGTATTTTGTGTGTATGTATATTATTTGTTTTATGCCAAGAATAAATTTTTTGAAAAATTCCCACGACACACGCTAAAATGAAAATATGATGGAAATTCCTATGCACTTTCGTCATTTGGTGACATTCATGTAGAATCAAATACGTTTTCTTAACTTCTAAATTAAACAAGAATATGAATGGATTTACCAAATGTACATACAAACTATATATTTACGTACATTTTTAATACCGTAAAATATATTTGCGTAAATAGGCAGTTTAGAAATGGATTTAGGGCTCAACGCGAAAAATGTGCGCATAAAGTCACATGAAAAAATAATCGAAACGGGCGTGGTTTTTCAAAAAATATGTAAGTACATACATATTTATGTATGTATGTAAATAATCTACAAGCAGGGGTGCTTATAATAATAATAATAATTTGGCGCTTACACTATATTTGTGGAGTGCTTCTTTTATATTATACCACAAATGAAGGGACCTACAATTTTGTGCCGACTCTGAACGGCAGATGTATTTGATGAGAAGCTTTTTCATGGCACAAATACCCTCGGAGGTTTGCCATTGCCTGTCGAGGGGTGACCGCTATTAGAAAAAAACTTTTTCTATTATTAAGATTGCTTATAGCATTCGTTATAAGAACAGTTATCTTCATCGATAAAGTAATAAATATATCGATATTGACAAGCACGTATAGTGATGAAATCAGTGTTTAAGGTATTTGTAGTCATCGATATTCATTTTAGGCGATTATAATCGGTTACTTTATCGACTTCGATATAGTTATCGATAGCGATGACGATAAAAAATAAAATTAAAATAAACTTACAAATGTATGCACATTCTTGATCTGTCAAACAGGGTTAAATACCTTGGAGTCATTGGACCTCACACTTAATTGCAGGCTGAACATCGAGGGGCGCGCAAGGCCTATCTGTTGCTAAAAGAATGGGAACAAAAACCAAAGATTGTACACTGGATGCACACTGCTATAGTCCGTCCCATACTCTTATAAGGAGCGCTGGTATGGTGGTCAGTTCTCACTAAAGTTTATGTCGACAAGAAACTGGGGGGAATTTAAAGTAAGCAGCCATTGGAGTAACGGGTGCAATGAGATCTTGCGCAACGAATGTCTTAAACGTACTGCTCGATTATTACCAAAAGAAATTTTTGTCGAAAACTCAGCTGCTAACAGCTCCTTTAGATTACATTAATTGGGTTTCTGGAAGGATTGTGCGTTTGGGCCGAAGGCTTACGTTAACCGCACGATTTGTACGAAATTCTCAAGCCGTAGAGACTGGACTCTGGAAAAGTCCGGTCACTGAATGGCTTGGCAGTCTTTACAAACGGATCAAAGCTGGAATGAATGCTGGGTTGGTGCAGGGGTTCTTATTGCATAACATAACGTGAAGCTATCCTTCCGCCTAACAGACTATGCAATCGTTTTCCTGCCCGCAACATTTGCTATGAAGGAACCAACCATGCACATTTTAGTAAGTATTTGAGCACATAAAAATAATAATAAGCATAGTCAGTGGAATAAACCAAATTTATTTTTATGAAGAAAGTCGCAAGACGCTTAACAAAAAAAAATTGTTTTGAATGAGCTATGAAAATACATACTAAAAAAATGATAGCACTTCTGAGAAAAAAGTTCAAAATCAATAAATATACAAACTTGTTGAATTTTTTGTTGTTCTCTACAAAGTTCTAAATTTTGATTTATTTGGTTTATGTTAGAGAATGAACTGAACTTAAACTGAGAAATCTAAAAAGTTAAAAAAAATACGTACATAACATATTTGGAATTCTGTTGCTGTTTATATGCTTATATACTCGTATACCAAAGTATTGATAAGGCATGATGGAATAATGAAAGGTGTTGTACGTTGTGACAGCGCCAGATTGAACGCCCTTAGCTCAATATTGTATTTTGGAAGTATTAGAAAAACGGGAATAAAAGAAGAAGTTTTTAGGAAAAAGTACAAACGAGTGAAGATATTTAAATAAAATTTACCCACAATGATTGGAATATTATGAATTTTATATGAAAACTGACAAAAAAATTAAAAACATTATTTGTATTTATGTACGTACGAATTTTTAGTGTTTTTGGATGCCAAAATTAAAAAAGACAAACTTCTTCGATAATGATTATTCTTTAGAAATTAATGTTCAAATCTGACGCAAATGCACTCAAACCGTACCAACAACATAACAATGTTTGTCCAGCGATTAACTTTTTTTCGGAAAAGTTGAACCCCACATTAATATAGTTTGTTTCCAAGCAAAAATCTTAATAATAGAAAAGTTTTTTCTAATAGCGGTCACCCCTCGGCAGGCAATGTCAAACCTCCGGTTGTATTTCTGCCATGAAGAAACTTCTCATTGAATACATTTGCCGTTCGGAGTCGGCACAAAACTGTAGGTCCTTCCATTTGTGGTTTAATGTTAAGACGCACACCACAAATGGTAGGAGAAGCTCGGCCAAACACTGAGCTATATAGTGTACGCGCCAAAATTATTTATATTATATTTCCAATCATTGGATCATGAACAAACTGAAGGTAATCCTCAATAGTTATGAGCATAAAAGCACTTTTTAGGAAAGAAAAACTAATTGATAACTGAAAAAGCATAAATATACAGGTCCATGGAGTTCCTTTAGACTTTATGGTATAATTATTAGAATACAATATCCATAGGTTAAATTGAATATAAAATTGACGTTGACGAGAAGATCGAGTCGGTTGAAGGCGGCTTTTGAGAACGAAATAGAGGATATATTCAGAGCTCATAGAGAAATATCAACTATTTTTGATACTTTATCAAAAAGCTGACTTTTTTTTTTGTGCAATAAAATATTGTATTGGAAATGCCAATAAAATTGTTTTTCCTGCCTTCCGAAATGAACCCCAGAGCTTTATTTCTCTTAACAATTTAACTAATAATGTTTTATTATACAAATACTTGACAATTTTTATAAAAACTTATTCAAACTCTCGCTTTTAGAAAACCTATTATCCGAAATGTCAAAACAATCGATAATACATATTATAAGTTCCACATGAAAACCTTAATTTTCTGCTACAATTCAACATTTTCTTTTTACAAAACTGGTAACCAAATTCTGCAAAGGAACAAGACAGTTGCTAAGGGCGTTCAAGATGGCTGATTTAGAGCGAGAAGTTGCCAACGAACAACACCTTTCATTATTGCATCATGTTGATAAGGTAACAAAAATTATACGTTCAGAACATCGAATTGGCATCGATGGAACGCCAATTTAAAGTTGTATAATCAAACATCGATGGAAAAAATCGAACTTTGGTCCATCCCTAAACGGGCGCAACATTTACTTGCCGAACAAACTTATTACTAATTTAATTTTGATCTCCAAAATTACAACTGTGACGAGTTGGCTTATGAACACACGTGTATATGCCAGCATATTCTATTTGAACGATAGAAGCAGCAAGAGCAAAGATGGCTCACCATCAGCAGCTCATCATTGTGGTTGACAGCAGAGATGCACAGACAAGGCGACATTTCACCGCCACATTTATTATCAACCTGGCGTGAAGTACTCTACACGCACATGTATACATTTTTATGTTTAAATGCATCAGTTTAAGCACTCCAATATACTTATATACATATGTATGTACATGTATGTATGTCTATGTATTTATAAATACGCATGTGGGATGTCAATTTTGGGCATTTTGCTGATCGCGGAATTTTCGGGATTTGGAAACGAAATCCCGGGACAATACCGATATCCCGAACTTTACGAAGTTTTAATTCCCAATTTTTATTTTGTGAAATAATGTAACACGTCTGTAATCGTTGTATTATAGAAGTATACAAAATAACATTAATATAACAAAGAAGAACGATTTGTTGTAAATCATGAATGTATTTATTGGTATTTTCAAGAAAAAAAAGGAAACAAACGTAAAATTTAACACACACAAAATAATTTGTACTTCAAGTACAAATATAAATATTTGGTACAGAAGCAATTGTAACTACATAAAGTAAAATTATGTTTAATTACTGTTTATGACCAATATTAAATATTAATGTATTACTATTCAGTAAAAAAAAGAAATACATCAAGTAAACAATTAAATACATCACCCATTCAATTTTGAGCGAGAATTATTCCTTATTTTAATCAAAATGCAATCTTAAAGAAATAAAAGCTTAAGTGTGTTATCCTCCTACTGGGACGTAAATTTGTTGCATTTAAATTATGCAGTGTAAAAGCATCGACTCGAACACTTGTTGGTAGGATTGTCGACAAAAAGTTAAATGCTCTCTGTCGGAATAAGCCTTTATCGCCTCCATTACAAACATTTCTTTTGCCAAACAAAGCCTTATGGGAGTTAACAAGCTGTGTTGTTTGTCGGGAGGTAAAATAGGCCGGCATCCCGGGATTTGACAAGACTAATACGCATGTATTCATATCACACTTCCCCTATTCAATTTCACGCACAAAGTCGGCAAGTAATCCATACATATGTTCATTAGTGTCAATTGAGTGATGAATGCAGACTACATCATCATCTCATTGCATCTATGGATGTACGAGTATGTAAATACATATTTTCATATGTGACAAAAAGTCATCATCACAAGTCACTCAACACAAATTAAATTAACAAAACAACGAGTACAAATGCATAGAAACAAAAACAAATTATTCTTAGGAAAAAGGGAAATGCACACACCGAATGCGTAACGCTGAGGTTTTCCGCCAGCCGGCAGCGCTACAAATAAATATATACATATGTAGATACAAACATACAGTTTCTCAAACAATTAACTAGATGTTTTTCCTTTTTTTTTTAACTATGTGTGTGTGTAAAATTCTAAAATTTTTCATACAATTTGATACTTTTTATTTACACTTTTAAAAAAATTTGGATATGGAGATTTGTGGCCCCTTCAATTTTAGTATAATAAAGTGATTTTCCGACGGTATTGTTGAACGTATATTTTTCACCACATGCAATATTTGCGTTATATGTTTAACAAATTTGCAATACTAAAATTTAAAAAATTGTTTATAAATCGACGGGAACTTTAAATGAATTCAGACATGCACCAAATTTAATTAAAGTTTTTTAATCTTAAAAAGTTTATAAAAACTTTGTATGTAAGTATGTATAAATTTGTAATACCGAAATTTCAAAAAATTGTCCTAAATCGACGGGAGCATTAAGTGAATTCAGACACGCACACATTTTTTTAAGTTCTTAATAAAGTTACTAAATTTAAAAAAATGTATTAATTTTGTTTAAACTTTGAAAATTTAATTCACGCGATTTTTGTCGTTAAAAAAATTATCCTTATTGCCACAGAATCACTATTCGATCAATTGTTGCAGTCACTGTATGTGCATACAGCATAATTAGCTCTTGAATACTACGTTGATGACGATGTTGCATAGTTGCACAGTACTCTTACACACCCGCACACAATTACACACTGCCATTAAAGTCGCTTAACCAACCACAGTGGGACTTCTCGCAAAAAGTATTCCATCAAGCAGACTGGGAATAAAAGAGAAATACATTGCTATTGTTGTTGTTGCACTGCTACGCCAACAAAATTATGAACGCAAGCGATTTCCCCTCAAAGGAAACTGTTGTCGGCCTATTCACTTAAAATTGTCTCCTGTTTATTTCCGCTATATTTACACACCACTGACGCAGTTTGTACATATAAATATGAGTATTGTTTGTTGTAGTTTTTTAGGTGTACACTATTTATAATGTGACATGTTTATGCCAATTTTTAAATGAGTGTGGTAGTAAAATTTATTGCAAAACTTTCATAATTTAATAGTACATAAATATATATGTATTTATATTGAGTATTTCACTTTTGCTGTATGATTTTTTTTTTTTTTGAGGTATTCATTTCGAAGGTATTTCATTTGTGATTTCGGTGACTTTTGTTTACTTTTTGCTTAAAAACTTAATCATAGTCATATTTAAAAACAATAACGAAAGCGTAAATTAAGATAATATGTTTTATTAGCCATTTTTTTGCTGCGTTTAAAAATAGCCAACCGGCGGCAAGTGATCACTAGCATCTACATACGTTTGATATATTTATTTATTTAATTTCTATTCGCGCGCGAGAAGGGCAACTAAGCGACGTCAGTTCTCAAAAGATAAAACTTCCCATTTAAGTACACAGTAGGAATTACATATCTACATACTCGTATACATATATTGTTGATTTGTTGTTGATTTTGGCAACTAAAAATATAAATCAGCGTCAACCCATTCGCTTTGCACCGGGACGACAGCGAAACAAACAAACACACACCGATAAAAACCGGGAAAAAACTATGCTAGTAGTAAACGCTACCCAGCAATTGTTCGAACTGGCATCGCCACATTGCGGAACTAGTTCGATGTTGGATTAAGTTAGTGCACGCCAAGTTTTTCAACATCGCTTTATATTTTGGGATGCACGAGTTTCGGCTTTCCTTTACTTGATCGAATTGGGATATAATTTATTTTGAAGTATTAAAGAAAGTTAGTAAAGCTCAAATAGATTATAAGAAACAAATTGTTTTTCTTAATAAATCAAGTTGTGTGCAGTTAATTATGTTTTATAGAAGATTCGATAAATTGTGAATAAGTCGAAATTGTTATCATTATCAAAATTGTTATTGTTATCGTTTTTGAGATTTTTATCGCTTTCAAAATTTTTCAAGTTTTCGAAACTGTTATCGTTAACGAAATTGTTATCGTTATCGGAAATTATATCATATCGAATTCGACCACTTTCTAATGAAAAACCAATGCAAAAGCTAAGTCTGCCACAGCCAAAATCGATAGCAATATTTGATAGATCCCTGGTTTCCATTAAGTACTTTTTACAATTTGTACTCTCTCACAGGCTGGCAATTCTCAGCAGGATTATGCAATAATGCGGGTTAACAGCTCGTAAGTTCTTCACAACGGACACCGCATTCCAAGTCGCTGACCTAAATAAAATCTTTAAACAAAATTATCTCGAATTTCACAATATTTCCAGCCAGATTTCAGTTTTATTACACTGTCGCACCATGCATTTATTTTTAATTCAATTTGAGTATAAAACTCGATTCATGAAAAGTTTATTCGCTCAACTGCTGAATTTAAAAGTAGTCAGAAGCAGTTGAAAAGCGATGCAACAGCCGCTAATTACGCTTAAACAGGGCATATCTCTGTGTTTTTTTCATCGTCGAAAATTGACGCACTTTTGTCACAGCACTAATTTCACTAGAAGCGCGCCAGTGTATTTTCCCACAGCGTAGCATTTCGGTATTTTTTAGATGCCTACTATTGAAAACGGACTATTATTGGAAATCGACTATTTGACGATGGACTAATTGATTTTGATTGACTGCTTGATGTCTTCAGACATGTCGGCAGCAGTGCTATTGTTTTGTTGGAACACCAAATGGATTTATTGTAAATTCAGTTGGTTGATTGCTTTCTGTATACTGAAATGTTTACATGAGAAAATGGGAATGGATTCAATCAAACCGGTCGTGTAAATCACTATAAAAGTACAAAACAATGAGAGCTAGTTAGTTTTTGCCTAGCGCCAGCTGACAGGAAAATAAAACAAACGGTTTGAGTGAAAATGTTTTGTAATTGATTTTAAAGATGCTTGAAACAAGGGGAACTAGTTTAATTATTTAAACCAAGTAGTATGAGCGAAATATAAATTTAATAAATTTAGTTTAAAAGGCTTAGAACAAAAAAAACTAAAATTGAGCTTAGAAGTAAAGTAGTAAGCAAAATTGAGGCATTTAAGCAATTTAAATGAAAAGTTGTCTTCTCAGCTATAACTGTAATAAAAAGTTCAAACTTTGCTACCGAATAGTTTAGTTTTTTTTTTACAAGGGCGACGAGCCATTTGACTCACCGATTAATTAATTAAAATTGAATTTTTAGGATTAGTCGATAATTATAAATATGTATATATTTTTATTTTCAATCAATTGAGTAAAATTAGTTTCGATTAAATGATTACTATTGTTTACGAATATAATAATAATAATCCCAATGGTTTTTACCCTCCATTCCCGCCCAACCGAGCGAGGGGCGCATCCGCATAACGGACGTATTTTTTTTTTTTTGCATATACAGTGCAGAGACACTAAAACTGTTCAGCTACAGACAAAAAAGTTCATCAGCCGATTTTAAATTTAAATTATTTTTGATAGTAAAAGTTCGATTTTAACAATAAATAAATTACTACTTTTACGGCTAAATGTTAATCACATGTCTTAAGTTTTAAGTCAACACCCAAGAAGTCAATGAACACGCGTATGTACATATAAACACGGACATTTGTAGATACATACATAAACATACATACATACATAAATTAGGCGTAAGTGCGCCTAATTCCGTGGCATTCCGATTTTTTTGTTTAAACAAGAAATTGGTGATGCATAAAATAAAAAATACTAGAATAAATTTGAATATTAAAAGTGTAATAATTTCAATTCTGATTGTACGTATGGAAAATATTTTTAAATTATTGAGCAGTTGAAAAGTGGTACCTCAGATAATATGCACGTCATATGAAAGTGTGTAAGCACTCATGTATGTACATACATATATATTCTAAGGACTGTGAAATTTAAATCAAAAGACTTTTTAGAACTATGATTTGATTTTGGCATCGATAAACATCTGTTAATTGATTTGTGTACTATCTAAATACATGTAAATATATTTTATTACTTAAAAATTGATATTTCTCATTCACGGAATTATGAAAATTTTTCGTTTACAATGTACCTAATTCCGTGCCTATCACAAAAAAAATTGTCGAAGGTTGTGAGCAAACCTTTAGAAATTAACGGAGGAAATTTCACCAGAATCCTGTACCAACACTTTATTTGTACATACATATGTACATATGTATGTATATATGTATGTATATGGTAGCTATTGTAGCACTACGATCCTTTGTAGCGCTTAAGTACCCATCTTACTCGGCACTGGAACATAGAAAAAAAATTATAGAAAACGTATTTCTAATAGCGTTCATCCGTCTGCGGGCAATTGCAAATTTTCGAGAGCATTTTTGCCATGGAAAAGTTGTTAATAAAAGTTTATAAATACAGAATTTATAAACTAATTTAAAATTAATAAATTTAGGGCGCAAAATTCAGACTGGACAACACAAATTAAAGAAGAATAGCGGTTAGGCATTCAACAATGTGAAATATGTTTTTTAGACGTGTGGCTTTCAATACATTTTTCGGAGTTGGTTTATACTCAGTTTGGTTTGCCATTTCAAGACGTGTTGCAAGAGAATATTCGGCGCGTTATTGCTGACACACGGCCCCAATTGCTGCAAAAAGTGGTCGAAAATTGGGCCTCTGGCTGGTCACTTGCCCGAAATCATTTTTAAAACATAATGACAAACTCTTATCTTTATAATAAACCTAAATTCTTGGGCTTGGCATTAAATTATATGCGTTTTATTTCTTCTTAATATTATTATTATTTATTATAAGACATTTTTTTATAAATGAACTGACATACATGGCGTATGAGTAACAGAAAAATATTTTTTCAAAAGTGCGAAAATAAAAACACACATAAATATTGTATACTAAGTATTTTTTTTTTTTTTTGTTTTTTCATGGGCGTTGTGGTAGCGCGCTACCCTCAAGTGGCCCTTTGAAACCAGGATAAGCCTGTTTTCCGTCGGATTCCACTCCCCACGGGACTGCCGTCAAGCATAACATCATGGGGGGGAAGGGCGGTTAGTCGCCGCTGCTACGCCATTGTTGCTTCTGCTTTTGCAACACAAGCTGTGTTCCATATTTTTTTTTTTTTTTTTTTTGTTCAAAGGGAAATATAGCCCAGTTTTTTGCGTCTGTAGCTCTTGGCGGTTGGAACGGCCTGGGTTCCAATCCGCCCCGACGCTTTGCATTCTTGATTCTTTGACTGCATTTATACCTGAGAAATATTAAACTTTTATATTACTATGGCTTTTCGTTGCTTAATTTTACGGTTGGAACGTCCTAGGTTCCAATCCGCATTGACGGCTGAATGTGAATGTTTCGGTATCGCTCGTGAGCCGAGAAAATCAGCTCTATTTTCGCCTACGCAGTCGGAAAGTCCGAGATTCCGATCTGCCCATTTTGTTGAGCCAGGCGAGCAATCTGAGAGCGCCATTTGTATACTAAGTATGGATACGTACATATGTATGTATGTACTTATGTACATAAGAATATTTGCATAGCAAGACACTTCAAGTTCAAGAAAATCGTTCAAACGAATGTTTGCGAACACGAAAACATATTCGAAAATAGCCAAAAATCTGCAAAACTATGTACATATGTACTTTGCGAGCTGTCGCCTAGAGCAAAAGCAAACAACAGTAGGAGAATGGTTTGCCACTAGCAAATGCCAAATGAGTTTTTTCAAAAACTTAGAACAAAGACCGAAAATCGCGACACTCAAAATAATGTAAGTATGTAAGCAGTGTAAAAAGAGAGAAGCAAGTGTGACAACGAAGATTATATATAAGGAAGCACTTCCGGTTTATATTAATAAACATATGTACATACGTACATATGTAAGTATCTAAATATTTGCCCTTAATTTTTTGCCATTCACACTTCTTACGCACACACATTTATATATGTATGTATACATATGTATAAATTATATTTGTGCCATTTATGTATTTTAGGAAAGGAATTTTTGAAATTTTTCATTTTTGCATTTTTCATATTTCAGAATGGATACAAGGTCAACACAAAACGCGAACAAAACTAAACACATACAATTTTTTGTACAAATCAGATGTTTCCACTCCGCGTGGAGTACGTCGATTTTTACATTGCCAATGGGATTTTTCACAACTTATTGACAGCAACTTCGCACGATTTATCATTCGCTAATGTATCCGCACGTCGAAAATGAGGCCCGAGATAACGCACACGATATTTAAACGTATTTAATATGTAGAAGATTAACAATTTATGTCAAAATTTTATTTGCAATTTTATATTTTCACTAAGTATTTTTTTTTCTGCACTTTAAAAAAAAGTTTCAAAAATAATATTGCCAAAATATGTATTTGATGTTCGCATATTCACGATTATTTGTAAACTGAGTTAGCTGCCACAGTGAGCGCGTTCGTCACCCCAAAACATCAGCAAGTTGACAATCGAGCGATACACACACACACACACACACAGCCGCAATCATAAAAGTCCGAACGCAGCTGAGGAGCAATGTTTTCGGCGCAGCCTCATCGCATCCCCAGCGCAGGCAAGGTAAGCGTTTTAAGCGCTGCGCACACGCCCCTCTCGAAATTATTCAACATTCATTGAGAATTTTCTTTCAATACGACTTATTTTTTGTCAATATGTATTTGAAGTTTTTTAGTGATTCCTTGTTTGCGCTGCCGCTTTTGTGAATTTGCGTTTCTACTTTTCTTGTGTTTTTTACCGTAAGCGTACGTATGAATTCAAACACATACATACCTACATATATGTACATATGTACATTCAAAAATATACTACATATTTTGCTTTGGCCGTGTTATTTCTCGTGCAAAGTGTTTGCTGTTCGGCTAATCGCCTGCTCGTGCGCAATATTTTCTCACAGCATAATCATAAAAAAAAAATTGCTTTAAGAAATCATTTTCACAAATTTATGTTCTCATAAAAATAATTTTGCTATGGCGACCCGCGCATTTTTAAACATTTTGCCATATGTCGGTATTCTTAAGTAAAAAGGTAAATCGCAAAAGAGGCTACAAGTTTCACTAATTACATACATACATACATATGTATGTATATGCGAGGACACACATTTTCTGATTCAACTTTTGTAGACACGAGCGACTTCTGTTGGTATCAAAGAAAAAAAATAATAAGAAGCACGTTAAAATTCATTTTTCAAAAATGCCGAATAGCTTTGCTACTTCGCTTGACGTTTTTTATGAAACTTTCTAGGGATTAACTCATAGAAACTCTGATATCAATATTTGTATTTCAGGTTATTCATACTAGCAACGAATGTTATCTGAACGATTAGAATTGATATTTCCATGTTCTTATGCACAAGAAAGGACAAATATTGCTGACCGGTTATTGGCTAGACAGATTGTACGTTAATCGGGATTAACGAGTTGGTTCGGTATTATCAGCAATTGATTCGCATTAAGTCTTACAGCAAATCCTGCAATATAAGCGAATTACAGTAGTTAATCGAAATTAGCTTTGCCGCATGTCAATACTTTTACTTACAGTTTTGCTTCTTCAGACACTAAAGTTGGACGCTGCTAATAATTACAATAAAAAATTGGTAAAGATGGAAAATCGATAGGGATAACCAAATCGATAATGATAAAAAAATCGATATTGATACTAAACTTTAAAACGATAACAATAACAAATACGATTGTGATAAAAATATATCGATAACGGTAACAAATTTTTGATAACACTCAAAATATACCACTATAATTATATCGATAGCGATAATAAATTTATCAGATACATAATAATAACTCAATGATGATGACAATTTCAACAATAATAAAAATATCTTAATAAATATAACTTTTAGGTCTATGGAAATATCGGGCCGCCGACGTGAAAATCTGTTAGCATTCGAAAAAAAAGTTTCTCTAACTGCTGTTGTCTTTAAAATATGCGTATTTTAGGGTCAAACCATGGTACAATAAACAGGTAATATAATGTTAGCAGCTGATTGAAGTTTTTTCTTACAAGTGGTCCATAACAAGTCGAACTTTGTTTACAAAACAAACTTGTTTCTTAAAAAAACAACTTTGGTTACAAAACAATATTTGTTTACATTTTGTATATTTATAATTTTTAATTTATACAAATTTTTCATTAACGCGATTTGAAAAACATATGTACATACTCAGGAAGGAGACTTCGTGTTCTAAAAGACGGGAAAAGATCGGATCTTTCTTTTCATATCCAAACAGTTCGGTGCGTTCCGACCATTTTTTGCATATTTGAAGGTATACCACAAGAGTCTTTTCCAAATATTGTGACCAGGAGCAATGCTTCCTGAAGATCCGTTGTAGTATGATGCGTCTTGCACTGTTTGCGTTGAAAACCAATGTATTTTCAAGCAAAATGTAGAATCACGTACATTTTGTTTACATTTAAAATTATCAAACTCGTCAAATTTAATATATCTATTTTGAAAAATATACCACAGGGTTGCATTTTCTTTAATGCTGCTACCAGTTTAATGTGCCTTGGGTTAAACGTCTACACACATATTTGATAATGCCCAAATCTATTGTTAGTTCGATAGCAGCTCTAAGTATTTTTTAACAAATATACATGTAATGTAATTTCTCCAAATTACTCTTTTATAAAAATGACTTAAAAAAAATATTACATTCATACATATATGTACATTCACCAGTTTGAGTGCTGCTAATTCTCTCTGAAAATCTCGAAGTTTATTTTTTCTAGCCACCAATCTGGAAAGTTAAAGTTACGACTGAATGCATAATTTTTCGATCACATAAAATGCAAACCCATGCAAAAGCGGTTTAAAATACTTTTTTATGTTTCAGAACAGAAAATATTATGTTGAATGGTTTTTTTCTTTTTTTGGGTAATGAAATATATAAATATCTACATTTGTATGTATTTACCATACATATTTACATACATATGTATGTAGTACGAGAATGTACAGGAAAAACACAAAAAAGTGCCGTCTTTTTTATTAGCTTAAATTAAAATCTTCAATAAGAAACAAAAAAAAAATACTGCAAGGTTGAAATAATTGCATTATCGTACAGCTGCACATTTATTAATTATGACCTTTTGATGCACGTTGAATATGCACCACATCCCAAATTTGCACCCAATATTAATTAGCAAGCCGTTAATGGCATTGGCTATTTGCCCTCCACGCCAAATTAAGTAATTGCATTCCATTACAAAATTGAATTACCACTGCCAAAGCAATCCGTAATAACAACAAAAGCCACACACTCTAACGCGCTTTTAGTGCCGCTTAGATTTCCAGCTAGATGCCAGTAATTGTGATGTGCGGTAAAAATTAAAAAAAAAAAAAAACATAAAATTAAATCAGTAGCTAAAGGCAATTCTACACCCCCGCGAAAAAAACACTCAAATTCCATAGGTTAATTATGCTACTAAGTAAATTATTGTAAACCAACGTTTCCGATGGGTGGGTGCATTGATGAAAAGCTGCAAAGAGATATATCTATAAACATATGTACATATGTATGTATTTACCTATATATGTACATCGATATGTGGGTAAATTTGCGTTGGCTGCAGTCAACTCGCTCTTATGCAAAACTTTTGTATTGTATTAGACTAGTATACCAAAATATTTTGCAGTTCGAATTGGATTACAAAGAATCCCTTGGACTTATTGATTAAAGTTGCAAAGGTTCAAACTAGCCATATTCATGCATACATATATGTACATATGTATCTATTATATGTATAATCCAGCAGTTCCGAGTAAAATAAAGAGGTTCGAGAATCATGCAGATTTATTTGTCTTTGCCAATCTAGAAATAACTGTTCAGACTGTACTGAAAGTGATTAAATCCATTTATGAGGAATCTTGATCGGGTAAAGCTACGTCTTTTAAAATCAGAGAGGAAGTCACTGCACCTAGAGGACCATCAGTCATGTTATCATTAAAAGATGATCGATATAGGGAAAAACAACTTATAGAAATTTTGAAGTATCCAAGACAATGATTTTTTAAATTTTTCGCCAACTACTTGGCATCACTAAGTGCAAGCGCAAGTTGGGTGTCAAGAGTTGGTTCTTCGATATTCTACAAGTAGATCACCGAGTGAAAAAAAAATATTTCAAGTAATGTAGAAGTAAGGACCCAGTTTAGACAACTTATTGTTCTCTCAAAGAACAATGTGAGAATGTTCACAGGATTTCTCACGAGTCACTGCAGATTTCACGGCCATCTACACAAGTTGAAAATTTGTTCTTATGAGTCGTATCTCCTCTGTGACGCACCCCTTCATATGGTCCTTGAATGTTATGCCATTTCGAAGATACGAGGAAAATGTCTATGCTTGCAGAAATCATAGAAAAAACATGTATGTTCCGAACTTAATGTTCGCTGCTACCAAAAATCATCCAACTAATGATGATGCGGTTACACGAAGTACTGTAATTTGTGGTTCGAAGACACAATGCATCTTATGGTCGAAGTACAAACCTTTTTTTTAATTATCTAAGGACCTAGTTTAAGCCTATTTATCGGACGATGGAAAAACATTTTTTTTTTGTGTGGTATACCCAACTAATCGAAGGATCTGAAAAAATGTATTAACCTTATGGGTGAATAAAAAGTTACACATGTTGAGAAAGAAAAATTAATTTTTTTTTTATTTCCCATTCTTGCGGCCATTCATCGAACTTAAAGACGCCGCTTTGAAATTATACCAAAAAGTTTCGGTTTTGCACGCACTTGGAAGACTGGTTTGCATCTTTAAATAAGTATGCAGTTTTTATTCTAAATCAGTTGATATTGTTATCTTTCCAAGTCACATCATATCTTTTCGCATGCTATTGTTGATGATTTTGACTTGATTATTTAAGCTGAAGCTTTAAATCTTTTCGAAATATTACAAAAGTAAAAAACTTTCAGCACAATTAATGTTTTACTACAATAAAAGTAATCGATCGAGCCTAATAAATATGTATAGTATCGTGATTATTATGTGAGGGATCCGTGGGCGTGATTACCCTCAAATATGAAAAATCATATGCATATAAAATGCGACGTAAGGTCAACCACATGCAGCGCTTTTGATGGACCGGTGAATAGATCCAATGGTAGCCAAAGAGACAAAATCATAAGTGCATATACGAACATCCATACATATGTATTTATGTATAACAAATTGTTATTCTCATCTTTACTGTTGGCGCATTAGATCGGAATGCAGCGCCAGTGGCGCATAATTTTCGTTTGATTGTTGTTTTGTCGTTGGCACTGCCATTGTCGTTGTCGTTGCCGTTGCAGGCACTTCCGGATTCACGTTTACATACATACATATGTATGTAAATGACAAAGGTTGGGGCGTCACAGTCCATTTTTGCGTTATTCACAAAATATCCACAATTATTTTTAATTATATTTTAAGCTATCTCGACAAAATGGCAGATCAACACAGTTGTAAATATTTTCCACAAGCAGTTGCTTTATATTGACATACATAAGTATTACATACAGTGGCGGTTAAAATAATAGTAGTGATTTTTATTGAAATTTTGACAATTAGTTATTATTTTATTATATTTAATTGTTTTTTTTTTATAAAAATTAAAATAAGCCTCTGACAAAAACCATTCAAGCTCAAGTTTAAAACTTTTTACAGGCTTCATAAAATATTTTCAAATTTTAAAAATTATCATTAAACTCTCAATTTTTTAATAAGAAATTTAAGAAAATTTTCAGGTGACTTAAATACATACATACATATGTATATCGTTGATTTTTGTGAATTTTTTTGCCTGATTTATTTTGCAATCATTACAATGTTTCTCACGATAAATATTTTTTCGGTTATTTTTAATAAAGGCAGCACTCAATATTAAAATAAAACTATTTAAAATTAAGTTGTAAACTTGGCGCAAGATTCGTATTGATTTAAAAAAAAAATTTTAATGTTTGTTCATTTTTCTGTTGGCCTAGTAAAATGTTAATATTTTATACACAAAGAACAACCACACAAACAAGTTAAATAGCGGCAGATCAGTTGCTCTTGTTTGTAGTTGGTTTGTTTAAGGAAGATGAAATAAACACAACAGCCAACTCGGCTAGCGTAGCACAATAGGTAGCGTATTGGCTCTGCAACTCCGAGCTCCCGGGTTCAAAGCCTGAGAAAAGTGGTTATGAAAATTAAATTAAAAATAATTAAATTTAATAATCAAAAAGAAGTCTGATGAGGAAATGTGGTGATTTCCGAAATAGTACTATAACTTCAACCATTAAAAACTGTTGTTGTTTTTTCACTAACAAATCTTCCATAAACTGGCCTTTAGCTCAATAAAGTTATAAAATATTAAAAAATTTTAATTTTAAAATTTAATCATTAGCCCATTGAATTCTACTCTTACAAAGTAAGTTTTAAATCTCAAAAAATTACCGTCGATTTTTTTAATTTTTTCGCCGAGGAATTTGCATATCCTCTATAAATCTTAATTTATACTATCAAAAGCCTATTGAAAGATAGTTAACTTCTTAACACAGGCAAAAAAAATTAAACTGCGTAGATAAGCAAAATTAGAAATTCACAAAAGGATTTAATTAAAGAATTAAATTAAAGTGATATCAATTTAAACTATTTTGTGCTGAACCAAATAGCTAAAATCAATTTTAGCGCGTGCAACTTAAACTAAAATAAACGAAAAAATTTGAAGCATTTAAAACTTTTATGGTTTATTTCAAAATTTTACACAAAATAAAGAAAGACTCCAAGCGATAGTTTACCTTATTACAGAATATATAAAATATTCATTGAAAAGCTAAAAGTGTTCAACTTTAAAATTGAATATGTCGCGCTAAAAACAGAGCAGAGATGAAAGGCATCAGGCGACGACATTCGATTGGCAGCGAGCCAATAGCCGCAGACGCAGACGTCAAAATGAAATTTTCCACAACAGCAAAGAAGAGGGATTTCGGCCGCAGAATGTGGAAAAACGACAAAAATATTAATTCTTTATTTGACATTATTTTCAGTGCGAATCTTAATAGACAAATAAATGAGAATAAGCAAAATACTTATACATACATACATACATACATACATACTTACTTAGATTAGTAGCAAAGAAAATATTTGGAATCGATGGTGAATATTTTACCGCCGATTGAGGGAAGGAATAATGAAGATGATAAGTGTGTGTGAGTGTATACTATAAAATTTTTGCAATATGCAGCTGAGCCTTTACAAATATTTATTTGAGCTTTGGAGCTTGAGAAATGAGGTGCTTGTAATAATTCAGAATTTATTCAGCACATTGTGTGCTGTACGCACACAGAAATTGCGAAAGCCAATTTTTTCGAGAACAAAGTCAGTCTAGATCGATTGCATTATAATATAAATAAGAAAATTTTTAAAGAAGAAAAGGATATTGAATTGGAATGGAATTGTCTGGAATAAAGGATAGTTTATTTATGATATTTGTTGGAACGATTTTCCGTCATCTCTTGTCAAGTTTGGTTTGGAGACAAACCGGTTTTGGCGTTGTGCCACCTTCAGAGTTTATTTATGCTTAATGAAGGCTTTAACAAGTGTAGGCTTCCTAGGGCAGATATTATTGACTACTTTCTAAGGTTATCTTTCAATAAATGAATTCATAAGTCGGTTGAAAATTGTATTCATATGAACGAGAATACCTTGGAGCACAAAATATGTGGACTTTTCTGTGATATCCAGCAATTAAAACAAATTTAAGTCTAGTATAAAATTCTAAATATTTTATTTCAACACGCCACGACATCTTGTGAACCTCTAAGTACTTATGTAGGAATGTGCAATATTGTAAAGGCCTCGATCATGCTAACTCCAAAAGATGGTACTCGTGGAAGTCGAATTTTTAGCCGAAGGAAAAGGATATTTTATTCGTAATTTCATTGTAACTCGACGGTTCACACCTTAAGGGATCTTTGTGTGTTAGAAGCTTGGAAAAATTGTATTGAAAAGTCCTTGGAATCATGCAGTTGCGACAAGATTAGCGCAGCGGTAGAGGCTTGGGGAGGGTTTTGAAGAGGTAGTTTGTATCGTATTGGGAATTTCTGAAAGCTGAAGATGTATTAGGATTGTCACATTGATTCTAAACCATAAGCAGATATAATATTCAAATTGTCAAGTGCCCCTGGACATACGAAAGAGCTCAGTTTGGGAAGGTGAAACTTGACCATCGGTCGCATCAACGTATAGAGGATACCCTCAGCTTTATCTCTAGCGTAGCGATTCCAACTCATTCACTCGCCTGACAGCTCCTTGACAGTGAGCATACTGGTTTTGTAATGAAGTTGCAGCTCAGCCGGGATCCAAAGGAGCTTTGGTGCGTTTATGTAGTCGTTCAATGGATCCTACATTTTGCAAGCGACCAAATTAGCATACCATAGTTGAAAATCAACCATAGTTGAAAATCAACCGGTCAATCGCCTTGTATATTGCCAAAAACGATTATTTGCCTTTGTCCGAAGTGCGACCGACAAGCGCCTTAAATGTGTTGTTGCTGCTCTGTGCCTTTTTGATGAATAAAGTTATGCAAACACTAATTTTCATATTTAAACAACGCGACACTTATTTCGATTTGCAAACAAATATTTACTTTTGAGTTCCTGTGATTGCTTATCCAATCAACTTGTAATCCCATCAAAGAATTTAAAAACTGTTTATAAATAATGGCAAAAGCAACACCGTTGCATACAAACTATCGACACTCTCGAAAAGCAAACAAAAATAATAAACAAAATTTTAGAAAATACGTAAACACAAAGCGATTTAACAACATTAAACAACAAACATCATTTTTAGAGTTAAATAAGCACACACTTGCATAAATAATAAACAACAAAAGCGCTACGTAACTAAGCACTGATTGAATGACGAAATTGGCAGTGAATAGCACAAACGAATGGTGAATGGAAATTGCCTGCATACAACAAGAGAAAATCCCACGGTGACGCTAGTGTAAAAACAACAAATATTTAAATCGAAAGAAAAATTTCGCAAAGAGACCAAATCGTTAAGAATTGCTTGCGGACAACGACCAAGCGATGTCAATGGTCAAGGGTCAATGGACTTGGCCTTGTAATGCATTGCAATTTTACTGGCATGCATTTGGAAATTTGAAAAAAAAACTTACATACATACGAGTGCGGTGTGATAAGCAAGTGGATTTTTGAATAAAATATATTTTTTTTCGCCAAAGAAGCTGGTAAACATATTTTTCTTTTAACTCTATAAACTTAGTCCAGCGTTTTCCCAATTTTTTTTATTCCTTCCAAATAATTGCTTTTCTCAAGACTCTCAAAATAGCCGTTTGTTTCTGTGATGGACTCTTCATTTGACCCAAACCTCTTACCACGCAACCATTTTTTCAAGTTTGGAAATAGGAAATAGTCGCATGAGACTAAAACTGACAACATGCTGTATGGTGTAGCAGTTCGTAGCCCCATTCATTGATTTTTAACAATCCTTTGAAGTCGTCACATGGATGCGTTTATGGTCGAATGTGAGCAATTGCGGCACCAAACGCGCGTAGATGCCTTTAACCTCAGCCACCTCACATACTTTCAATCTCCGGGCAACCAATATCATTCCGTGGATTTTATCGCCGTCACTTGTGCTGATACAACCATAACGGAACTCAGTAAAGCGTTTCTTTACGATTGGAATTGGTGGTGCTGTGTACCCATTGTATTTATGAATCCTTTCCTTGGTTTCGGTGGTGGTTTTTTCGCGTAAAAAATAATGATCAGCACACGAAATACACTTTTTTCCATTTTTATTAAAAGTCAAGAGATTATCTGCTTTTAATGGCTGTCGAGCATAAACTAAATGATAAAAACTTGTTCAAAATTTGAAAGTACTCTGTTAATAGATGGCACTTAAGGGCAGCAGTGATGAATTTAAAGTCTCTGCGCGGGAAATTCAAAAGGTCCCTAACTACTTATCAAACCGCCCTCGTACTTTATATCTCGACTCTGTACTTCTTTCTCATTAAGTTCTTATACAATTTTCAAACAATTAATTTATGATGAATTTAATTTATACCCGAAATATGAAAATTAAGTAAAATAATTTTTTTTTTTTGTCAAAATTCTATGCATAAATGTACAAACAGTCTGCATCTAAATTCGAAATTTTATTGCATTTCTTCTTAGCGCAGTGTAGTTCATTAAGGGCAAAGGAATTCCAAGATTTATTGTGATTCAAGAGTGAAACCAATTGAAATTGAAATAAAACATGAACTTAATGTTCCAAAGTGCGATTTCTTGTAATATTTCATAAACATTTTTCAAATTTGTCATAAATTATAAACGTGCACACATGTAGTTGCCATCACATGAGCATTGTGGAATTTATATTTCCTTATTGATGCCTTGAAATTTGGTGCTGTTTATTGTCCCACCTTATCGATTTCAATCAAGTGTGACGCAATGCACCCGCCACGCACCACTTTCCTGCCCTTTATTATGTGGTATAGCGGAGCAAAGCAAAACAGAGATGAAAATATTTGTTTGTGCAACCTAAAATTAGTGCGCCCTTTAGAACGTGTGCAACTGAAGTGTGAAGATCAGCGACGTTGTTGTTGCCGGCGCATGGGATTTGAAAGGCGGCAGGCCGACACTGCAATCTATTAAAATGCATACAAACATATGTTGTAAGTAAGTAAGAATATACATATGTATGTATGTATATACAAATGTAGCGAGTACATTTGTGGCATCGAGCTAAATAATGGGTTCGTGGGGTGATTTAATCTGGCTGCTTCTTTTAAAGACAACTTCCTAATTTACCAAAAAAAAAAATAAACGAACATTTTACGTCCAACTGCCAAGGAATAACAAAACAAAATTTGTCCAAGTAACTCGTAAACTGAGCACACGTAAAAAAAAAAAAAAGATTATGAATGTCAATCCCGGGTTTCCGAAATCCCATACTTTTTTAACTCTCGAATATCCCAGAATTAGTCTATTCAAATCCCGAGTTTGTTGAAAACAATTAAAGAGAAATTTAAATTTTAAAATTTTTATCAAAAGTATCTTCCTTTCAAGGGCGAAACAAGGCATTATTTGAAAACTTATTTGAAAAAAAGCTTCGCCTAGTCAAAGTTACTCTTGAAGGTTACTGTGCTCGCAACATGAACTCATTTAAATGTGGCATCGCTTTAAATTTTATGCTGAGGAAATAAAAATTAAGAAATCTACTTTGAGTAATACATTTTTTAATAAACTCGTTTCAAACAACATAGGACAATCCGGGAACTGGAAAATATCCTTGAGGTGGATAATACAATAAGTCGTAAAGATAAATTTCATCAAGTTTGAACGAGCGAGTGTTCAACAAGGGAATGGCATACAATTTATCAGAAGGTTTGGTAAAAGAAATTATTATTATGGGGGCGATACAGGTTTTATATCCAACAAAATTTAAGTCCGGTTGGAGGATAACACACTTAATGCTTTAATTGTTTCAATATCGCATTTTAATTTTAAAAAAAGTAATAATTCTGCCCTGCTCGAAATGGAATGGGTCATATACATATTTAATTTTTACTTGATTTTTATATTATATTTACTGTCCGATTCTGTGTTCTTCTTAGATAATCAAACATACATACATATACAAATATCCAAAAGTTTATAATTTGTCAATGACATTTTTATATACATACATAAATAATTATTTTTAAATAGAATACATAAAACTTTAAATTTTGAATATTTGTTAAAAAAAAGTGATTAAATATACATATTTGTACTGTATATGTATTTACTGCTGTACCAAATATGTACTCGTATATTTGTACTTTGTTGGTCAAATTTTACGTTTATTTTGTTTTGTGATTGAAAAGACCAATAAATATTTACATGAACTACAACAAAGTGTTCTTCTGAATACTACTATGGAAGGACGATTACAGAAGTGTTGCTTTTTTTTGACAAAGTAAAAATTACGAATCAAAACTTCCTGAAATTCGGGATCCTGGGATTTTCCCGGGATTTTGTTTTCAATAAAATGCCAAAAATTGACATCCCTAGTGCATATATACATATATGTACATATGTATATGTAAGTACATATATGTACATAAAACCTGCACTAATGTATGAATGAAATTTCACATTTGTCGCAACAACTAAAAACGAACAGTAGAACAAAGTAAAATTATAAATTCACTCATTTCAAAGTTGTTGCAGTAGCAACAGCTTGTAGTGTGAGACATTGACAAGCCCGCATACAAACTACTTACATATGTACATATGTACATACATATATGTATGTACATACATGTACATGTGTGCATATATTGATAAATTTAACTACAAATACATCTGTGTAGAGAGCAATGGTTCTTTAGCAACTTGGCAGCTTGGGTCCCCTGCGAACATTGGCGCCATCATTGGAGTAAACAGTCCAGCCCAGCTAGCGGCATTAATGTAAACTTGCAATTGTCATTACGGTACAGAGGCAATCACACATTAAAGTGTTGTGTTCAGTGGTAAGTCGAAGATAACAAAATTATATTAAATTCTTAAAATATAATTTTAACGAATATCAGAAAATTGAAATACTTATAGCATTGTTTCCTAGAACCAACCATTTCGAGATGACAACCGAACAAAACCATAGTTTTAAGATGAAGGTGAATTCGGACCGATAACAAAAAAATGTGCAATGTAGTTTTCTTAAACCCCTGGGCAGATAAAAATAAGTATGGATAGTTCCGACACGATTAACTGATTTTACGCCAACCGATATTGCAAACTGTTGGCAACCTGGCTTGTCAAATGGCCCACTGTAGTATTATTTTCTTTTTCGTACTGTTGCAGCATACAGCATATACGGCATTCAGTCGACATACCATTGCCGTTGTTTTGTTACTCCTGCATGCGACCACTTGTCGCCCTCTTTTGTTGGTTGCTCTTTTGTGCAAGCAATAACAACAAAAACTGAAAGAAACAGCAAAAAACAAACTTGGAAAATTGCATGAAGTGCACGATATTTCTGCCGCCATTGTCGTCGTTCTAATGTTGGCAATTCTTGTTTGCTACAATAGCTGTTGGGTACTCTTGGGTTGTGTACTCCACCACAAAAAGCGCAACTCAGATGACGCATCAACCGTAGACACTACAATCAGCTAGGAGGCAAGCATACTAAAATTTGTATGTATATGTATGTATGCACATATGAACATGCATTTATCGTATGTATATATGTGCACGTGTATAAATAATACCCCCACTCTAAATGATAACAGTCTTAGAAGACTACGAGTATAAATGGAAGTTTTTAAAAGGGAGAAAGTTATACATCTACTTACATATGTTTTTACTTGTATATTTATATGTATGTATGTATGTGTTTTTATACACTTGGAGGTGTAATGAAAGGATAAAGTGTGGTAGTTCCAATTTGTATGTATGAATACCACTGAGAAATTTAAAGCAAGGACTTGCACTAAAACTTATTTATATCATAAGAAAATTGTAAGTAAATACATTTGTATACATATGTGTGTATGTATGTATGTATCAAAGATAGGGGTGTACAAATCTTTTAATTTACAAATAACGGAAGAAAAATTGTTTATTTAATAAACACACAAATGAAGGAAAATACCAATTACCAGTGTTTAAAAAGGCATTTAAGTGTTATTTCAGTTAATTTTGCTATTAATAACAAACTGGCGTTGTAACGTCCAGAATCTTGAAGGAAAGACGATTTTTTTTGCTATGAAAAATTATATATAAATACACATACTATGAATGTATGTATGTATGTACATATGTAATGCTTTTAATGTGTTTTTTCTTCCGATATCTGTAACCCGTTATTAAAAATTTTTCTGTCAAATTTAATATAAACAAATAAGCAAATTTAGGAGGTGCATATTCCAAATACGACGGTTTTACTACATTATTTCGTAATATAACGATAGAACACTCGCTATATTAGAAAAATATATTTAAAAAAAACGACTGGCATGCGATACATGTGTATGTATGTACATATGTATGTATATCATATTCAATTGTTCTCAAAAATGTAATTATGTACTAACAAATTAAATATGTAGGTATTTGCCGACTTACGCATTTTCAGATATTTTCCGTAGCCCAATAATTTTTAAAATAATAAAATATTTTGCAAGTGGCCACCACTTTGTTTGGCTTTTCATTTTACGAATGTATGTACATACATATGTATGTATGTAGGTATGTACTCGTATATAATATCTAAACGAAATCTACTTATCCTCTTATATATTTATATGTATATGTACATAATACATACATAACAAGAAAATTTAATATTTTGACTTTTTCAGATAATATTATGTGAAATAATTTAGAGTTTACACTATACAGTGTTTTCAAATAGAAATTAATGAAATGTTATGAAAAACGGGTTAACTTAAAAATTTTTGCAGGGGTTTATATTTACATGTACATAAATGCATATGTTACATACATATGTATGTATATACATATGTAAATGGGATCGCGATACTATGCGCAGTTGTTTTCTTTTTTTGATACCTACATACATAAGTACCTACATAGTTTTTATTTACATTATGTATGTATGTATGTATGTTGTACATACAGAGGCATAGGTACTTACCAATAAATTAAAACGTGTTAAGATTAAATTCTTCAATTTTTTCTTTATTAATCTGCAGCAATCCCACTTTCTCCCACACAAAACACTAACAATGTTATGGTTTTCGCGAAAGCAAACGGCGACGTTCAAAATTAAGACGGTTCTAATACTTAATTATCACTTCTTTCTAGCGTTTTTTTTTTTAACTTGAGAACCATGAAACATTCGATATGAGTAATGTGTTTGTTTCTTCCCAGCTTATAAAATAGAAAATTCACTTTTACCTATCTTTTTGCGGCAATTCACTTTTAATTTAAAGGAAAGATTCCCCAATTGTTTTATTATACATATTTATATGTACATATACTTATATATGTTAACAAATTTTCAACGTTTTGCTCCTATTTTCAACGATAGCGTCGTCGGCGTTAACAGCGAAGTTGACCGCAGCAGTGGAAGTAGCTCTCTGGCGAAGTGACTCGATGGCAGCAATGTCGACGGCGAAAACAACAACACTCCGTTGATTTACTGGCAGAGGAAGAATGATTTTTGCATATATTTAAAGCTATAAATTCACAATATGTGGTCTAAACTTAATTTATACAAGTTCGCCACCGATTTAACTAACGAATTAACATAGTTTGGTTGACTTTTAAACCGTTTTACAACGAAATAAGCGATTAAAATGACACACTCAGTATTATGCTTGAAAAATTACTCGACTCCCGAAAATGACTAACTGGGTTGCCACCTCGTTAATATGGTTAATGAGAACATTGGAGACTAGAGTAAAAAAAAAAGTTGTCATTGCTTAAGTGCATAACCTCAAAGGCTGAATGAATATAACACTTACCGCCGGCGTTTTAAGTTCTGATTAAGAGATGGTGCAAACGGCCCTTAATAAACATTTAGTAATAAAATTATCTCTTCATTTGACTTCAACGCCAAGATGTATCTAGTAAGGTTCTATCGATAAGAGACATGCTTCATTTTTTCTTCTCATTTCAACATGCTTAGGCCAAATAATCAACTTGGTTTGCTTGGTTTCAATAATTGGCTTGTGGAAACGTTTATGTTTTCTGTTTTCTTTAAAATGCGGTTATCGTAGTACTTCTGCCTTTTCAAATAATCGTCACAGTTGCGAAGCCTAAGGGCTTCTCACTTATAGACTTCAGGATGTGCCCATTCTTTCATTTGCTGCACATTGAACTTTTCAGAAACTCGCAGCCACTCACAAATTTCTGATTCACACATAGGCTTTTTACCAAACATGTAAGCTGTTAACTGTAAAATGAAATAATCACTGAAAATGTTGAATTTACAACTTTTGGTCTTTCAACTGCAACTTTTGTTATTGAATCTTTGCATACATAACCTGTATTATTTAATCATGCTAATACGTAAAAATATATTATTTTCCCAAAAGTTTTGAGATCTAAAGCTATAAGGTATAAATGAGAAAAGGGAATTATTTGCGAGTGTTAAATGAGATGAAGAAACAACACTGTCATTTTTGGAGACCGCTGTCAATTTCAATCAGCTGATATTTAAAACAGTGAGAGGCTTCACAATTGTTTTAGTCTACATTTTCACTTAATTAAATATTGGTAAATTGTTGAAATATAGAATAAAAGCTCATCGAAAAATGGCACATAATCCCTTGGACAAAATACACGCCTTGGATGAAATAGAGCAGGAAATAATAATGTGCCTTCAAAGCGCAGGTAAGGTATAAACAATATTTTACCTCCTTAACGGAACTAAAACTTTAATTATAAATCCTTCCAGGACAGGCCATGCAAGAGCTCAGCAAGGAAAAGTCGTCTCAGAAAAGCGCAGAAACTCAAACGCAACAATTTCTTAAATCTCTTTCGAATGTTGAATCGAAACTAAGTGAGCAGATAAATTACTTGACGCAGGTCTCCACTGGACAACCCCACGAGGGTTCCGGTTATGCCTCCGCCAAAGTGCTACAAATGGCTTGGCATCGAATACAGCACGCACGTTCCAGAGTACGTGAGCTTGAAGAATCTAAGGTAAAATTTCGTTAGGTGAACATTATTTAGATCTCCATTTATACACATTGTTGTTTGGCTGCAGGCAAAATATACACATGCTGCACGTCAACAGCAGCAACAACGGCAACAACAACACGCACAGCAGTTAGCACAGCAACAACAACAACAGCAGCAACAAATCGCTCAACAACAAATGCAACAAAGTCAAGACAATTCGGTAGGCACAGGCGTTACTTCTGGTGGAGTAGGCCAAATGGGTCAACAAGCTCCTAATTAAAAACTTAAAGTTAAGGATTAAGTTAAGTGTATGGCTAGATTTTAATTAAATATACATAAACATCTCATTTTGTAATATGTACAAAGCATTTTTTTATTCCTTTTTTTGGCCAATTCCAAAGAAATTATTCTCACAAACATAACGAACACATTGGAGCAGCACGTTGCGTTCGTGGCGTATATCAGGCTCGAGCAATTTTTCCAACAAGGTATTTTGCTTCCGCAAACGGGCTTTGCGATAGTCTAGCCCAGATTTTTGCTTATGCATTCTTGAGTTTTGGTTGGTTTTTTTACATGCATGAGTGGATGAATTGCTTGGATCGTTATTTGATATTTCATTTGGCTTCGCTCGTTTTGAAGGAATTTGGAAATCTGTTGAATGGGCTATTGGAGCCTCTTCTGGTGGATCGTCTCCTGAATCCGTACACAATTCATCGTTTGATTTATGAGTTGCTAGTTTTAAACTTGTTTCGATATCAGGTACATCACATTTTGAGACATCGGTGCTATATGTGGACTTGTTCAAGAGTTCGAGGGAGTTTTCTGATTCGACAATACCATCATTTTTAACTGCAGCTACATCCACTTGATTTTTATCAACGTCCACCTCTAAAGTCTGATTGCTTGAAGACTCTAATGATTTTTTGTTACCATTTAAAATATCGTTTGAATGGTTGATTTTATCTTCTTCTGAAATACTTAAACCTAAAGCTGCATGTTCTTCGTCACTTTCATCTTTATTACTATCCTCTTCAGCGTCTTCATCCGAACCGTACATTCCCAATAAACTGCTTAGCACGTTTGTTTCCTTTGATTTCTTTGGCTTAATATGTTGATAACTACTTAGTGCACTTGTTCCCTTAAACATATTGACACCATCGCAACTTTCCTTTTGCTCGTCTTGATCAATTTCACTTTTTGTTCCAATTAACTTTTTCGTGGCTTTAAGTTTTTCTATTTCCGCATTTTGCTTCTTCTCTTCTAGCTTTTGCTTTTCCTCTTTTCTTCGTCGTTTATTGTTATTTCGATTAGTATTTAGATTCCTTTGATTTGAATTGGGGTGCTGGGTTATCTTCTCTCTTTCTGTCTTACCAGAAAACCTTGTATTATTTTGTGCTCTTTTACGATCATCGTACTTTCCAAATTTACTTTTATTGCCTTCTAGGCGTTCACCACGCTTTTGGCGCTGTTCTTTAGCTCTTTGACGCAATAAACAATTTTCTAATGTAGGATATCTGCAAAATATTGATATGTTAAATTTATCCCACAAAAAAAAAAATTAGAATGAAAAAATACTTTCGCTTTCTTTCTGCGCGCCAAGTTGCTACTTCTTCAGGTGTGCTAAGTTTTTTGAATTTATCAAACAGTCCGGAGCTGTGAAGAGTAGACACATGTTTATCCATAATTGATGGATGTCCCCGATAATTGCAGTTGTCTACTGGACACTTCTCGTGTTGTTTTTTATGTCGTCGTAGATCATCTAGCGATTGCAACTCCATATCACAAGCTTCGCAAAATTGAGGCTCAGTTAAAACTGGTTCTGGCAGATATTGGTTGGGCTTTAGACGTAGAACATTAATATGTGTAAATCAAAAAAATTACCCAAATCTTACCTTATTATTAGTTTGTGTCGGTTGGAGGAATTTCCCCGGATATGTTGCTCCACGTTTCCCATACATGGGGGGTGGTTGATGTCTCGCATGCAAAGTCATACCTGAAGGCGTGAGGAAGTGAGGTTTGATTGCGAGCGGAGCTGTTATTTTTTTGTTGAAATTAGGTGAAGGCAATAGGAACTTTTGTGGAGTTCCCATTTTGAATAGTTCTAAATTATATTATAAAACGCGTGTTTTTGTATACAATACAATTGGCAAGAGATGTGTTTATATTAAAACAAGTTGACAGATCGCTGCCAATAGAGATGGAAAAAATGTTGATATTGTATCAAGTTTTTTGCGAAATTATCGTTCAACGAAGTATATTAAAATTGTGGGCGATTTCTAGCTGCATGAAATTCGTCGAACGCTTTAAGGGCGGTCTTCACCTATTTCGTACTGCCGCTTGCTTTCAGATTCTTGTCGTCGCATGCGAGAGAGAGATTTGTTCTCTGGGTATTTTGAAAGCATACTTTTTTAAATACAAATTTTTTTTTTTAATTTTTCTACTGCTGCTACCGGTTGAATGTGCCTTGGGTCGTGCCTTGCGTGCTATTAAAACTCTAAACGTAATCATATTGTCGGTAAAAATTAATTAATTTAAAAAGATCAGTAACCCGATACTCGATTTTGTCATTATAACTTATCAAAGAGCTTTTTTTTGTGCTAAAGAGCCTATGGTAAACGATTTAGCCACAATAAAAGCTGCTGCAAAATGTGAAAATGGCTGTCAAATTACAGAGATGACAGCTGAAAGCAAGCAAGCTGATTCGCACACAAAATTTTGTATTGCTAGTCAAGATATTCCACGCAATGAATAATGAAGGAACGAATTATTATGCTGTCGAAACATAATACACCCATATGCTGTAATCCGAATGTTCGTAGTTAAGAATTCGTAGTCCCGTTCTGAAAGTTCGAAATTTGGTATTCTGAAAACCCATCGTAACTTTAAACCGCGTTTCCAACCAAAAATAAGAATTTCGAAGTTCTTAATTTGACATATTTGCAGAAATAAACATATATCGATATTATTTCAAGTAAAGAGTGAAGTTTAATATCAACATTTATAAGCCTTTTGATAAAAAAAATTTTGTTAATTAAAGCAGAATTGTTTGAATATGCATAGTATGTATGTACATTGTTAAGAGATGATCTAAATACAAATTTCTTAAATAATAAAATAGGTGATATTGTCGACCTCATTGATCTCATATATTAATGTTTAATGGTTTAAGGGTTTTTGACTAGGTTTCGCCTGAACAAGGAAACATTCATACAAGAAACATCATACTACGTACGACTTGTTTGTTATTATGTTTCTGAAATAAATAATTCTCTTTTTTCTTGCATAGTTAATATTACTTATGTACATACAAGCATATTTGCTTATTTTGTAATTTATTTCGCTACGACACCAGTTACAAAAATTACGCAAATTGACAGCTCCGACGGATGCTGGCATACCGATATTACGAATTGCAAAAACAATCTACGAATTTCCAAATTACCAATTAGAAAAAGCGTATTTTACCATATCAATTCTACGATTCGATGCGTAATCGAACGTACGACGAATTCCAGCATAGTGGGTGGTAGTAAAAATTTAATCAAGGGACGGGGGTGTAGCTTTAGATAAAATTACTGAAAGCATTCCGATGTACGATTTACTATCGTGCTGATTATTTTGGAAATTCTTAAGTTAAAGTAAAAAAACTGAGATTCGTCAAAATTTGTATAGAAACAAGCCCATTTTAAACTGAGTTATATCCATATCAGTTTGGAATTGGTCGAAAGTTATCTTTCGGATAATGATACGAAATATTTGCCTTCTGGCATAAAATCTTTTATTTGAAACCATGATCGTATGTAATTAATGCATGTATAAAGAATTATTTTAATCTTTGCTTTGCAACACTGCCATAGATACAGAGCTGTCAGAAAGTGCCCTCATTGCTTTGCCAATTCATTTAGCGGCGTTTTGTCTGGAAACGTGTTTTTTTGCACACACGTGTTTTAAAGGATTTTTTATTAAAATTTTTTTAACAATTTTGACGTAATTTGATCAAATATTTGATTTAAGAATATATTCTTTGAATTAAACAAAGTAATACTTATTATAGTTCCAATGGCTGATGTTGCAGATAAACCCGTTGAAGAAGTGAAGAACGGAGACTCAGAAAAACTCGCAGAGGTCGAAACTGAAACTTTAAAGGAATCGCCAGAAGAAATTAAGAAAGCTGCGGTAGCAGAAGAGGCTAATGAAGAAATCAAGAAAGCCGCTGCAGCAGAAGATGCTAATGAAGAAATCAAGAAAGCCGCTGCTCCAGAAATCGTTGCCGAAGAAACCAACAAAGTTAGCTCTGATGAAAAGGAGGATGATGCCGAACTTTCCAAACTAGAACGGGCCATTATTCGGCAGGTTGAATATTATTTCAGTGATGCCAATTTGCGCCGGGATAAGTTCCTCTTAGAAAATATTTCTAAAGACGAAGAGGGCTGGGTACCACTTTCTGTCTTATTAACATTCAAACGTTTATCATCGTTGAGTTCGGATCCAACTGTGATCATTGATGCGATTATTAAATCGGAGGAAGGTTTACTTGAAATCAGTGAAGACAAACAAAAACTACGACGTCATCCGGAACGTCCCATTCCAGAGCATAATGAGGAGCACCGCAAGGAATTACAATCACGTACCGCTTATGCCAAGGGTTTCCCACTTGATACTACCATTTCGGAACTGATCGATTTCTTTGCATCTTATGAAAAGGTGCTGCATATCACTATGCGCAAGTACCTTGATAAACCGAGCAAGACTTATAAGTTTAAAGGTAGCGTTTTTGCCACCTTTGCAAAGCAAGAGCAGGCTCAGGAATTCATTGAAAAGGATAAGGTAACTTGGACAAAACACGAAACGGTTAAAATATGCTTAAAATATATATAAATGTATATATGTTTATCTTTAGGTGCTTTATAAGGAACGTGAACTGCTGCGCAAGTGGCAACTAAAGTATTTGGAAGATAAAAAAGAAGAAACAAAGAACAAGTCAAAGAAGGGTAAGGCAAAACAAGAAGAGGAAAAAATACAGCTACCTAAAGGCACTGTTGTGTATTTCGAAAACGGATCGAAAACTTTGACCCGTGAAATACTACGTGAAGCAGTAGAAAAAGTTGATGGTGATTGGGATATTGCATACATTGATTACAGTAAAGGCGATAAGACGGGTCATATACGCTTTGCAGAAGCAAACGTTGGAGCGCAGTTCCTTAAAAAATTAGAAGAAAATAAGGTGCGTTTTATGATTTTATTTTCAAGAAAATGCCCTAATTTCTATATGTACTTAAAATTATAGCTAAAATTGAACGACGACTTAGAACTTGAATTACGCACACTCGCAGAGGAAGAGGAGAAAGTGTACTTCGAAAAAGCTATAGAGCAAATGAAAAGTCGTCGAAATCATCATAATAAGAACAAAGGTGGTCATGGAAACCGCAAAAGGCGCGGAGGGCATGATAATCGCAATGGCGAAAAGAAAAGGAAGGCAGAAGCTGCTGATTAAAAGTACACTGCTAACATGCTAATTAAGCAGAATTTCTAGAATGTGTGACCATGTAGGTCATTTAAATTAAATTTAACAGCGTAGTCATATGTAAAATTTAAGCATAGAAATAATGTAATGTCTTTGAAAGAGCGTACGAAAGTTTATTAATTTTATTTTTAAATTTCGGTAATATGTCGCACTTATCCCTTTTATAATTTGGAATTTGAAAATTCACAAAAAAAAATCATACTTGTTTCAACACAAATTTGTGCGTATTGTGACTGCGTATACGAATCGTATGAAAGTAAGACGAAAAATATTAAAAAAATAGAAATTGAGTTTTGATATAGTTAGATGTAGTGAATCATCGTTCTTTTTCTTAATAAGGTGCATAAAATGAATGCTGGAAAGAATATTTTTATGAAAGCGAATACATATTTATGTATGTATATAAAGAGTATGTAATAGGGGTACTATAAATTTGTACATCTAAATGTATGTATTTCACGATTGGCTTTCAAGCCAACAAAAATAAAATCAACGTTTCATAACAAAATTTTCGAATGCTCTTTTGTTTGTTGTTGTTGTTCTTGTTGTTGGCAAATGGGGAATATCTTGCTACAATATTTTACTTCGCTGTTTGGCTTAATAAAACGCCGGTATATTGATTTTTATTGTTTTTTGTTACTTTTATTTTCTTCAATTTTAATTTATTTTGGTGCTAATGTTTTTTTTTTAACACAACTCATGAAATTTTTTTTTATAAAATAATTGTTATGTGTGCCTGACGCTTGTATGCATGCATGTATGCGTGTGTGTGTGTGTGTGTGTTTAAATAATAAATGCTTAAATTGCAAATATACTGTAGGTGTCCAACCACTGGAATTTCTGTTGTTTTTACTTTACACTTTTTTTTTTTTGATTCTAAAGCACAATGTTACAAACTAATTATATACAGAATAGAAAGCTTCTTAATATAATGCAAGTACAATGTACATACATACATACATGCACACTTTGTTGCTGTAAGCAATTTATGTTTTATTTTATTTTCAGATTTATGATTTAACAATTATTAAGTGCAAATACAATGTTGAATATTTTCACTTTTGATAAAGGCGCTTTTCAATGTCGAAAACTTATTTTGGGAAAAGGGAAAATTGTGTAAAATTTAAATGCAATTTTGGCGTGTGCTTCCAATGTTTCGTAAACAATAAAGAGTGGAAGTAATTTCGCCAATTAATAAATATTTGGGGACGTTCGAGTGTCAATCACTGCTGCAATATTGCAAATAAAACGCGTCGTTTAGTCTCAAGCAATTATGTATTGAATTATAAAGTTTGCGTAAATGTGATCAAACGTCGATTTGAGATTTAATTATGAAAACCAGACTCTTTCATCTACTTTAGTTTAGAAATAAACGATGCCTCATATTTGCAGTACTGCAGCACTGATTGACATCCGCTCTATGCGCATACTTTTTCAATATCCGGTTTTTATGAAAAACAAAATGTATTTCTTTTCCAAAACAAGTTCTAAAAATTATAAAGTTCTTATTAGTTTATATTTTTCTTGCAGTTTTTCAACTTTTTTTTTTTTTAATTTTCTCTTTGTACATTTGTGGTTTATTAGCATTTTATTTTATATGTTTAGTTTCTATGTTTTATCTTATTAATTGCTAACGTTTTTATTCATATGTATGTATGTGTGTAATATCTTTCAAGTCGTGAATGTTATTTTTTACCAAACTAAATCGTAACTTAAAATATAAAACAAAATATATGAAATCGAAAGCAATGTTACTAACAAATTACGAGTGTAAGTAACAACTAAAATTACGCAAATTTCACAAAAATATGTTTGTTTGTATGTATATGTGTTTATAAGTATGTATATATTTATGTTAATATTAATAGTTATGTTCGTCTACTGCTGCCTTTTTTTGTATATAGTACAGCGTAATAAATTAATTAATTGTTGTTGTATATTACAAATTGTTTATAAATCAATTAATTCTGAAAATATTTAATATTTACCTTTTCGTTAAGTTAAAACTAAATTTCTAATATATTCAAATACATATCTAGATACATATATTAATCGGTAAGTGTTCGTAGCGTTATCACGTGTGCAAAATATTAGCATTTTATGAAAAAAAAACAAACAAAAAACAAAAAATTCGTATGTCATGTCAAAACAGAAAACACAGAAAAACGAAAACAAATAAATAAACGATTTGAATAGTTTCACAAAAAAAAAAAATAATAATTTTATATACCGTGGACAAAGAAAAAAAATTAAGTCCCAACAAAAAATTGTTTCTCTACATGAAATTATCAAATACAACCGCAAACTGGAAAAATCGCGCTTAAAATTTTTCCTTATGTTAAATCGCGAAGTTAAAAAACAAAAAATACGTTAAAGTTGTTAATTTGAAACTAAATCAATTTACTAGCCGCGTCGCGTTAATATAGTGCACTCGTATATAAAAGAATAATAAAAAAAAAATAATAAGAAACCTTTTCTCAATTGAAATAAATTGATAGTTTAAATAAAATGAACTAAAAGCAAATCGATTGTTCTTAAAGCAAAATACGAAAAATCTTCATTTCAAAAATTAATACTCAAATTCTAAAAAAAAAAAAAAAAAAAAAAATCGAAGGAAACGAAGTTTAAAACTCTTGAATATAACTTAATTTGCGCGCACTCCCTCACGCAGTTTTCCCTCTCTACTTCTTGCTCGGCAAAGCACAGCGAATTGTGGCTTTTTTGTGGCGATTTTCGCTTATACGAACGCGCTTATTTCGCGCATAGCGATACATACATACATACATTTATATACATATACATACATACATACATGTTTCAAAATATCAATATTTTCTTAATTCAATATTTTTTACATCGCAATAGTGGGGGGTAAGGGAGTTGTTGGTGCGTGCATATTTGAAACTTAATAATTATAGTTAGTTCATTTTTGATATAAACAGCATACATATGTATGTACGTCGTAGAGTTCATTTCTCTTCACATTTTGTTTGTTTTTTAAAAACGAAATTCGAACATTTCAATGCATAAGTTTAGTAGTAGTTGTTGTTGTTGTGATTTATTTACAAACAAAAAATGTGTTGCATACTTTTCAGCGACTCGGCTACAAGTCCGTCGATTCAAAATATGTATACTCGTATATTGTTCATATGTCTTATGTAAAATTACGCCTATCAGTGGAAGAGTGAGCTGGAAGTGCGTCAGCATTACATTAACGCTCCGCCGTACAACGAAAAAATACAGCAGCACACGATGATGCAATGCCTTCCAATGTCCAGTGCGTGCACAGTGTCCATTCCTAGGCGTACTGTACGTACATACAAGCACTGCATCTCATCAACATTATTTGCTCTTCTCTGTAATCACTGGTCATTTTCCAATTTTTACTTTGCCAGCGCATTGATGTGCCCAGCTGGCGATGCCTTTTCACTTGTACACCGGCGACAGGTCGAGCGTGAGATTTTGTAGAGCCCGATTGCGCGCCGTGGAGCGTGTCTGTTTGGAAGAGCGCGTGATTTCCATGACGAGGCCCTTGCAGTCATTGCAAACGGTGACCAGCTCACCGCGCATATTCTCCTTTTGCTCCTGACTCAGTTGGGTGCCCGACGAGGATAGCGTGAAGGTGCGCGAAAATTTTGTTCTGCAGAAGAAATAAGAAAAAATTTACAAAAATGTAAAATGTGAATTTTATTTATTATTTGTTTCGTAGTAGAGTCGCATTTTCGTGTGAAGCCAAAATTTTGCGCAGGTAAATTATTGCATATTTTCGGGCACAGTTTGTAGTGAAAACACAATCAAATAAGTATAAATGGCATGGAATTGTGGTAGATGGATAAACCTGGCTCGATTTTCCAAGTCTCGTGATTGTTTTTGATGCTTAGTAAAAAAAAAAATAGGGAACGCGTTATGAGTTAGACGTCAAATCTGTTTCATACAATTTCGAGAGACTCTTTAATTTCTCTGAAAAGTCTTTCGAGCGATAAAGAATATAACTTTTCCATTCTCAGTACGCCTGTGCCAAAAAAAGGGCTATCTTAATTCATTTATGTCGAAAGCCGCAGAGGTATGAAGAAACTGTCGCCATTGATTGTGTGCTGAAATCAATCCTCGCATTACTCAATTTACAAATTTCGAAAAAGTAAGACAAGTTTCTAAGGCCTTTACTTTGTAAGGTTTTGCTGCCATTTGAGACCCTCAACATTCAGTTTTTTACCTTTATTGAATCCATAGCTACTAAGATATAAAATTATTTGGAGTTACATTTTAGGCACCAGACAGCTCCTGTTAAATAATCTGTCTTGGAGCCTCGATAAAGGAAGATTTCAAGGAGTCTTTCAAGACAACTTTATCTTTTAGGTAATCTTGCAGCATAAATTCTTCAAATACTCAAAGATATGTTTAACAAGACACACAAAACATTAAGAGCATTTTCTTCTATATACTCCCTTTTCAACATAGAATCCATAGATTTTATCGTGCTTCTAATTAGTTTAAATAAATTTATGAGTTTTTCAAGTAAGTTTCTTAGATATCTTTCAGAAACCACAGACTAAACACAGAGTGAAATTCAGAACGCCTTGGTGGCCGTATACAATTTCAGTACTATGCTTAGTGATCTGGTCTAGCTTAGGAAAGGATATATATACATACATATATATGATTGTTCCTAAAATAGTTTACTGTTGTTGCGCTCTAGCTTACAAGAAAAATCTTAATAAACATGCGGCTGAATAAAGTTTCACAAGTAGCAGAAGTGATAAGTCTCCAGATCTCTTGATGAAACGAAAACTAAAGTCTCGCGCAAGTTGCGCAGCAAACCAGAAGACAGTGCGATGATTTAATCATCCTTCAAACAGCTGTGACCAAATGATACCGAAGTATTATTAAGTCTAACTGCAAGAACTGTTATCGGATTCTGTGCTTCAATCTTTATAACGCAGCTCCGGTTAAAACACTACCAAAAACAAAGGGTAAGAAACCTCGGTTCAGGTATAATTGTACTTCTTTTGTGTCCTTTCGAGTCAGTTGATTGGTCATGCCGCGCTTTGCTACGACGCTTAAATTTAATAATATTTATTTTGAAGTGGTAGATAAAAGTCAGATATTTTACCAACTATTTTGATTGAATCCATAAGGATACGGCGGCTGTGTACTCCAATTCCCCGAACTCATTCTTTGTGAGAGTCTTTGCCTTATTATCACTTTAATAAACCGTGGCTTTGTGATAACCTGATGTAACCTTAACATTAACGTACTCGTGTTGGTAGCGAGCCTTTGTGCCGAGCATATTCAAGCTAAAGCTACACCGCGAGTCTTTATGCAGACCTTCTATCAATTGTTAGGCTCTCTCATTTTCCGCCCAAATACACTCTGTCTCCGAGAATAGTGTAATAAGCGAGAGAGAGCCAAGGAGAAATAAAAACACAAGTATAGTAATCAGAAGGACTGTGCCATCAGTATCGATTGGAAGAGAACATTTCTTTGCATTGGGACAATCAAGGGACAAAATGAAAGAGAAATAGGTATCGGATAAATATTGTTGTTACTGTAATTCGGCTTTGAAGGCAGAAAGACATTTGATTTTCTCGTGTCCACAAAACGAAAGAGAAACATTGTCCTTTCATCAAAGAAGTAAATTTAGTGGAGTGGTGCTCTGAAGAATAAAATTCGCAAAGCACCCATTTACCATCGGACATATACGCTTGTGTAAGTATTTAAATATATCTACATATGTACGTCAGTTAATTTCAATAATACTTACTTCCGATCCAAAGTGCTGCTGTTCGAGTACGCACGCGCAGGGCTATTGGCTGGCAAACTGCGCGGCCCCTCCATACTTCGTGACATGATATTGATGTGTTTATTGTTGTTGGCTTGCATATTATTACTATGTCCGCCATTTGATATATTGCTGTTGTAAGAAGACGTCATTGTGGAAGCATCATCAGCCTCGATAGCTTGCCCTCCCGTCATGCAGGCGCCCGTTCTGTTGGCCACAGTGTGCGTCGTACCCGGTGTGCTCATGTTGGATCTTTGGTGTTTGGGCGATGATGGAGCGCTACCCACCGTGTTGCGAGTCTGAATTGTTGTTTTTTTTTTGTAAATTTTATTACTACTAATATTAATATACGAGTATTTAGTGTTTGGAAATTTCGCAACATACCTTACGCTCTGACTCGGAACGCAATAAGCGCTCGATTAACGATTTGGGAAATGTCTCATCCAAAATGTTGCCTGTCGAGGACGAGTGCGTATGGTGGGCATGATGTGATGGTGATGGCGTGCTAGAGCCAGCCGGACTGGCGAGCAACGAAGGTGAAATTAGCACAAGCGGCACATTGCGGAAATGCTCCGTTGGTATTCTCATCTGAAAGTAATTGTGCTGCAATTGTAGTGATCTTTCTAGCAGTACACTTTCAGCTAAAATATGTACCTTGGTATAACATTTGGAGCAGACGGTGCGCTGACACAATTTACACATTATGCCCCACGGACCGAATATTGAGAAACGTGTACGCAGGCATAGGAAGCAGACTTTGCGCTTTTCGACATCCTCCTTGACGCGCACACCCACGGGCAGTCCTTCCAACTCGGCCTTCGTCATTACCGAACGTATGTGCACGATCTCCTCCAGTGTCAACGAGAGACGATCGTCACCGCGTTCGATCCAGGTTCTCTCATCAAGGAAGGACTTACTCCATGGGCCAACCGAGGATGACGAACGGCTGCAATTGCTGCTCGCCCCACCAATGCCCACACCAACATCGCCACTTGTGATATGAACGGCTGTGTTGGGACTTTGGGAACGCTTCAATTGTTGTTGTTGTTTGTTCTGGTTGTAGTTGTTGTGTAGCTGTGAGGAGGTCAAAAAAGCGCTTGTAAATTTCAGACTAAATCTAAACAAACAAAAAAACTGCTGCCGACAATTTACCTGCTTAGTTGTGCCTGCAACCGCATCAGTGCCACCGCTTGGGCCAGCAATAGAAGTTACATCGGATTGTCGCGATTCGGGTCTCGATGGCGGCATTGAGTGAGTCTCATCGAAATTGCTCTGACAGCCGACAATAGTATGGCGGCGCAAAGAGGCGCGTCGTGATTCGCATTGGGTAGCGAGGTCGTAAGCTATCAAAAATTATACAAAATTGTATTGAGCTGAATTTGATGCCAATTAATGTGGTTAAAAGAGAATGTGAGTGTTGTTGAATGTGTTACAAAATGTATGCATGAGAATCATTAATATATATATGTACATCTATGTATAACTACTTTTTATGTCCGGATATCTACAAAAATCCGCATAACAAGCTACAACAATAAATTAATACAATTAGGGCATTCACAAGGTGTCGTAAAATGTCGTTAAGTTGTAGGGTCACAAAAATGTTCAATAGTTCAAAATTATAATTTTTTGTTTTTGTTGCATTGGACAGAAAAAGGACGTAAGATAATAAAACTAGGAAATTTTCCAATTTTATGACTTTATGACAATACGACACTTTACGACATTGTGAATCATCTAAATAAAAAAAAAACAAATCATGCATGTTACGAGTATGACATGTGTATGTATTTTTGAGGAGAAATCTTAGTTAGAGGAACTGTAGTCTATGGGGCGAAGTCATAGGATGGTATGATCAATATTTATGTAGATAATTAGTGACTCTTTCATGGATCTCAAAAGAGGCGGGATTTTCAAGGATTAATTTCAACATTTATAAAGGTAACAATAGAAACCATTATATTGATCCAACTCCTCTTCAGATGCCTTATTTGGCATTGGTGTTATCTTATGTTTAGACCGTCTATGTATTTATGACAGGGCCATAACTCTAGCGAACATTTCTCTCGAAAGTCTCTAAAGCCTTATCATCGCTGATCAACATTGTCAACGTCAGTCTAAACTTGTGCCATTATCATTTGGACCTAAGTTTCAAGCTGAATTGATCACCACTCCTTCTGCTATTACTCTCATCAACAGCGGACAAAAATCTCAAAAAGACTCAGGGCAAAGAATATAAGAAACATCGAAATAGTTAGACAGTGTCGTAGCTGACCAGAAATCGGTAAACAAGGACTCTTTCGACCACAATTAAAGCAACTTTAAATTCTGAATTTTTTCAACTGTTAAAGGTTGGGAAGCAGGGAACAAGTTTGAAAGAAAACTTCAATCACTTGCGAAGGATCGGGAACGATTTTTTTTAATGCAAATATTATGTGAACGGAAGGAAGTCGGGGTCAAGAACTCAACCGAGGTTTGCAGTGCCTGTCACTAATGCATGCGACTGTTAGACAATTATTATCGTGCAGCAAACAGGGGCAATGCGTTCTTCCGTTGGGAAGTAACATGAGTAAAATCTTACGAACTTTTACATTTTATGAATGTCTGGTCGTTTTGTGGAGACTTCAAAATATACTGTGCGGAGGGATTGTATGTACACTAATCCTCTATTGTATTGAACCAGCGGCAGCAGTAAGAAGTTAAAATACTCGTTAAAAAAACCACTGTGGAAATAGTAAAAATTAAACTTATGTCCGAATTTAGTAACTTGGTATATCCTTAAGTCTCAAAACGAGCTAGAGATTATAGCTTTTGAAAAAGCTTGACAAATGTCAATACTGATATGCCTAAAGGTATGCAGCAAGTGCTTTCTTATACATTTTCATTAACAACCTTATGCCAAAACTTATAGCAAGACTATTGAATTGACTAAGGCGCCTAAGATTATGTCAAAAAACTCGTTTACAAACGCTCTTTGAATAGCAAATCTTACTGATGTTCTAATGAACTATTGACTATGTGACAACGATGAAACGTCGTACGCTGGCTTTAGCCAACGTATATAGTATAACAATAGTCATGCGTTGAATTTTGTAATTTCTTGGATTTTTGTATATGAAATCAGCTTTGGACTACTATTACGGTGAATTTTTTGAACTTCACTTTTGCGTGATACTCGTAGTTTTGGTAGTAGTATTGACAAAAATGAAGCGACCTTATTTTTAAGAGCCCGAAATTAAGTTTACTTTTGTGCTTCCCAAGGATATGAGTCTTAAATTTTAGCTAACAAAAAACAAACAAGACACACCTTAAGCCTAAAAGTATGCAAGTGGTACAGCTGGTGGAACAGTTGGTGTTCGCTTCTAACACTTCTACAGGGTTGCACTAAGCATTTAAATTTTTAATGGAAAAATATGTATGCTAGTTGCATTTAGGCAGATAATTTGGTGTGGGTAAAATTTAAAATTTAAAAATTAGAACAACCTGCGTTTTAAGCACTTTCAAGTAAGACCAACGAAATTCTAATCAAGAGATCTGATTCTATTTTAAATAAAACGTCTTATCCAAAATTCACACGTAGTCAAAGATAAAAAAAGAGGACATGTAGTAAGTACTACATTGGATATTTACATATGGTACGAGAACAAACACACAACAATGAAAAGTAAACTATATAATAGCGTTCGAAATGAATAGCCATGAAAGCAAACAAAGATAACAACAAAAATTATGCAAATGAGTTAAATTCAGTTCATTTCCTTTTTCTATTTCCGCACCAAATTAAACTACCAAACGATTTCTCTATGAATGAGAGTGTAAATGAGCAAAGCTACCACTTTACCTATACACAAACAATTTAAGTACGAAATGTATGTAAATATATAACTGTTAAATGAAAAATTATTGTAGCATTTTAGGCGCTAAACCGCAGTCAACTAGCTTACGGCGCCACCGACGCATGAGTCATAATCGAATGGATACGAAACATGAATGCGTTTAGATACGAGTAAATGAATTTATTTGAAGGCGAGTATTAAAAATGGGCATGAAATTGACGCACAAAAAGCGAACGAGCAGCAACATTAAGCGCATTAATGTTGGCAGATATGTACATAGATATAAATTTTGAAAATTAAGTATACACATAAATAGCGATGTACTTAAGTATAAAGAATACGAGTATGTACGAGGATGTACGAGTAGTTTTAAAATCGAAAACGTGTTCGAGTATTTTTGAGTAAAGAAGTATGATTTGAACGCAGTCATACAGAGGTGAATGAGATAGATAGATAGAGAGAGGAGTAGAGACTATAAGAAATAATTAATAATATTTACATTCCAGCGCGTTGTCGAAGAACCTATGGTACTCATCCTCAGTGTACGTGTCCTCTGGCATGGTGTTACGTTGCATGTTTTGAGGCGCAGCACGTTTTTTGTTGCATTGTACATTGATTATGCAGAAAGCATAATTTTACATACAAGTAATTTAATTTTTTTTTGTAAATTTTTTTAAATTTTGGTTTTTCGTATTCAATTCGCATTTAAAGCACATTTGATTGCAGAGAGGAGAAATGATTTTTTAACAGAACTTTCAGTGGTTTCAAAATAGCAAAAAAAATCATTGCACAAAACTTGGCTAACACATTTTTGAAAACTATTGGAAACTTAGAACTTGTTTAAGTTTCGTGCTTAATTAGATTTTAAACTACGTATATGTAAATTAAAGGCTTCAACTGAAAATGGTAAATTTACAAAGTTTTGTAAATCAATAACATTTTCAGTGAATTCAAATATCGGTTGGGAAAATTTACTGGGAACCATTAAGGTCTCTTAGCATGCACAACTAAATTACAAAACTTAAAAGTAAATTTTGGAAAGGTTTTTTTTTATTTGCGTAAACCTTAATTAAAGCTTAAAAATACTTACATATTCGAGTTTTTTGGTGTCACTACAAACTAAAATAATTTTTTTTTACGCCGAAGTCATTCAGCCGAATTCAAATAACACTACGGTAATTTTGCTTATAATTTTAGTTTAAATAAATTTTACAAAAAATTACTGAGCTCTCATCAACCTTCACCGTCAAATTTTTAGTAAGTTTGGGGATTTTTCGTTGTAAAAACCACTAAATTAACCAAAATAATAAAAAAAAATTGAATTTCTCAAACTCATTTTTTAAACATTGATTTTGTTCTTTGTGCTCTCAGTAGTATAATTAAGGGAGGTAATAGTTAATTTAGGTCTACTACATTGCATTTTAGTTAATAAATATAAAAAAAAAAAACCGATCAAATACCTTTAAATGTACCAATCAAGCAAACCAAAAATATTTTGTTTGAAAAAAAATAAAAAAAAACACAAAAACCATTTTTTTAAATAAGTCCAATGTGGAAAAATAATGCAACAAGTTGGAAGAAAAAGAAAAATAGAAACAATAATAAAAATCCATTAAATCAAATCAAAACTACAACATATAAATACATTTATAATTTAAAAGTAAAATAATAAACTAAAACATTTTGAGTGTGCAAATGCCGAAACAATCAGACCACAAATATATTAAAAAATAGCAACAATAAAATTTTGTACACATTTTTTTTATTGCATTGTAATGCGCCTATAAGTATGCTTTAAAAGATGATATTTTTAATGACAAGATATCGGATTTTTATGCTACAAAAAGCATAATCCTAAGTAGGAGTAAGCCTCAAAATATACAACTCTTAATTGCACGAAACACTTGTACCAATTAATACATTTTTCTTAAGACTGTGATCGTACTTATTTAAATTTTTTAGCATCAAATTCAGCTGCCAAATCTTTTCTATAAGTATAGTGAAGCAACTTTTATAGTTTTCTTTAAATTATAATGTCAATATATTTTTGGGCTTAGTTTTCAGGATAAAAAGCATACTTTTAGGTGCTACCTCTAACTCAACTATTTATATTTACGAAATCCAATTACTTAGGTTTTGTTTTGTTTTTCAATCACCATAAATACTACCCGAATAACCAAAAAACAAAATACAAACTTACTTGTTCGGCGTAGCACTCGCGTTGTCAACGCTGACGGCAACTGCGCTGTCGGCGCATGGCTCTTCATATTCGTATTAGTCACACCGCTAACGGCACCACCATAGCCACCGCTCATCGCCATATAGCCACCAATTGGATAGGGAGGCATTTGTGGCTGTGAGCAAACGCCCACGTGCGCGCTATTACAATTGCCATATCTGACAGTTGATGTTGGTTCATCAAAGAAATTGTCATCATCCTGTGCAATGAGAAATGAAATGTATGTACATAGTACATATGAATATGTATATGTAGGTGTGTGTATTATTGTATTTTTATGCGAGGAAAATATTTTTTGTATATTTTTCGTGTCTGGCGGAAAAACAGTAGCGCGCGCGCTGATAGGACATTCACCGAAGGATAACTGGCATTCGTATGCTGTAGACATTGTATTTCAAAAGTCGGTATGTGAATTGAGAGTGGACACCGCGTTTACGCCACCGACAGACACGCAGGTTTGCAATTTAGTGTATGAGTGATATAGGAAAGTTTTTTGGAATGTGTGTCTGGAATTATTTACACACACACACACACACACATAGTATGTATGTACATATGTTCGTAGATACTCATTCATCTAGCAAAACAAATAATTTGTGGGCGAGTTTTCATTAGACATACGTTTCGTTGAAATTGAAGAGCCAAGGGTCATCGGTGCTCAGTTTATTACTTCTCATATTCAGGCGAAACGATGAAAATTAAGATTATTTTGAGCAATGTTTAAAGCTCCCCTTCTTTCATTTACTCACCTCAAGAAACTCCTCAATATGAGAAGGATGATAATAACAGAAGTATCCAAGGAAAAATAAAATTTCACTTTGGCAGAATTTTCAAATTGTTAAAGTCAGTACTAGATTAGTATTGCTGAAGAGCTCTTCAAAGTTGACCCTTCCACTAATTCTGCTATCCAGATTCGTACAATCCGCGTAGAAGTTTACTGCTGGCAGATAGTGCACGGTTTCGGAATCTAAGTATTTGGATTATTTAAGACTAGTGTAGGAGCAAGAACGAGAATATTTCGGAACAGTTTCAAAACCTATACCGGCGTATTTGATAACTATTTCGGGATCGCTTCGGGTTACTTTCGGGATCACTTCGGGACTTACACATATCCATTTCAGAACTTTTTCGGAACCATTTCGTCACTAGTTAACACGCTTTCAAGAAAATTTCAGAAAAGGTTCAAGTTCAATTTGTGTATGGTTCACAGAACATTGCAGGTCCATTTTGAAACAATTTCAAGTGTATTTCAGAAACAGTTCAGGACTATTTTGCGATTGTTTTGGCATCATTTCGGAACCTGCTTAGGACTTATTCGAAAAAATTTCGGGACTAATTAGCGTTTATTATGGGGGCAATAAAACATTTCGGAACCGTTTCAAGACTTCATCGAGTTTATTTCGTGACTTTTCCAGAAAAACTACTGAACACTAGTCAATAAATGAGCCGGTAATATTTCTGAACTATTTATTGCCGAAGTGGCTCAAAAATCTTGTGAACAAATGAATAAAGTGCAATAAATTTAATACATAATTTCTAACCTAAACTATTTGTGTACGTAACTGAGTACAAATTTTGTTAACATATCAAAACGCATGCAAATAAAATAACACGCCCTTTAGTTTCTTTAATTTTTTGGCTTAAAATGAAAATTTTTTTTATAAAGATGACAACATTAACTTTAGAAATGCCTCAAAGCATTGATGAACATTCGCTTTCATTGATTGGCGATGAGTTTCACTTCACGACAATTTTGTTTTCACTAAATTTTGGTTTTTGAATATTTTACTACTTACTTTGTTTTCCACATTCACTCGCATGTCACCAACAATTTGGTCAATGCCACAAAGTGACTCGCTGTCGACGACAATTTCAACGGAATGTGATTGGTTGAGTGGTCAATTAAGTAATTTGTATTTAAAGTTTAGGGACACATGTTTGTATATATGTACATATAAATGTATACATAACATATATGTACATACATATGTATGTATATACTGCATGTAGGCATGTGTGGCTGCAATGTGATCTTCTTGATCACTTGCAAGGTAAGAAAAGTGAATTCAAAGCCATTACCTGCCCAACTTCTGTAGGAATTTTGAATTAACTTGCAATGAATTTCTTATTGACTTGCTTGAAAGGTTACGGAATGTATTGATTGTAGTTCGAATGTTTTCTCTGCGGCGACTTGAATTGGTTTTAGTTTGGTGTGAATTGATTTGAGAGTGGCTACACCAATTTTACTTCCACATATGCAACAAATAATATTGCGTGCATGACCACTGACAGGCGCAGGAGGTCAACTGTAATTTTATAAAACACACTTTAAGTAAATATGAGTTAATGGGCATTGCTGTTATTGTGAAAAGCTTACTGTTCACACAAATCAGAAATGAGAAATATTAAATCACTTAATTATGTCACGAATTCAACACCATTTCGTAACTCTTCAATGTATGAATATGTATGTATGGAAGTGTGAGTATTTGTAAGCTTGTGCGTGGGAGTGCAGCCCTTCAAGTTGCATGTGGCATGCCGCTCACCTGCTCACATAAAGATAACTAACTACTGGTTTACACAAAAATTCAAGATTTGCAGATTAAATGAAGTGAACGCGCGCGCAGCTGCCTTTCGAACTACAAACATATAAAATTTCAGTGTTGCATAAGTACCGGTTCCCGCTGAAATACTTATTACCAAAAAAAAAAAAAAAAAAAAAAAAAAAATCATGTGACCTACTATGGCCACTTCTACTACAGCGTAGGTGTAGTTGTATACATAAACTAAAAATGTGTCTATTTGCATGTGTGTGTGTGTGTGTGTGTGTTTGTACCTGTAGCAGCGAAAAATCCACTTTGATTAGCCGCTGCTTGGAACGCGGCGTTGTATGCGATTCCACGTTCTCTGTCATTTTTAATGCATTCACTGTTGCATGTTGCATGGGCGCTGCTGTTGTTGCTTTTGTTGATAAAGTTGATGAATTGATTGGTGCTGTTGCTGCTGGTGTTGTTGTTGTCATTAGTGTTGTGGTTGGTGGGAGCACTGCAAGTGAAAGGAAAAGGTAAAGATTACAAATTTTATTTGGTACAATATTTTTTTTTTTAGCTATGCGAACAGATTTGGTACACTTTGTCCTGAGTGGCGCTGAGTCGGTAAGATGGTGAGAGTTTAAAAAAAATAAACGAGTTATTATTATTTTGATGAGATAAATAAAAACACATTCAGTGATGTCCTTCTATACATCTTTCAACTCAGTAATGTCATTTCTGTAAGTTTTCGTTCAATCAACTATCGATCGTTAATTCTCTAACAAACATCTTTAAAAACAATTTTATAAAAAAATTTAGTAAACATTTATCAAACTTTCATCAAAATTTCGAAATTAAAAAAAAAATGTTTAGAATTTTTTGGGGCATGGAAATATGTAGCTCATTCAATTGCAGTATAACAAAGTGCCAGGTTCTAGTGGTTAGAAATTACCACTGATGTTTGACAATTTTTTTAACTTACGCTCCTTCGCAATTCCTTCCATATAAAAAATTAGCGCAGTTTTGCGTTGTATGGCGGAAACTGCCAGTAGAAAAATTGTCAATAATCCGTGATAACTTGTAGACACTTGAAACTTGCACTTTCTTGAACTAAAATTGAATGGGCCAAAAAACTGCATAGTCAAAAAGAAAAAAAAAAATTTTTTTTTTAAGTTTAAAATTCCGATGAAATTTTGTTTAATCACTGTACATTTTCTAAATAGTTTAAAATGTAAGTGTTTATGGTTTTTCTTAAAGAATGAACCATATTTTACTTTTAAAATAATTTAACTAATTATAAAATAATTAAGTGCCTAAATCTGTGAATATGTGGTTGTGCTATAATTTGTGAACAGAGTACACAAGTGCATGTACATCAATATGTAGGTCCAATGAAATACTGAAGAATATGAAAGAAAATTAAATTCAAGTTTACACATTTTCAAGTAAATCTTTACATTTTTATACATAACTAGGAATGAAATGATAAACAAATATTTCTTTTAACATTTTAAAATTTATATTACAAAAAAAAAAATAAGCAAAAAATTATTGTAATAAAAAAATAAATGAATAGACATATTTAAACTTTTCGATTTAAAAAAGACGATAGAAATAAATTTCAATAAAATTTGTTTAACAAAAAAATTTAAATATACTTTTCAAATTTAGTTAACCAAATACTTTATTTATTCACATACATATGTACATATGGTCAATACACATATTTTTTTTTATTATAAATATGTTTTGATTTGACCTTAAAAAACAAGAAAATAAAAACTTCACACAAATGTTTTTTTTTTCATTTTTGTTGTATACTCATACAAAGTTTTTATAATTTTAATTTATTATGAAATATTAAAATATTTTTTTAAATGAAAAACCAACCCCAAAAAAAGTAATGTTAGATAAATATTAAATTATGTATTTTAACTAAAGTATTTTTTTAAGTTTGTGAAATTTAAATTATCAAAGCTTATTTGGGGTTGATGGCGAGGATTTTCAAAAAGAAACAAATAAAATATAAAATAACAATTGTTGCAAGCGAATAAAAGGCAAACAGTCGAATTTTTATTTAATTAAAAACGAGAGAAAAACGGAAATAAATATTTTTAAAAACTATTATTTTGTTTCAAAATCTATAAAAGGTGCCTAAAGATGTCTTAGAAATTAGAAAAGCTTCATATATTTGTTTACTTATGCTTTTGTTTAGCGCTTATGAAGAAAAAAGTCAAACCGATTTTCTCACAAAATTCAGTGGATTTGAAGTGCTATAAAAACCAGTCATGTACTGTTTTAATGACCAGATTAACATGTTCTTGCCCAGCGTAAGACATCGTTTTTGTAACAAAACGACGCCTTAGACTTAACACGCAATCACAAAAAAACAAAAATAAAAAATTAAAACATAATACAAATTCTGCTTAGATAATTTGTGCGTGGCTTTGTATCCAATGTTGGTTGCCCTTTGTCCACTACAAAGGGACTAGCGGTAATGCTCATGATTCACAACGCAGAATATGTTCACAACCCGTTTGACTTACATAGTTTTCCAGTTACGTTAATGCAGTTTTTGTTCACATTAATTAGCGGTATTTTCATGGCCATGGGCGTAAGTGTTAATTAAGCAACCATATATACATACATACATAGCAATGTATGGATGTATGCGTGTGAATATGTGTATATATACATAAATATAGATAGGGCTTTCAGATGAGGCGGTAAATTGCTTAGATGCCGGAAATCGCAAACATGCCGACATACATATGTATGTATGTACATATGTCTGTGTGTAACATTTTAAGCTGCCTATTAATAATACACGATGCCAAATGAGGGCTAATGACTTTGTAAAAAGCTCAAGACATAAAAATTTGATTTGACAAGCCAAAGAAAATAGCCAATATTCAACTTGAAAGTCTGTACGTTAATTTAAAGGTAAACACTTATCAACGTAATCATGTCGAAGTGAATGACCTACGCTTAATTAAAAATCAATACGCATTTGAAGAAGCGGAGAGAAATTTTTGGCTTGAAACAAAAAACTTACGGGTAGGTGTGTGCCATGAACGCATAGAAAAGAAGGAGGAAACAAGCGGCGTAGGAAAAAAAAAACGAAGAGAAATGCTATTGTTTTTACTAAACATTCACTCAAAATAAAAATAAAAAATAAAACTAAGGAAAAGTGCAATTATGTTGATGCATTTTAAGGTATAATACTTGAAACGCGTTACTCTTCACTCCAAATAGTTAGTTTAACCCGTGGAACTTAACTAACATTAAATATTATTAAATTTTATTTATATATTTTGCTAAAATAATACGTTTATAGTAATGAATAAGATGGAGATGTAAAAATCTGAAATGAAAGTTCTCAAAACGTTCTGTCACATCACTATACCAATGCAAGGGTTAAGCGCGCAAGGCTTTTACACAATGCGGTAACATGAAATTTTAATGATTTGGACTAACGCTTTGCCCAAAGCAATTTGCAACATCATTTCAAACAAATAGACATGCAAAGCTATGGAGAGAGGAAGGCAGAGTGAAAGTGCTAAACGATTTTTATAGTAAAAAGCCTATTCACCTACTTCTTATGTGCGAGCATATAAATACATGCACCATATACTCGTACATACATACATATGTAAATATGTATTTACATATAGAAAAGTATGTACACAAATAGGGTATGTTGGTTTATTTGGCCTCATGCCATGGAAACCAAATAGAAAATAGGTCACATGGACTTGCTACATTCATAGTGCTTTTGTTTTATACTCAATTCTGACGCAGAGTGGGCATTTATACTTATGTACGAGAGCGGGTCAATAAGTCCGTGACTTGTTGAATTTCTTGCCTCTTTACTGAAATGGCAACACTGGTACTATCAACAGGCATCTGTCAGTTGACTCCTGTCAAAATTTCAACAAGCTGCAGCATTTAGTTTGTGTTTGACAGCCATTCATAGCAGACTACTGCGTGATTTGAGGAGAAAATGGAAAAAAAATGAATTTCGTGTGCTCATTAAACATTATTTTTTGCGGAAAAAGTGATGGTCAAATCAAAGCTAAGCTTGATAAATACTATGGGGACTCTTCACCATCAATTTAAATTGTAAAAAAGTCGTTTAATGAATTTCGTTGTGGCCGGTCAAGCACGGAGGTCTCAACACCCGTCACAGTAGGACAAATTCACGATATGCTGTTCGCCGATCGGAGATTGAAAGTGCGAGAGATTGTGGAAGACTTAGGCATCTCACATGGCGCAGTGGTTTCAATTTTAAATGATCACTTAGGTATGAGGAAGCATACCCGCAAGATGGCTGCCGCGTTTGCTGACAATTGGGCTACGAATTACTCCCTCATCCGCCCTATTCTCCAGATTTAGCCCCAGTGACTATTTCTTATTTCCAAATCTGAAGAAATGGCTCGGCGGAAAGAGATTTTACTTCAACGATGAAATCATCTCACAAACAAATGCCTATTTTGATGCCCTCGACCAGTGTTGAGTGAATAGAACTTAAAGGAGACTATGTTGAAAAATAAAATATTTGTTTATCCAAAAACATGTGTTTCATTCAAAAAGTCACGGACTTATTGACCCGCCCTCGTATTTACTCTGGTGCCACAGGAACTACATACATATGTATGTACATTTCGTAATGCATTAAGGTGCCTCACTAAAAAAAAACTCCATTCTTCTGCACATGCTCCTACAAATAAAAGCAACCTAAGCAGTAATTATTCTTAGAATAATTTCCGATTAGAAAGGTGTAGAATGAGCGTCTCAGGGACCAAAGAATTTGGCAATCGGCCAACGGCTTTTAAGACTATCAAACCGGATTTTATAGCCTTTTTGTTGAAAAATGTTAAGTCGATTTTCTACAGACATGTGTAAATGATCACTTCAATCATTAAAAGCACGCGACTTCCAAAGCTCTTATAGACCCAACTAGGCGATAATATAAATCAAAATCGATTTATTTAATTTAAAAACAGAAAGAAAAAGTATAATATTTAAAACAATCGTCGGAAACAATGTCAATTCTGATAAATATCGATAATAAAAACAATACAATAAACGCTACAGATAGCAAACAAATTTCCTTTAATTTTTATATGGTAACAAAAAAATAAATAAATTTATGCAGATATCGATAACGATTCTGATAATGATAATAACAATTATATAGAGTGCTGTGCAACCAAATTCAAACTGACATATTTATTTATTTATTTTTAAGAATTTTCAAATTAAATTAAAATTCAGTTCGTTCTCTAACAAAAACTATATAAAACTTTCTAGAAAACTAAAATGAATTAAAAGAATTTCATTAAAATTTAGTATAACATTAGCCGCTTGTAATTACCGTTTTTTTAGAATTTTTTGTTAAAAGAGTCGCGACTTTCGTTCACATGAAAATTAATTTAACAAATTCGTTATATGGAAGCAAATGCGACCAACAAAATCAAAGAATAAACCTTAATTTGTAGCCATATGGTTTTTTAAGTGTTTCGATAATATTATTATTAAAAATGGCGTTATCGATAACAATTCCGATAACGATAAGAGTATTATAATTATATAGGCAACGAAGAAAAATGCATATTGAATCGATATCTTTATATAAAAATATATAGTACATATAGTCTCGTTGATATCGTTAAAAAGTCGATAGCACTTTTATTTAAAATGGCGTTGTCGATAACAATATTAACAATATTGCTAGACCTAACAATTTCTCTTACACGATAACGCTTATTGTAAAAAATATCGATAACAATTCCGATAACGATAACAATATTGAATATGAATGCGACGAAACCTGAATTGACTATTATTTGCATTACATACATATCCCTACAAACAATGTTTTTAAAATTCAAAACATTCTTTGAGCTTATCATTTTTTTTTTTAATTTTGATGTTGACGCATCTTAATGTGCAAACATATGCATATAAAAGCAAAATATATACATACATATATGTATAAGTGGGTGTACGTTTATAAGTATGTTAATACTAAAACGATAAACAGGCTGCCTGCAAGCAAGCTCCTTATTGACGCACACAATTCCTTTGAAAGCGAGCGATTGCATTAAATAAACAGCAAGTTGCATGCCTCTTACCATACTTTATAAGAGAGGTCTCAAGTAGTCGGTAAGTTTACATAAAATGTTGTAAAAATATAAATACAAGAATATGTGTGAACTTTTTAGGAAAGCTGAGAGTTTTTCTGGTTTTAAATGCAAATGGAATAGTACAACACGCCCTGATTTCCGTGCGCTTTTTGATATATTTGACAAGTAAACGGCACGCAACCCCGTCCATTTACACCAGGCAAACACTACTTACTCAGTAGTAATGTTGTGTTATTTTTAACGTTTTGTTGTTGTTGTTTTGTTAGAGCGTTTCGTGCCACTAAAATGCACCCAAACAAAATCAGGTCAAATGCATTTTATAGAGCCTTTAAGTAAATATAATATTTTTCGTTTAAATTTGCCTTCAAACATTCAACGAATTTTGTTCGCTCCTTTTTAAGCATAAATTTCGCTGCAAGGCTTACCTGAGCGGGGCTTTGGTGTTGGTGGATTACCGCGTGGCGCTGCTCTTGGTGGCGGTTGCGGATCTTCCGCCGCCACCGTTGACGACGCCGCCTGCTTTTGCTGCCGCTGTTTTTGTTGTGCTTGTGGCGTGGCATTGTTACAATACAAGGCATCACTGGCCACATCCACCACCTCCACCTCTTTGGCTTCCGTTGCTGTGTGATTCAACTCGCTGCCAGTTGTCGAAGTGGAGTTGACGGATGTGCTGGAAGCAACAAATCCGCTGGCGGTTGTCATTTTGATGGGTTTGTTGCTGTTGCTTTTGTGCGTGGCTGATTTTGTTGTTGTGCTCGATTGTTTCTTCTTAGATTGCAAGCATTGTTGTTGTTGTGGCCGCTCTTGCTGTTTGACATTTGGCACTTTAGCACTCATTGGGAATGGAACACATTTAATTACTACCTTGATTTATTGCACTTGTTGTTGCTACCGATATAAACTATGTACACATACATACTTATGTATGTATGTTTGTACATACAAACTCTTGCTTGTGCTGTGTAAAACAATATTAGAAAGTTTAAATCTAATAATGAATTTTCATTGCACAACTCTAAGTTTCATTTTGTATTCATCGATTCTTGCGCTCTCTCACTTTTTCCCGGCTAATTGCATTTTCTGCACTTTCCGCACTCACAATCGTCTCCTTTCACTGCTAAATTGAAAGGAACATTAATCGCTTCATCACATGTTTGCCACACACTTTTTTTTGCTGTGTCACACTGGGGTGTTTCATTTCCGTGCGGTTCTGCATAGAGGACGTACAAGTCTAATACGCGCTCACATAATTTCCACGGCGCTCACACGCTCGTTCGCGGCTTCCCTACGCTATCGATCCAAGGTGGTAAAATGAAACAGGAATAAGCGATGCCGAGTTAAAGACGAAGTGCTTGCGCGAAGGGGATATTATAACGAAGGACAGAATCGTCTACATTATGAGTTATGAGCATTAAGAGCTGTGATTAAGTTAAGAGTTGTGGCAATAAGAACACAAACAACGCTAACGATAACACTAAGTGGTTGTAGTAAACAAAATGACAGGAGTGACATTTGCAGCACGCATGAACTTTCATGTGGGCGTACGAATGTATGTTAGTATAAACATACGGGAATAAGTATAAGTGGCACTAAAGTGGAAGGATGCTGCCAGAGATGGAGCTCTGCGATACCCTACGCGGTCGATTGTACATGTTTTGTCGTTCAATACGTCGACACTTGAACGAAATCCTCAATTTTGCAATCCTATTAATGAATAGTCTTTCCTAAATGTTTCTTTGAACTTAACTTTATAGTTCAGTGACCTTCCTTACGTGTGTTTCGGTGTGTCCAAAGAAATGTTTCGCGTTATGAAGATTTAAGCTAACGCCACATTCTACTTGTCGCTTCGGTAACTCGATCCCACCTAGCCCAAAAAGATATTGATAATGGGTTCCATTCCTGAGCTTTCTATTGTAGCATTGATTTAAAAGCGAAGATATAGGCACCTTCGAGTGGAGTCGCCGTAAAGTAAACATGTTCCAATGGAAAACAAATGTTAATCCAGCTGTTTAAAGTTTTTGATGTTCCATTCATACATCAGAACTTCACAGTATTGAAAAATTCGTTGCCGGAAACACTTGAAAATTGTAAAGAAATCGGGTATGGCGACAATATTTTTCAAACAACTTTAAGATTATTGTTTCAAGAGCCACATTAGCGGCAATTAATGCAGCTTTTGAATGCCTACTATTGCGAGTACTTAAATAAGTAAAGCAACCATATTTCCTCAGACTTCGACGTTCTTCTGAAAGCGTTTGACTCACTCTCAATGAACTTAAAGGCAATTGGGGCCTGTGCACAGCGGTATATCAAGCAGAGAAATGGCGGATGAGCTTGCAAGAATGAGTTAACGAAGAAAACATCTTAGCACCTGTAGCAATGCAAAAAAAAAAGGAGACGGAATATGTATAACATCAAACGGTCACAGAACCCTGCACTTCTAGCGCAAGAGATTGATGCCCAGCCGTCGATTTGCTCATGTATCATGGAGTTTCTCTACAATGATTTCTGTAAAAGTTGCACAAAAATATGGAGGAAGGTATTCCAAATTAAAGCCTCTCGAGTCCAAGCATTCCACACTGTGTAGAAGGATCTAAGCCGTTATCATGTTTTAGTAACCTCTACCACTTAAATTCTTTTCTAGCTTTTCCGTCTATACATTCATACATTTTCGTGTACATCGATTAGGCCATGGATTTAGTTTTGATTGTTATAGTTGTAACGGTCTGAAACATTCCTCATGAATTGCTGAAGTGACAGTTCTTAGCCGGTTATAAATATTCCGGTAACATAGCCCTGACTAATGTCGGATTAGTTTTGGCAAATAAATTATTTGATTTCTTGGCGTATGAAATATCTTTTTATACAATAGTTAAAAGTATTGAAATGGCAGGTCGATAATACGAAATGTTAACTATTAGCCATTATAAGGTACTCTTTACTTCCCACACAATTTTCCGAACGACGTAAATATGTCTCACGTATGTATGTTCGGTCGGAAATGCACAACAATTGTGTATCTTATCAGCTGATATGAAAGATACAGTTTACTAGAGAAGAAAAAAACCATTCACCTGATGAAGCATAGTTGAAGACGCACAATCACTTTTTTACAATTTGCATTTAAAAAGCAGGAGGAGTTCAAATAACACTAATTTGAATTTTTGACACGAAATTTTAAGCTATCGTGCCAAAAATAATTTGTTTTGTCTGATTGATTTATATAATGAAGCTAAAGCATGGCATTTTGTATTTAAGTTTTTATTTTGTGTTTAAATCACAAATATTTGTTTGTGAAGGAACGTATGTTGTATGTATGTACATACGAGTATGTATGTGAAAATATGTGAATATGTAAGAATAACCCTCTGTTTAATACCCCTTTAAGGTTATACTCATTATAGATATGTATGCATTTGAATTTTGTTGTATGTTCTTGTTGTTCTTGCACATTTCGCCAACTACAATTGCAGCCCACTGTTGCCACAAAAGCGGCGACATATTTAATTTACCCGCCCCCTTTGCTTTTGTTCTTGCAGTTGCCAAGAGTGGCGATTATGTTTGGTGCTGGCGACGCGACGTTGCCATTGGACGCGTTCCGCTAGTGAAGGTCATTCAAAAGAAAAAAATAAAATTATTAATAATCCACTCTGTGCATAATGTGAGTATGAAAAGTTCCTACTAAGCAAAAGTGCACTTTCTTTCAACCACTCTCGGAAATTTCGCTTATTTTCTTTACTTCCGCACCGAGACTTCTGAGTGTGATTAGCTAAAAATTCAAAATAAATATGTACATATGCACGTAAAGGAATGGGGGGAGGGATGGTGGAGATTACTGAAATCGTGCTTTGTGCCACAAAATAGCTAAATCACTGCAGCCTCCCGCACGCAAGCGTTTTCAACCAACTTGGAACGTTTGCTACCATCAACACCTTTTACGATTTCATGTTGGTCATCATTTGCCACACGCGCTAGTTTCCTTTACACTTGCACATACAAACTACTATGTAAGAATAAATAAATTGGAGATATTTAACTTGCATTTCCCGTTAATAACTATATAGTAACTATGTATGTATGTATGTATTGGCGTTCACGTCACGTTACACATTTATTTTGTTGATATTTTCCACTTGCCACACGCTAACGCGCTAGTCACGTTTCCGTTTCGCGCACACCATTTCTCTCAAAGCCCGACACTAAACTGAATTTTATGTTCATGCTTCGTGCTATGAAAAGTTAAAAGTCTCCGGAAAATGCCAACTTTGAGAGCTTAACTTGCAGCTGTTGTAGTATTGCAGTTCCATTATTCCATATTTGTTAGTGTTTGTGCTCATGTGTATGGCGCTTGGGGCTTTGGTGGTAGGTGGCGGCTCTCTATTTGTGAGTAGACGAGTTTGCAGTAAAGAAATTTACTCACGATTGCGCATGCCGCAAGTTTGAGAGAAAGCAAACCCAGTAGTAGTTGTTGCACTAAAGCTGACTTTCAGCTTTGACTCACTTCAATGTTTGTTTTCTTGAGAACAACTTGTTTTCTTCGAAAGTTTTCTTCTTTCTCAACAAACATTTTCTTAATTTTAATTTCTTTTTCCGACCGGGTTATAAGTTGATCTGCTGCATACGAGTAAAACTAAAATATTCAATCATCCCTTGTGAAACTTGGCTTGAAGACCGATTCGGTTCACATTGAACCATCTTCTGTATTAAACTTAAGAATGTTTAGTTTATGTTTTTGCCTAAGACCGCTGTGGTCGAAGGTGTAGTGGTACATCCTATATCTCGCTACGCCGCTGAATTCGGGGATCAAATCCCAGAAAGGGCAAGTAAAATCTAAGCCATAGAAGAGTTGTTCTCAAAGTGCGATTGCTTCTCGGCAAGCAATTGCTTACCTCCGAGGGTATTTCTGACATAAAAAAAATTCTCATAAAATACATTTGCCGTTCGTAGTCGGCACAAAATTGTAGGTCCTCACATTTGTGGTACAACAAAGTAGCGTTTCGTTGAAATTAAATTTTTTTTTTTTTTTTTTTTTATTAACAATTGTATTTTTAGTAAACTAATAAATACAATAACTTAACGCTATGGCTACAGTGGCCTTAAGCGAAATTAAATTTTAATATCAAACAATGAACGTTTAATTTGTTCTAGTAGGGTGAAGTGAGCTAAAATATTTTGTGAGCGGAAAGGAGAGAGACTTGCAGCTTCTTTGTAAAATATGTATGAGGAATGAATACTTTAATACTGTTTTGCAAGGAAGGAAATATTTAAATACATCAATACAAATACACGGTTTCCTTTTTCATGAGTAGATCTGATCCCTTCATTATATAAGCTACGTTTCACAACTCGCCAAAATTTGCAAGTTTTTACCAGAATTCAACAAATAACGTTATAGTATAATCGAAAGAGTGAATGACATTATCTTCATCTCTATTAGAAGTTGCTAACAAAGGCTAGTAAATCTGTTTGATTTTTTGTTGTCAAAGTTTGGCAAAACTGTCAAACCATGAATTGTTGTGATTTTACGAAAGTTCTCTCACTCCCTCTGTGAACTATTCCGGTTTTGACAGTTTTACCTTACATATACATTTCTGGTACAAAGTTTTAGGATACAAAAATTCAATAGATTTCATTTAGAATTAATAAATTTGATGTATGCTAAATAAGTTTTTACATACTCTGAACTAAGTCGTTATATGCCAATTGCGCTAATAGAAAAGGCAACTCTGTTTGCAATATATAAAAAGCTTTTTGTACTCCCTTCCTTTATTGCTGGGCGAATTTAATTGCGAGTTTGGGGCACAGCTTTAGGAGAACTCGTGTGAACAACTTTTCATAACGAGCATAAGTTCGTTGCTATGAGTTTGCGCAAACCTCCAATGTTGCTTTGCCCACAAGCACAATATCAAAAGCTTTTCAAGAAATACATAAATACAAAGCTACATTTGTACATAAATGTATACCCAATATAATATGTATGTAACTACATGTAAATATCTCTCTTGAGAATGTGTTGTAAGGGAAGCAAAAAATGCTATCTGTATGTTTTGTATGTTATAAAGAGCTTAATATTGACGTCACAATTGCAAGTTAATGGGAAAAAGGGGATGCGCAATGCAATGTAACATAAGTCATTCATGACGTCAACGATAATATAGTAACTGAGTTGCAAAAAGGATAAATGCAGTTGCAAGCCTCAAGAGGAAAAGGTTGCAAAACACATTTGTATGTACATACAATAAAAAAAAAAAAATTATATGAAACGATTTTCATTAATATTTTAGCATTGTAGGCTTTAAAAAAAAACAACTATTAATAGAAGTCCTTTAACTTTTCCCAGTAAATCTAATGTTGACGTAGGCGATGTGAACACTTTGTTTTAGCTATTAATATATACTAAAGTACGCACACTGTGGATATACATAAGTAAATGGGTAACTGTAGGGGTAGAAAGAGTTAATTACATTTGCCAATTTAATTAGTCAGAGCAACTAATGACTAGTTGGTGGTTATTTGTACATACACACTTATTTACGAGTATATTTATACTGATAATTAAAACTCCCAGCTGTTGGATATTCTATTTAATTAAATTTTTTTTTATGATAACACTGATTTACTTATGTATAAGCTCATTGGCGCTAATTGCGACAAAAATTCACTCAAGTGTTCTTACTACTACAAAGGTTTGCATGTCAAATGACACTGCCAAAAATTTGAGTAGTCAATTAATCTTGGACGCTTAACTTTTAAATAGTCTTTGTATACCAAAGTAAATTTCTTGATCTTTCATCTACCAAACATTTAAAATAAATTTTAACTTCAAAAACACAACAAAATGAAATACAATTTTATTAAGGAATCTGTGACAATAAGATGATAACTATGTAATCAAATGCTTTACAAATAGTTCCACAAATTTTCCGCCCCTCATCTAAAACTGTTTAATGACACAGAAAAATAGAAAAATACAATCCGAGTGTGTTTGCGTGATTTGCGTTGTTTTAACAGGAATAATGCTGCATCACGTTTTTAAAAGTGAAAGGGGCAAATGATTCGAACTTGTGAAAATGCTGTGGAAATATGTAAGTATATGTCACGCACACATTACACGTGTTTAAAGTATTCTAACATATACACACATGCCTGTATGTATGTATGCAAATATTTTTTAAGTGCTCACGCATGTGTGACACTGAAGTACTTTCTTAACTTGCACTTTCATTGAAAACTTTGAAATTTTGAAGACATTTTGTGGTCAGTTATTTTGGTTAAAGAAGCAGAAGCGAACGTAGCTAAGATTTATATGTACATATGTATCTATATACACTGCAGTGAAGGCAAACTAATAAGCATGTAAAACTTTTGGTTCATTTACCTCTATTTGATCGGGATGTCATAACAGTTTGTCATGGAGTATAATTATAACAGTTCGCCCCAGTTAAAACCCGAACTAGCGTACAAAACATGACTATTATAACTTTTTTAGTTATTGCCAATTATCAACTATTTATCATTAGAATTAGTGTTAAAAATAATTTTATTCATATTAAAAGTAAAACAATTTATAAGAGAGATTTTCTTTTAAAATAAAATAACAATGAAAAGTAATTTTTAAATTCCGGAAACTACAAAAAAGTGTCGAAATGAAAATCTCAAACGATAATTTTTAAAACAAATATGTTTAACATATTTTGCACCATTTTCTGTTATAGCCATCATATTTTTGTCAAATATGTTAAATAACTTTTGAAAGCTTAATTTAAATATCTGAAGATAGCATAACGTCGAAACCGGTGTGTCTCCAAACCAAACTTGATAAGCTATGACGGAAAATCGTTCCAAAATACATCAACACTTAACTTAAAATTGAAAGTAAGTTGTTATTTTATCAATTTAAATTATTAGAACGATTTGCGAATTTGAACCACTCAACATTTTCACTTGCGAACTTCGACATCTTTTGTCAAATTATAAAAGTTGCAATACCGCAAAGAAAACGAAAGTTATTAATCAACTCGCGTATGACAGACAACCTTGGCGTCGGTTGAAGACTATTGCGTGCGAATCTGAAGGCGTGTATACGAAACCAGTTTGGGGCGCATGAGTTTCATAAGTTAAACTAATGTCAGTTATTAAAATAAATTAAATTAATTACATTGAAGCAACAGAAAAAAAAATTTTCTTCATAACTATGCAGTTACAAGCTTTTTATCCCAAGCGGGCAATCGCCAACCCCAAGCTTAAAATACCAGTGGCTAAAAAGAAAAACGTATGGAAACTGAACTATTTAGGTTGGAACGCTAAAAACTGGTAGAGTTCTAGTTAACAACTAGTAGCATTTGCTGCAGGGTACATTCTTATATGAGTATATGTAACGGATGGATGTGAAGGAGGCTCGAAGTTGCAGTACATTGAAGGCACCAGAACACTTTAAAAATACATGGGTGTGAAGGAAACCATTTATTTTCCTTCGGTCCTATTTTAAAATTTCCTTGTTGGTACCAAAACAAAAAAATTTGGCGAAATTTCAGCTGCTATCCTCATTTTTCAGTTTGAGTTCGCAATAATAGGAATTTTAGTGATGACATTTTTTTTTTATTTTTTTGTAGACAAATAAATATATTAAAAAATAATAAATATACTAAAAAATAGTTAAATTTTTGTTATTGCAGTTCAATAGCGCAATCAATTTGTTATCAAAATTTTTAAGTTTGAAATGGCTTAGGATGAACGTGAATTTTTTAACAATTTTTAAAATTTTTTTACAAAAATCAACGACAATTTCAGCCCCTAGAAATATGAAGTTTATAATATTAAAATTAGATGAACAACAAAGCTGCGTTCTCAAAAATGTATTTATTAATTGTTTATAAAAGAAAAGTAGATAACTGAAAAACATATTTAATCGCCCCTCACCTCTAAATGCCATTATAATATTGCTATATAAACTTAAGGAGTTTTTTTGTTATTAGTAAAAAAAAAAAAAATAATTGGAAAAAAGCTGGCTGAAATACATATGTACATACTACTATGTATTTTAAGTATTTTTTGATTTTCTGTAAAACAGTTATTAATTGTGGTTAATTAAAATTGTTCGCGTGTTTTGTAAAATACGGATTTTATTCTTTGCAAATCTTCACAAACACAATCAACCTTTTTTTATATTTTCATATACATATACACGACTTCTTGGTCAAAAAGTTTTTCTTACCAGATAATCGTCAGCATTTAATAGTTAAGTATACGAATTCAAAATTTTTACTAACACAATTCAAACATTTCACTACCACCGAATTCTTGGCGATTTTGTTAAACTGAGCGTCTATGTAGTAGAAAGAAAAGTGGTGCGCCTTTTGTGGCCAACAAGAAGTGACAGTGGCAAGCTGTTATCATAAGTAAAAAGGTAGCCAGTAATTCAAAACACAAACTTTGAAATGTTTGTACATATGTTACACTTATATGTATATGCGTATATATGTATATAATACAAATAAAGGTACATATGCAAGTGGTTTAAAAGCTCGCAAAGAGTAACATAAATAAAGCTTTTCAAAGCTCTTCCTACAATAGCACAATTGCATTTTCAGTCATAACTCAGAGAGAGAGGCTCACACACACAGCCAAGCAAATGCAATGAGACGGTTTAAAGCTCTTTCAGAACGCCTAAACGTATGCAAAGAAAATCTTAGCATTAACAACAACTTCAACAATTCAATATTGCACTAACATGAGCCACAGATAACTCAAATCACTACAATAATTACAATTTGAATAAATTTTCCGCAAGTTTCACTTAGAATTCCTTAAACAGTTTCTTCCGCTACATTAGCAAAAGTAAAAACTCACGTCGCAGAACAATGGCGCTATGTGTGCGCTATTGGAATGTTTGGTGCAGAGTCAGCTGCAGTCGAGTAAGGCCGTTTTTTTGGGGCTACGACATAATAGAGTGCTGTGGCAGCTGCTGTTTGTTTTGACTGAGACTGCTTGCAACAAAACTGATGTCAACAGCGGATAAACATTTCCGGATATTGGCAATTTTCCACAGACTTCATAGTTCAATATACTTTGCATTGGGTCGAATTGGTATTTGTCTTTGTTAGTGAATTTGTGGCAAGCTGAGTAGTGCAACAGCTAATGCTTAAAATGAATTTTAGTATTTTTTGTATATAAAATGCTACGCTTTAATTTTGATTTAAAAGGAAGTGTAAATTTATAAAACTGCTTTTTAAAAATAGATTGAAATGAAATACTTATTTTGGATTCAATTAATATGATATATCTTAGAAATATAAATAATAAATTTTTTTTGGAAAAATATAGTAGTATGTATATTTTGTATGCATCTAAAAATATCAATGCATTAGTAATAATCGGTGGCTCTGCTGCTGATGAAGTTTGAAAAAATGAATAAATTGAAAATAAAATTTAGTGCGGGATTTGGTATTTGGATGGTTGTTAATATAGTTTTCTCAAATCTCTGCTACAACACGAAGAAATTTTTAATTCAATAATAAATAATATTATATTCTCATTATCAATTCAATGACTGTCACATTTCTAGCTTTCTTTAAAATATTTACTTTTATTTAAAAATAAAATATTCTGTATTTGTGTAGCATGAAATTGAAATGAAGAAAACTTCAACAGAAGTATATTTTTTCCTATTTAAATTACACCTAGCCAATTTACTAATAGCGCAGTTTGAATATAATAATATACTGCCAAATTTCACCGGAAATCAATATGAATGACTTAATTTTATTGTTATTGCAAAAAAATTTTTTGCCGCTCCTTTTGACCTCTGTTTGTTTTACAAACCAAAGCACCTAAGCTGTTTAAAGGTTTAAAAATATAATCTGCCAATTTTATGACTGTCATCGTAACTGTTATCAATTTTGATCGATACTACCATTTATCGACCTTAAAAATATCGTTATCGATAAATACTTGCTATCAGTAGATATGTGTATCGATATCAACTTTGGTCCCGATAATTTACTATCGATGATTTATACTCTTAAATATTTTATCACATCAATATACATACATACAAACATGTTTTTAAATAGTTTTAATTATCGATAATTTAGTATATGATTAAATAAAGTCATTTTCCAATAATAAACAAACTGCTTTTTTAACTTAAACAAATATGGTTTAATTTTTGGTATCATTGTTTATTATTAGGAAAGGACTAAAAAAATAAGAGTTCTGATTTTCCAGTTATTATTGGACTTCTTTCCAGAAACTTTGAAAAAAAGGGATTCATGATTTTTGTCCAGGAGGTTCTGCCATCAAAGGAACATTGACAACTTTCTTCTACAACAATATTTTGCCCCGGACTGAAAAAAAATTGTTAATTTTTGTCCCTGCAAAAACTAATTTTGTTATGAATGAATTTTAGGTTATCATTATCGATTTTTATCGATACAAATAAACGCACATATATAAAAAATCAGCTTTTATCGATATACATAATTATTGCTTTCATCTTTTTGTGCTAAATGTGTGCGTTGAATTACTGAAAACTTCAAGTTAGCAAGAAAAACGACTCTCGATGCTGCAGTTGCTAAATTAACAAAACGCGTATGTACATATTTTTGGTACATAAAAAGAAATCGATTCTTAAGCTCCTAAGCGAAAACTTTGTTTGAAAAAAATTTAAAAAAAGGTCGAATGTGAGTTATTCACTTACAAATACAACAATTAATGAAACTTATCCGCAACTGACATTTCGAATAAAAATCATTTTGGAATCGATCAATCGGTCTTCAATTTAATTGAATAAACAAATGACAATTCCAATCAAAATGTTCCCTCGCAAATTCCTTTCGCCACAAATTCTCTCAATCCCCAACGGCTTGTAGGGCACCAATAAATTTGTATATTAATGCAAATTTTTTTAACATTCCTTTTGCTGTTTTTACATTTCAAACCAAGAGCAGCGTAGTAAATCCTTCACTGACCACACTGCTTTGTCAGCTGACAAATCGCACAGCAGCGTCAATTCGCTGATCAAAGCGGCGAACGCGCATCCATGCCACTTTGCAATTCTAAATCATGCTAAACATTGACCATATTTGGTGCCGGAGATCGTGCCGCTTTGTGGCAGCTTCATCAGCGGCCAATAGCAAACAAACATTTATTCCAACATACACATACATACGTTCACATGTAAAAAAAAACATTTAGAAAATAATCATAGTCATTGCCGCTCAGCCATGCAATAGAGAATAGAATGAAATGCTGCAGGTTGACATGCGCAGTGATGCTTTGCAAGCGATCGACCGCAACCATTGAATTGTTACACGAAAATGTTGTATGCACATATTTAGCATTTAGCTGTCGGAATTGGCTGGCATTTGTTGGACAAACGATTTGCCGTGCTGCCGCCAACTCGCAGCCAAATGAAATTCAAATCGCATACAACAAACGTGTAACGTGTGTACCACTTGCCAAAAGAGCGCGCCGATATCGTGTTGAGGCAAAATGGGACAATTGCATAGCTGCTAGCCGCTGACGGCAAGTGGCGCATTGTATGCTGGTTGAATATGTTTTACATTGGTCAAGACACTTTTTTATCTACGAAATTCCTGTCAAGCGACAGTGAAATTGAAAGGAGCAGCGGCCAAATCCACCGATATGCATGAGTAATTATGGAAATCGAGATGACAAGAGGTGAGGTTGCAAGTGCGCCGCACGAAGCGAGCACTGTGTTTAGCGGTGTTTGTGTTTACAAAATTATGTGAGTGAGGTTAGATTCGGTTGACTGAGCGGCGGCAATGACGATTTTTACATAAAAAAAGGTTAGGGAGCCCAAGGCACAAAGGCATACAGTGGTTTGCATGTTTTAATAACTACATACCTCAGTTATACCGAAGACCGAAGAATCTAGAATTATGTTGTTAGAACATAGAATGTTGTGAAAGTTGTGATTGCATAAATCCTAGATTTTCTGAATAGAGTTAAAAGATGCTCGGTTTTTCTTTACACAATGCCATCCCAACAGCTTCTGTAGTAGACTTTACCTTTCGATTCGTTTCTAGTATTCAACTTTCAATTTAACTTCAATGGAAAAGCACTGAGTGAACATTTGTCATGAATAAGTCTTCCAAAAATTGATTTCCTAGTCGGAGCCCGCGTCATACTATAGTCATCTCCATTTGTGACTTAAAATCAAGACACATTCTAGAAATTACAGGAAAAGCTTATTCAATCACCTTTTTTCGAAAAGTTTTTATAAGATGCGTCTACCAAATGCCTTTCGACTATATTACTGAAAAGAAAATAGCATGCCTTTTTTTGAAAGTAACATGTGTTCTTTCAATGTTACAAAATATGACAGTTGTCCACTTTAACTAATATGTTTCCAAAAAGAAAACTTTTCAGCATTAAGGAGGCAATATATGTATGTATCTAGTTCTTTACTAAAAATCGCTGCCTCAAATCTCGAGCAAAGAACCACATAGTTGTAGCGACAGAAAAAGGATATGCCTTCAGTCTCTTCATCCATACCTTTCAAAAACAAAATTTTCGGAGTTTTTTAGCAGACACTCATGCTTTATATGTATACGACTCGATAGGAAGGAGATCTCTCTTGACTTGGGATACATCTGAAATTGATGATTTCAATATCCTTAGACTAGTCGTAATATATTATAACTAAAATACCACTGCGATGACAAAATTCATTGATTTAAATACCGCGCCAAAATCTAAGCATAAAAACTTGTTTTTATACACTCTAAGGATAGTAATGTCATTAAAATTATTATGATCTACCGATTACATGACAACGATAAAATAATATCTAAATTCTGCATCATAATTTTAGGCGCAGTAATTATGAAGTATATAAAGACGCACACCACAAATGGTAGGAGAAGCTCGGCCAAACACTGAGCTATAAGTGTACGCGCCAAAATTATATTATATACATATATAATTATGACAATAGTCAGGAGATAATTTTTGTAATTTAGGCGTGGCAATTTTGTAGAACCATCTACTAAATTAGTATAGGCGTGTCGGATCGTTTTATTTAAATTTTTTTAGCATTAATCATTAATCAATTTAATTTTTGTGATTAGAAAAAAAAAGGTCATATTACGATGGTTAATTTGCAATCTAAGTTTGTTGAGTGTTTCGTCAGTTGTGTGAGTAAATTACTTCGTCGGGGATTCACTGGAGAACATGTTTTCTTATATTAGTTTTGTTTTATGACTTACAGCGATCCTTAAGTCGTGGCGGTGTTGGCGGTTGTATGTGCTTCAGTGTTTGTCCTTTTCGTATCGAGTCCATGAGTTGTTCGCGTGGCGATGGTGTGCGTTTGATGGGTGGCGGAAGTTTACGTTCGGACGCCTGAAATTATATCATATACCATAGCAACGTGAGCCGAGTAGAAATGTAAAATAAGAATATTAAGTACTAATTTATTGAAGCACGAATGAAAATATTTGAAGTTAATGTTATTGGTAAATAAGACAATTTTAATTTATTAGTATCTTAGGACAAGTTGGCGTGGAGGAAAATGGGGAATCAGGAAGTTAAGATAATATTAAAGCATTGAAGAAATATAAATGTAAAGCCAACAAATAATGTTTTATAACGACTGCAGCTTATTTTCATATATTTTAAAGCTCAATAGACCTGTTGTGCAAATGCTAACTGAAATTGCACTCCTATTAACTTGATGATCTAAGACGATTTATGTTTATAAAGCATGTGTACTAACCGTCAAATTACAAAGAAAATACTATCTATCCAAAAAGCTATAGCTTTTGGTTTGGACCTAATAAAAAATAATAATAATTATTTCATAACCCCTTTGAGAATTGCTCACTTAAGTCGAGCGAATGAAGCGACAAGACAAATTTTGCAAGTTTTCTAAACATTTTACGAGGCCTACTTTCAGGCGTACTACTCGCTAACTACCAACTAAGCGAAAGTAAATAGAAAGGTACAACGTTACTTCTTACTTGTTAAGCAGTTTTGCTAAAAAACAGGTCAAATGTACAGTTTAAAAATATATAAGTATGACTCTGTACAACGGCTATCTAAATAAATAGAAATAAGAAAGGCTCCCTTTTGCATTGTTTGTTATTTATATATTACGAGTACTATTGTATATTGCCATTGCGATTACTTGCAATTACCACAGAAAAGTGCAAAAGAAAATTGCCCACTTAACACTTTTCACTAAAAAAAAAACAACAACTACTTTTGTGCAATCAATGCAGCGAAGTGAACTTTTCTTAGCCAACAAATCGAGGCAAAAACCAATAAGTGCATTAAACCACAATTGTGCCAAAATGCACAGTGAAATTGTGAGTGAGTAGTGCAGTAAGAAGAGATGAGGAGTAATGCAAGGGGAAGGGAGTAAGTAGTGAAGAAGGGCAACTCTTACATTCATACACACAAACACAAACACAAACACAAATACATACCTTTTTAAGTGGCGGCCGTGACCTGATGAACTCCAATATCAATGCATGGGCATCTTTCTTCACGCGCGGCGGAATATCACCATTCACCATTACTTTGCGCAGTTGGTACTTTCTAGAGAGATAATATCATATTACAATGAAATTGAGGAGAAAAAAATCGATGATGATTAAAAATAAAATAACAAATAAATGCGCACAGATGGTGTTTGTATGACAGTCAAGATGAAAGCAACTTCTTTATGAGGTCATTAATAATTTAGCAACTTGCCATCAACACGAAAGTGGGTGGAGAGGTGCAGGCAATACCTTAGGCGGTTAAAAATTAAGTAAAAGGTACTTTTGAAAAGTGATAAATATATTTTTTATATTTTGTATATCGTTGGATTTGTATGGGTGGAAAATAATGCACTAAATAATTTTTCGCTTTTTACTAATTGAAAATCGGCAGAAAATTTAGTTTTAATCAGAAAGTCTACAAGTGCTAAAAACTTAATTCAATTTAATTTATAGGTGAAAAAAATTAGTTTTTCCTCAAAAAGCGCTATATCCTTTAATGAATAAAAAACATTTTGTTTGAAAAAATATCGCGCTCTTACTTGGTTCGTATATCCTCCATGAGTATTTCATAGGGCGTCAATTCGTACTCAATGGGCGTGCGTGAGAAGTTGTTCTTCTTCAGACGAACGCCACGTCGCAGCTCATCGATCACTTGAACCCAGAAACGTGCCTGAAAATTAGAAAGTAATTAGTTATGACGGAGAAAATTTTGAAAAATTAATAACTAACAAAATGCTAGAAAGTAAATAAGTTTAACTTAAAATAAATAAAAGTACATGCCTTGTTTCTAAATTGCATTAAATCAAATGTTATGAAAGGAGAGGATAATATGGAGATATTCATAAAAGTTAAAAGTGTGCAAAAAAACGAAAACAGTCTTCTGTGTCAAAGGCGCTATAAATTTATTTCAGCGACATCAACCTTCAGCGATGTGACAATTTTTTTCGCATTCAATAGTTTTGAAATTCTAACTTTGCGTTTATTACATTAGCGGCAACTGCTCGCAAAATGTTGCCACTATAATTTAAATCAATAAATATACAACCAGTAATTGATGATACACAATTCGACCATCACCTTCACAGTCGAGGTAATTGCATTATTACACAATTATACCGAATCCGAAATTGAAAGATTTCGTTTTTAAGCGAATTCGTACTTTTCGTTATTAGAAATAATATGAATTTAAAAGTATCAGTTGTTTTCTTTAAAAATTCTCCGCCATTTTGAGCTGAAATATATGTACATAAGTCACCAAGTATCTTTTGTAACTTAGCCCAGCTGACGTTGCTTACTACGTTGCCTTGTTCTCACTATACAATTTTTTTTTAAACACGAAATGACAACACGAGGTTGATGCATATTTTAACTATAACTTTTTTTATTTTAAAATAAAATTAAAATACATTTATTAAACGGAAAAAAATTAAATCAGTCAAAATCACATTAAACGCAAATTTGCTTAATATAAAATGAGTCAGTAAAAAAAGGCGTTCTGCGAAAAAATTCGCTACAGGTATTCCATGTGAACAAAGAAAGTGTATGAGTAAATATTAATTTTTGTTCGCATGCAGAAATCTTGATTTGTAAAAAAATTGGTATAAATATGGAGAAGCTTAAAAAGCACGTACTTGTAGGGCTCTCCAAATTTCCAGTTCATGCTTTATTTATAGCGAAAAAAAAATTCATAAAAGTTTATTTACAATATCTCTATTATTTGTATATTCTCAAATGCTAGGAAATTAAACAATATACGAGTTTCGCATATAAAATTAGGGCATCAAGGGCTCATGGTATGTCAAATTGATTAATTTTAGCGATTTGGTATTTAATCGAAAGTCCTTACCGCAACCGCTATGTAAATATAAACGAAAATCTGGTAGTTTATTACTTCGTTAAAACAACAACATAACTGTCACTGGTTTCACATTAGGTTGTCCGAAAAATTTAACATTCATAAACTTTATAAAAGATTTTTAAATTAGATTCGCAAATGTTTTTCTTCAAAATATATTAATTAACAGAAAAGGAAACAAAAAACAAGGAAATTGTATCTTAACCTTCCGCTTTTTGGATCTCTTCGTTTTTTAGATTGAGCAAACAAAAAGCAAAAAAGCAACGGAATACCACTGTGGATACGATAAAGTAACACATTTCAAGATTACAAATAAAACAAGAATAGTGTATTTTAATCGATTGAGTCCTGTTTTCTTTTAAGCTTTATATATACTATGTAAAACTCTATTTCATAATGTTTTACCGAAATCCTTTTCTAAGGTTATTTACATTATTTTGATATTAACTTTCAAATAGAACTGGACTTAAAAACATAAAATCTTCATATTAATCGGAGTAGTCCGAGTGCAGAGTGATGCTTTCCTTACATAATTTTTAGAATAGATCTACAAATACAAATTATCTGATGACTTCGGTTACCTCGCCACCTGGCAGATTTGGTTTTCATTTCTAATTTGCACACAATCGGGCCACAAATACTTTGGCGCCACCTAATCGATTTGTTTTTCGTACAATTATTTCGTTTTTCGCATAGACAAACACATTTATAAATTAAATCAGATCATAAAAATTAAATTTCCGAAAAAATTGTTTGCGCTTAGCGCCATCTAGTGGATCCACTTAAGTGTTTCCCTTCGAAATTGCAGTTATACATTTGGGATTTCCACTGATTCTAATCAGATAAGCGAATTTTCCGAGTATTACAACTCTAGCGTCATCTAACCAATATACTTCTCTGGGAAATATTTATCGTCATGTATGGACACACATACACATTTTTAAGTGCAACCATGGTACAATAAACAGGTAATATAATGTTAGCAGATGATTGGAGTTTTTTCTTACAAGTGGTCCATAACAAGTCGAACTTTGTTTACAAAACAAACTTTTTTCTTTACAAAACAATATTTGTTTACATTTTGTATATTTATAATTTTTAATTTATACAAATTTTTCATTAACGTGATTTGGAAAACATACTCAGGAAGGAGACTTCGTGTTCTAAAAGACGGGAAAAGGTCGGATCTTGCTTTTCATATCCAATTGGAACCGAACTTCGGCATGCCGCTTTCTTCAAACGGTTGGATGCGTTCCGACCATTTTTTGCATATTTGAAGTTATACCACGAGAGTCTTTTCCAAATTTTTGTGACCAATGTGGAGCAATTTATGGAGCAATGTTTCCTGAGGATCCGTTGTAGTATGATGCGTCTTGCACTGTTTGCGTTGAAAACCAATGTATTTTCAAGCAAAATGTAGAAACGCGTACACTTTGTTTACATTTAGAATTATCAAACTCGTCAAATTTGGAAAAAATCTTTTTTGAAGGGTGATGGACCACAACAAGTCAAAAAATATACCCCAGGGTTGCATTTTCATTAATGCTGCTACCGGTTTAATCCGCCTTTTTTTGAAGTATTTCTCTTTGCAGATTCATTTCTTATTCCAATCGAGGAGTAAGATGATTACGGATTTTATAAATATCTTGACTTTAACGCCACATAGGGAATAAACATAATTTATTATGAAGCGGAGAAAACTGCAACATCTCACGAGAAAAATAAACTTCATCAATCGACTGATTTGACTTTTCTGTGTGCCGTAGAAAATGTGGTTAATATGGTCCTTTAAGTAAAGGTAACTCATAAATGAAAAACAGATTTTTCAAGTTAATCAATATTTTAAAACTGACCTTTAAGTTGGGGCACCTTGTAAGTTAACTTAAATGTTTACAAAGTAAATTTGTTTTAAAAATTAGTCTAAACAATTTATTTTGTAAACCAAACTATCTGCATAATACCACCCATCACAATGATCAAAGAATGTGAGCGCACAACATTGAAATGCCGCAAAAGAAAGAAAACAATCAGTAGAACTTCTGTTGCAACCGCAATATTGCACAAACGCTCGATTTACTGCTATAAACAAAGGCAGAGCGTAAAATGTTAAAAAAAAATAGAAAAAAAAATCATAACAAAATCCGAAAGAGCAAAAAGAATCAAAATAATTGCATAATTTTACACTTGCAGCAACGAGCGCTTTTGCCGTAGCTTCCGAAGTCGCACTCACTGCGTCGCAGCGCAGACGCAAAGCAGCAATTAACGTAAATCAGCGACGGCCAGCAAACAGCTCCGCCTGCCTGCTTGCTTTGCTTGTGCTTTCTACGCGGCAGACTGTGGTGTTTCTTGAAGACTCCTTGTCATGATAGGAGCAGCAATTTAAGAAGCCACAAACCAAAGCAAAACAGCAACAACAATTGCGACAGTCGTTGCCGAATAAATGAAATCGAAATCGCCACATTAATTAACGTCACGCAAACACAGAGACGCTGCGCCGCCAACGACTACGAGTACGAGTGTCAGTACGTTTATGCGCACACGGCACACGCCCACTTTTTGCGCCGCGGCATGCCACAAGCAAAGCGGGCGCGCGCGCACCAAGTTGACACGGCCATTGCGATTGCCTCGCGTTTCGCACATTTCGCTTTGACATTTCGACTTTCACTTGCAACAACATGATGTTGTTGTGCACTGCAAGTGCGATCAATGTCGTCGTTTGCGTTGTGGTTGTTGCTGTTGCTGTGGCCTTTTGCTGGCGGCAGGCATTGTTTGCGTTGCCTTACTCTCACGCAGATCCTTTCATTGGCGATAAATTCATGAAAAATTGTGTTGTGCGCATTTTTCAATGATGTTTGTTTTTTCTTTCTTTTTGTTATTCAATTCTTTTTCGCTGCAAGCTCTTAAAATAACGAATTGTTGTGGCCGTTGTAAGCAGTTGTGTTTTTTTTTTTTTTTTTTTTTTTTTCTAGAGGTGGCACAAAGCATTGAAAGCCGTTGTGTGTGTGTGTGTGTGTGTGGATGTATTTTGGTTGCGGGCGAGAGAGTGAAAAATTTATACTCGCAATTTTCATGGCTGATATTTGCTTGCAATTAATAATAAGTTGCAACATGTGGTCTCGCTATGGCTTTTGTTGTTTTTGATTTTATTGTTGTAGTTGTTGTTGTGAGTTATTAATGCTTTTGTATTGTTGCAGGGGACAAGTTAATAATTTTGGCGCAATAAAAAAAGAAAGAAGTAAATATTCATTTTGATATATTTTACGACTTCATAAAATGACATTTACGACAATGATCATTGCCGCGCGTCCTGTTATGTCAATATGGATGTTACTTTAATTAGCCGTTACGATCTTCGTAAAGTTGAAAACGACCTTCCTCCTCTTTGTCGTTGTCGTTTATTACAGCAGAAAATTTGCACTGTTAAATAGATAAACATTGTTTTTTTTTCGTTTTGTTAGATCTCCGCAAGCCTTTGGAGTTGGACAGAGTGAATGGCTTTTATCTGACGTAATATGATCTTATGCCAAATTCAGCCTTTCCTACTTCGAACAATTACCCAAATCAATGTCCAAATATTTTTCTCGCAATAAAAGAGGGAAGTTTTACAATCGGTTTATGAAGTCGTGTCTTGCAGCGATCTTCGCGCTCTCGACCACTCTTAGGTCTCTAGAACGACTCTAGCGAAAATCTTGTTGGAATATGTGACACCCTGCAACAAATTTTGAGTTGCCTATCGCAAATGAGTATATTATCGCGGAAAAAGACAACTGAGACTGTTGTTGTGACTAAATATACTTATTACATTGAAAGACTTCAGAAAAAATCAAAGATAAAATTGAACGAATCGAAGAAAAATAAGAGATTGGTTTTCCAAAACTCAGAAATATTCATGAGATATTAAAAAAAAATCTTCGGAAATTTTGTTGATTATATATGAAAACGTCAAATTCCTATAACCTGTTCATTCCAAGAGCTCAGTTACTATGACATTTTTACATAAAAGCAGAAGTTCTGGATGGAAAGAAGGCAAAGCAGCTGTGATTTGCTCTACTCTGTTGCAGGCTCTTCTGAAACAAAACAGATCACTGCTCTGACACACATGAAAATCACAATGTAATGAATTCCAACTGCCTTAAAATAGACTTACAAAGTCAGCCTTTTAGATCACTAATCAACGTCTCGAAATCTTATTCATGGCGATTGTCGCAAGCGTCTTTCTTAGTATAGTCGAGTCTAGATCAGAAAAACATCGTGAATGGAAAGCAAAGAAGCCAAGCAAGTGTTCTCGCTTCAGCTCAATGCGACCGAAATCTTTTCTATTCCGACTGTCAGAAAACGATTTTTTTAAGTACTTGTTTCCCGATAATAAAATTGGGATTACGAAATGTTAAAGTGGCAGATTTACCGATAAATGGGCGATTATAGAACGGTTCTAAGTAGATGAAACTTTCTGAAGATCATGATCTACTTGAAATACTTAGATCGGAGTGGCTGGTACTCAGGCAGTAAGGGGCTTGGTTCGGATTTTAGTTCGACTCCGATTGTTTTTTGGCAATAGTGCTTCTCCATTGAATAAAAGCAAACATAAAGGAAACCAGACATCGAGGAAATGTCAACTATTGGTATCGCATACTTGAAGAGCCTTATAAAGAAAAAGAATTTTCAATGGATTTTCGCACCTAAAAACAAAAGCAAAAAACAGTGCTGTTTAAAAGGAAGCTAGAACCCGAAAGGTGTAAAGAAATTAGAATCGCTTAGTCTGAAATCATGTGCACAAAAAAATTGATTTAAATTTCATTGTTTTGTCATCAACACTTTTCAAATCAAGAATTATAATACATTTTTGACCTTCCCACTTTACTGACGGAGGCCTACAAACGACAAGTTTTTTAAACTTTACTTACCTTTAGATATTTTCTTGATTGGTATGGTAGTTCGATTAAAGCGAAAGAGGGGAACATTTTTTCAACAAACGCGTACGTACGACCGTTAACATCTTGTTTGACGCGGGTTCGTTCCATATTTTTTTGTCGTTTTTCGTGTTGTGTTACGTTTTTTTTTATTCAAATTACATATTTATTTTAAATGCATATTATTATCTGAATTTGCATAATTATTATGCAACAGCAAACAAAATCAACAAATTTCGATTGAACTCTTTGCTGGCAACGATTAGTTATCAATTACACCAGTCGACAAAATTTTTTTTTTTGTTGTATAAAGTATGATTTAAGTACAAATGTAAAGATGTTCGAAGCATATCAAGTTGACTTCAATCTACCTGCTAAAAATCAGTACAAAAACTGGACTCCACATGTGTCATGTAACTCTTGCAGATATATTCTGGATGATGAGTTTATTTCCTCTTTTTTATTATAATTATTAACTATTTTGATAACACTAATTAGGTTATAATATGTTACTTTTAATTGTAGGCTGGTACCGAGGTGAAAAAAGCAGTGCCGAGAATTTGGAGGGAATCAGGTGATCATCACTCAGACTGATATCCCATCAAAGAAAGCGACATGCAAATTTTTTTTGTTTCTTCAGTAAGGAAGATCACTGAAGAAAGAAGAGCTGAACACTGACTTGATTACGAATTTTTCCATTATCGGATTCACATATTACATTCTCATTTAGATAAATTTTAACATAATATGAGAACTTATTCGGAAGAACAAGGAGAACGCTTTCATCAAGATATAATGGAATTTGAGAGACGTTGCCAAGGCCAGTATACTGAAAGCATGATTGGGGACTATATTTTGGGGTTAATAAGAGAAACTTCTACGGAACATGACAGGAAAAGTAAGACTGTTCATTTTTTAACATTTGAAGTCTATTTTAAAATGTCTATTGTAAGAATAAATCCTAAATGGATGATCGGTAACTTTTAATAAATTATTTATATGTACAATTTTTTTGTAATTTTATTGAGTTGAATTTTTCCATTTTTTATACATAAAAGCAAATTTAGAACTATTTTCTTATTCTTATTCTTATTTTGAGGTATAAAAGAAACAAAAATAAGATATTTATAACCCGTGCACAAAAATGCTGTAGACCGGTGTAATAGACGAGGCGTAAATATATGTACATACACACATTAAAATTTACATATGCATGAACGGGTGAATGTGTTTGGTCAACGATTGCGTAGGTGTTCCAAGCCGATTTCGTAACAAGCATTCTTTTGATTGACATTTTCTTTGCTCCTATTTTACATGTTAGCATGTTTGTATCTTTGTATGTATGTTAGATGGAAAGTTTTTTGTGTCGAAATGTCAATTGACCAGCGACAGTGGAATGTGTGTGGCGTTAAATTTATGTTTTCTTGCGTTGATTACAAATGTATGTAAATATTTTTCTTTTGCCCCAAATTCAATGAGCTAATTTGTAGCTCTAGGAGGTACAGTATGTAAGTAGCTCAGGTGTCTGGTTTAAAAATAGAGTTACACATAATTTTTGACATATTTTTAACTCACTGATTTAATTGTTTCGAAACCAGTTTAACTATTTTCGCTTTTAGGTAGCTATATCTGGCAGAGTTGTGACAACTTAAGTGATTGAGCAGCAATTTTTAGTACAGTGTATTTTGGGCCATTTTCCGATCAACAATTTTTAAAGCTTTCCATAATTTGTTTTTAACGAAACTAAATGTTTTCTATTAGAATAGTTTTATCCTAGTTTCCGAAATGGTCTATAAATTCTCTACAGGATAGCGAGTATTTAGTGTTTGAAGTATGAATATAATCAATAAATAATTAAAATAATAAAATAATAATAATAAAAAATTACGAAAATATTTAAACATTTTAGATTTTTCCAGTTTCACTAACAATGATACCTCAAGTTTACATTTTGTTTTTAATTTATTCTCATCTACGATACTTTTTTGTTTGGCATATTGCAAAAATATAATTTGAAATTAGTTCAATATATTCTTATTTGAGTCCCAATAAGGAAACACTCATAACCGTGTGTGACTGTGAGACTTTAATCGATTAAAAATCTTACAAGGTAATTACAGCAGCTTAAATACAAAACAATTTTGCAATATAGAATAAAGAATCGTTCGCAAATTCTAACCATTTTATGGTTAAGATAAGCGTTTTTCAAATTAAATGTTTTCTGCAATTTCTTTTCTGAAATATAGAAGTTTTATTAAAACAATAAATATTTCCTAAAAGGTTGCTTCTGAAACCATTCTCATAAACATCAATAAATATCAATATTTACAATTTTAGAAATTGGTATTGATAAAATAGCGTCGGAAGAGTTTTACGAAAATCTTATACCTCGCGCTTCGGTTTTTGATGCCAAACAGAAAGCATGGTGTCTGTAGAGAAGACGATAGAGTTTTTAGTTATCGAACTCTAATTGAACCCGAAGCACGCCATGTGGAATCGGATTCGATTTCGATTCGAAAGCCGTAATTTGGTCTTGCTTGCTTTTCGGTATATCGAACTCTGTACAGTAAGATTTCTGACGAAATTCTTAGTTTATCATTCTATCGTATCGCCAAATGGTATCCCACAATCATTTATGTTTGAGTTCCACTTAAGGTTATGTTGAGAATTTTGGTATTTCTCAAATCTCCAACGTTATTTCTTAACAATTCTTCAAGTGAAGAATCATAGGGTTCTTAACAAAAATGATATTTTTCTTTGTAAGAAAATAGTACTGTTTCACAACTTAGGTAAAAGACAGTTCTGAACTTGATTTTCTAATTTGTATTAAACATATTTTTGCGTAGGACCAATTTGGGTTTTTTTGGCTGAAGAAATTTTTATCTTTTTATTGCTACATATTACTTAGTCTTTAAAAAGTTTAAAATATAGCTTTTAACTTTGTATTTTAAAATTAGTTTAAGTTTCACTTTATTCTATATTTACCCCGGGTATGCTTTCCAATGGAAATTATTTTTCCAGGCTGGCACTTGCAAGATTGACTATGAATTTGTGAATTATGTTGCACACCAACTTGAAGAACTTAAATGTTTTCAAAAAAAAATCTAGTTTGCTTTCAAACATACTGACAGACGGACAGACAGGCGGCCATGGTGAAATCAACTCAGTTAGTCATCCCAATAATTTCGTTAAACTTTTTGATGAATCTAGCTTTTATGCATCTGGTACTTACGAACAGTGCACCCAACTTAATATACCATTTCTATGAAAAGTATTAAAAATAAAATGTCTCTACTAGTGAAGGTTTCCCCCAAAAATGGTTTTTGTAGAGTGAGAAGTTGAGGAAGGTGTTTACCAAGGTCTCGGTGAATACCTTTAAGGTCTTTCGGTACACAGTCGGGGTTAGTGATTTGTTTACAATAAGCTAGATGTCGTCAGTGAGAAGTCATTTGTCGTATAAAAGAAGTACAAAGGCATCAAGCAGACGTGAACTCGGTTACCTTGATCGACCTGAAGACACTCCGTTGTAGTTAGCGCTGATCACCCTGCTTTTGGTTTTTAAAATTCATTTACCAAAATTCGAAAGCTCTGAACGTGCTACTTAGTTGATGTTCTGTCATCATATTTAGAAGATTGAAATGTATCATGGACGTTGGAAGCCTAGAGCCAGACTTAGAACACCCCAAAAGTTGTCAATTTCAGGCAAAAGTATTTTTATGGAAACTTTACTATTTTCGTGTTCCAACGCTCTTTGCCTTTAAATTTTTTTTTATGTAAAGAGGAAGTGATTCATTCGTAAGCTCGCTTTGCCGTAGGGAAATGGCTTAGCTTGAAATCGTTACTGCTTATGGCATTGTTATTTTTTTAGCCGCAAAATCTCTATTTACAACTTACGAATGCTGCTACATAACCTCATTTAACAGAGTTGGGTTTGGTTCCTGAGTAGACGCCTAAAATGATGGTCTTGAAATTTTCTTTGAAGCTATCCGCACTTGTGTATTTCTATCTCCCCTTTCTTTCATTGGCAAAAGCCATTTAATTTCTTCGTCAAATCGCGACAGATCGTAGCGTGGAAGTGTATGAGATCTTTTTCCTGCCCTTCTTCTCGTTCTAATTGATATTTAGGGGCACGCAGAAATTATGTAGCGCAGATTCGGATGTGAATATCAATTTCAAGCATTTATTATTTCTGCTGATAAAGATGGTCATAGACAAGATCAGGGGTATTTACAATTATTTTTTTGGATTTGTTACGAGATTTTGAACTTTCTCAACTTCAAGCAGCTCGTTGATAGCAGCCGTTGAACACTTCTACAAAACGTTGACTGACAGCTTTTCTGCGTTAACAATCTCCCTACACTAACTCTGATTAAGCTAAGTTGTGAGGACTTAAAATATAATGTATGCAGATATTATTTAATATCGCATGTACTTCCTTACTTTTCATTTCAACGCTACTTGCCACATTGCGGCAAAGTACGAAAAGCATTAAATTATGCGTAGAGCAATTACGCAAATCGCTTTGATTGCAACAAAAATGGGGGCATTTTGCATCGAAATATTTGTAAGTCCAAATGCAATACTAGATTTGAAACTGTTGTTGTTATTGCTGCTGAAGCAAACATTGTTGCAATATGATGTAATGCAATTAAATGATGATTTAACATGGCAGCCAACAACATTTAACGAACCAAATCAGCCAAAATGTGAAAATATGTAAAGTAGCGGGCAAACATACATAAATGCAACAACAACAACAACAATACGTGTAGTTGCATACGAGTGCACAACAAGCAACATTAGCATAAATAACAGCATAATATGTTAACAGTGCAGTTACATGGCTTGTTCCTGCTTTTGTTGTTGTTGTTGTTGTTGTTGTTGTTTATTGAAAGCTGGATATACATACATAAGTGAAAAGGTTTAAAACGCCGGCGAATTTACAATGTCTGGGTGTTTACGGCAGCAAATGCAAATGCGAATGAAGCGTGTGGCAACCACCCGAGCAAACAACAACAACAACAACAACAATATCAGCTAGCAAGGTAAGCAGCGAAATAGCAGTAACGCGCCAAAAACTAACAACAACAGACACTAAGTAGCAATGCAACAACAACTAAAATTGTTTCAATAAATTGGGACAGCAATAAATACAACAACAAAATAACAGCAGCAAATTGCAGCTTCCGCAAAGCTAAAAATACAAACTTCTGCGCAACATGTGGGCAATAGACAAACTCAAAAAGCAACAGCCTCTCTGCTCCACCCCACACCGCTTGCATACAATTAGCTGAGCGACAGACAGAGAGGCAGTCTGACTGAGTGAGTGAGTGAGTGCGTGAGTGAGTGGTGCGACGTAATCTCTGATATTTACTAAGTAAAATGTGATCGAAAATTTGCAAAAAAAAATTTATTGCCGTAAATTTTAACGTTTATTTTTTTGTGCACTTTATTTTTTCTATGCCATTTGTTGTGATGCAAATGCGGCAAGCCATAGCAAACGTTCAGTCAACAATGATGCAGCTGTTGAACAATTTGTTGCCGCGATGCAGCAACCATGACCGAATGATATTACACGTTCGAATAGTAGTACACGGTCGCGCCCTGGTCCGCCACCCGCCTCCACACAGGAAGGTGTGCAATTTGGTACGTTTGGAGCGGCAATCAGGCAGACAGTAGCTGAGCGTAGTCCACAATAGCGACAAGTTCCAATACGGTAGCGATCGCGTTGGTGTAAATTGTTGCAACACATTACAATGCTTCGCTGGTTGACCACCGACGCGGCGCTTCACTACTGCTTAGCTAAATGACTAACTGTCTACCTACATTCATACATACTCGTACATAAATGGCTGTCTGTCTGTCTGGTTGACTGGTTGTGTGGCTGTGTGGCTATGTGGCTGGCAGCCATTCAACGCAGCAGCGTTACGGATGTCGCAAATCACCGAATCTCCCAATGCAGGAAATACTTTACATATGTTGCTATTTTGTTAGCGACTTCATGGCTGAGGAGTTATTTTAACGATTGCCTAAATGGCAGTTAAATTCGATGTGTAAAAAGTGCGAAGTTCCATGCTTGAGAAGCTTTTCGACCAAATATTTTTTCTATAATCTGGGGCGAATTTTCCTAAAAAATGGTGCGTACATTTTTCTGTAACCGATTACTGATATAAGTAGCTTCTCCATTGATGATTGAATTTTTTTTTAGATAGTTTATTCCTGTGTCTTACCTCTTACAACAATTCAACTTTCTCGACAAAGACACAACTTCTCGTGCGACTTTTGTCTTAACCACGGATGAGTCTAATCGACAACTGATTAATTGAATGACTGATAAATGGAGAATAAATTTGCATTAGGTTTTCAAAATAACTTGTATTATTTTTATTAATTTGGCGCTCATACTATTCAGTTCAGTGTTTGACGGAGCTTCTCCTTCCATCTGTGATGTGCGTCTTTATATAATACCACAAATGGAGGGACCTAAAGTTTTGTGCCGTCTCCGAACGGCAGATGTATTTTATGAGAAGCTTTAGAAAAAAACTTTTCTATAATTAAGATTTCACTTGCTCTGGCTAAGATTCGAGCCTCGAACTCGGCGGCTTATCGAATTATAGCACGCGCCGCTATCCACTCGACCACAGCGGCCACAAAAAAACGCTTAGGATTAATAAAAATCTCTTCGTTGTTCACAACTATTTGTACGACGAATAAAACTTAGTTCATTCTTCTGAAATTCTTTAAATGAAACAAGTATGGGAAAGTAAAATTCGGGCGTAACCAAATTTTATATACCCTCGAGATGTATTTTTGTATGGGCGGAGCCACGGTCATTTTTAAAAATTTCATAAGAACCCGATTTCTTTATTTCAAACCGCAGGAAATATTAAACTTTACCCAATTTATTCCAATACATACCGAAGAAACGAAGGTTTTTGAATTTTTCAAAATTTCCGTTATATGGAAGGTGGGCGTGGTCCGATTCCAAAACTTTTTGACGGCAATACTAGTGACATCAAGAACAATATGTTTACCAAAATTAGTGACCATACCTAGCACTGTTATTTAGATACAGACATATTACCATAAGTGGGCGTGGTAACGCCCATTTTTAAAAATTGTTTAAAAGTCCAAGTTACAATCGCTCTAAATAATAAATAATTAATTTTGTTCCGATGGATAACGAAAAAACGAAGTTTTTGCATTTTTAAAAACTTTCGTTATATGGAAGGTAGGCGTGGTTATGGTCCGATTTAAAAAAATGTATGCGATGATAACATCGATATCGAGGACAATATGTTCACCAAATGTAGTGACGATACTTAATACTGTTATTGCGATACTGAAATTTTTTCATAAGTAGGCGCCACCAATTTTCATAAATATTCATAAATATTCAGTTTCTTTGTTTCGCTCCAAATATCAAATTTCACTCAATTTGTTCTAATAGATATGGAAAAAACTTCGGTTTTATGGGAGGTGGGCGTGGTTATTGCCCGATTTTCAATACCAACCTACCCTGGCTACCCTGGACAAAGCGCAATCTATGTACCAAGTTTCATTAAGAAATCTCAGTTTTAATCAAGTTATCATAACCACAGACGGACGGACGGACAGATAATCAGGGCTAACTCGATTCCTCTTTTCCTTCTGATCATTTTGGTATATACATGTATGTCCATACTCATCTCGATTATTTGTGTACAAGTACGCTCGGGTATAAATATAAATATATATTGAATAATTAAAATTACTTCGACGATGACTGAAAATTTATTCTGAATATTTTAGCATCAAATCTTAGCAGATAGCCGTTTGTCAGGGCGTATGAGCGACGTGTTGACATGTTGAGATGAAATATCTAAAAGTTCGCAATCCAATATATTAATAGAAAAAAAAATGTAAATTTAAAACCGCGCTAAACTCGCTCAAACTTAAACTTACCTTAAGATATACATATGTATGTATATGTATGCACATACTGTACAATCACAATTTAATAGTAATATAAATAAATTTATGGAATAAATATCTTGAAATAATATAAGAACAATTACATTAGGACTAAAAAACCGACTTCTATTTTTATGAAGTCATAAGATTTAAGATTCATGATGATCTAATGATTCATATGGAAACATATCAGTATGATATTTATTAAAATCAATAGAGTTATAAATTAATAACCTCCAATTTTGTTTGAAATTTCGAAAATTCTTTTCAAATATTGAAGCAAAGAAAATGGATAGCTCTATGAGAAGATTGACATTTTTCGGAGCGGTAATGTGCTTTAGGTAGTTTCTTTAGGACCAAAATATATATTTTTACAAAATCGCCCAAGCGCCTTTTTAAGTCGCTCTGTTTCTGTGGATTACTTAATTAAATATTAGAGATTTACAGCTGTTAAATGCTTAACCTGCATTTCAATTTTAAAATCATAAAAAAAAAACAAATTACGTATGTTACTAATTGTATAATTTATTTATGCATAATTGGACTCTTCAGTCAATTATTCGATTAGTAACAAAAAACAACTTCCCGTACCAACAACAAACGCCAGTGTGTAAAATTCTTAAAACATTTCATAATTTTATAAATTAAGAAAAATAGCTAAAAATCTGAATTAACGATTGCCATTAATAATTTGGAAGTGTAAAGCTTTTGTTTAAAACGCCTCTTATACAATTAATAAAAAAGAAAAATTTTGCATGCAATTAATTTTACTTATTTTCTGAAATTGCAAATAATTTATTACTGCGTATTTCATAGACGTAGACGAAAATCAAAAAGTGATGAATATGAAGCATTGGGTGACAGGTGTAAAGTTGATAACTCCATTTCACTCGCAACAAAAATGGCTTTTATTATTCTGAGGAACCGCCATAAAACTTGGGTACAAATAAAAATGGATTGTTTAAAATCTGCTATCATAAGCGCTGGTATTTCTAGGAGGAGTAAAATATTTTTTTACTAAATTTAATTCACGTACAAAACATAGTAATTTAAAAAATGAAGTTACCATTTTTATATTCGATATCATAGTTTTGTTACTGGCGATTCACGGCTGAGCAAATAATTGGCGAATTGAAATTAATTTCGAGCATTTGTTATTTTTCAGTTAAAAATACTTGAATACACTTTTAGTGCAATCGAAAATAGACACGTTATTTTATAAATGTATTTGTGTGAATGTGTATTTGTATAGAATTCATTACGTTTATATGAAGTTAGCCAACTTTGTGCCGCAGCTAATGACATTGGCAAGGCCGTTCAGCAATGATTTGTTTTATGATCATATGTATGTATGTACGAGTATGTTTGTATGAATATATATTTGTATGTAAGTGTTACCGTAGATCTTTGACGTTTGATAAGAGCATTTGTTTTTGTGCTTTCGTTATATTTATGTGTAGGAGAGAGCAACTTTAACTTTATTTAACATTGCAGTTTTGATGAAATCATTTAATTTTAGTGTACATGACGCAATTTACGACGCAAGAAAGAGAGCGCTAAAATAAAAAAAAAACAAATAAAAATATAGAAAGATAATGAATCAGCGCATCAGTGTTCTAAACAAACAATTTGAAGGTGATAGTACTATCGTTTGAATTATGTTTGATATAGAGTTGGGAATGGGAGAGAAATGAGACTTCACCGAGTTTTATTGGCTAAAGAACTTGACTTCATACCCTGGCGATAAATACAAAATGCTTTCAAATATCACTAATAAAAACTTTCCTTTGAGCTCTCATAAGCATTGATAACTTTAAAATAACTTTTGCTTATATGGTACTAACGTTAAAATATCTAACGAGAAAATAAAAGTGTTGTGATTAACTCAGCAATTTTTGGCTCAGACTTGGCCAGGACGGTCAAGTTATGTTTGATCGCCTATTTTCCGATTCTACTTCACGGAGTGCGACAAATCAGTCCATTTGATCCCCACGGTCGCAGCCATTTAAAAGAGTATTAGAGCGAAGAGTTTCAGCAATAACGATTTAATACCAGATTACGGCTAACTTTAGCGTCCGGCGAACCAACATTGGAGTATAAATAGACCCAAACCGCGGTACGAAATTCAACGGACGGAGCGATGCCGTCTGGTAATATTCGCCCCAATACTTCGTCCAGTTGGTAAGAACCGCATTGATACTTTCATATTTCTTTCGTCACTTTTTTCGTAACATGCATAACCTAAATTTTTTGGTAAAAACTTGATACACATTTTTTTTTTTTCAAATCACTTTGTTCATATATGTATTTAAACAAAGTTCATTTGTACAATGGCAGCAGCTTCATTGAATTTCGTTGGATATACTGTCGTGTGTCTTAGTTTTATCAGCAAATTTTCGTTCAACGAATTTCGCTCAGCAATTTTATTTCGTCTTTGATTTTTTGTTATATATTCTTAAATTTAAACTTCAACGAAAATCGGTTAAAATGTAAAGGTTTGTTTACTCTCTGAGCAGAACGCACATAAACATTCTCACTATTTGCGTCAACTTTTATGCGCTGCATTGCTTCATCTCAGCGTTTGCAAATATATTTACTTTCTATGTAAATACAAAAGCTTCGTATGGTAAAAGGGTCAGTAATAATAGGCCACGAAGGCCACAGGTCTGGGGCAACTTCTCAACGTGTGACGAATCATGGCGTTGTTCTGACAGCAGGCGGACTTACGTCTCAAAAAAAAATTTTTTTTTACTTTGACAAAACCGATTTTGGCAGCGATAACGATATACAATTTATTTTTAAGTAAAACAATTAAGATAAAAATGCCAATCAACATCAAAACATGTGCATTTTTTTTAAATTTATTTAATTTATTTTTCTGTTGGCCTAGTAAATGTTAATTTTACAATTTTATTGAGCTCAAGGCCAGTTTATGGAAGATTTTGTGAAAAAACAAAAACAGTTTTTTAATGGTAGAAGTTATAGTATTATTTCGGAATTTACCACATTTCCTTATCAGATTTCTTTTTATTAAATTAATTAAATTTATTTTTCATAACCACTTCTTCCAGGCTTTGAACCCGGGAGCTCGGAGTTGCAGAGCCAATACGCTGCATATTGTGCTACGCTAGCCGAGTTGGCTGTTGTGTTTTGCATTTAAGGCGTGCTCATCCTTTATTTAATTGAATTATTAAAATCATACCGATGACGAAAACAATAATGCATGAAAATCAGGCCTAGAACTGTTCTAATTGTTTTTTTTTTTAATTAAAATTTAGTGTGACAAATTTTTTTTGCGAAGTTTATGAAACGCAGAAAAAATTAGCGCCCACTTCACTTAATGATTTCATTCGCGCTCAGATTGTTCTTTTTTGATTTAATCGCCGTAAAGTTAACAAAGCTTTGGCAGCTGATCGCACACCATTTGACATGAGTAACTGACAGTGAGAAGAAAAAAAAAAACGCAATACGCAAGAGTGTGGCTGGCATCAATTATTTGTTTGGGGTTTTTGTGCTTGCATAATTAAATAATTTAATTAAAAATGTCACTGATTACGAAAATACAATTTTTTTTTGCAAATATACATTTTTTACTTTACTTTTTGGTAATACAAATACTTGCTGTGCATGTTATATTTTTTAATGGATTTGCATGTATCTACATACTACATACATATGTATATGTATTGTACATAATAATTGTCTTTTTTTGTGTGCAAAAATTAGTGTTCCACTTCCTTACTTCATTTTCATATGGACTTTATTTGATTAACAATTTCGTTAAGGTCTTTTAGTTTTGGTGTTTGTTTTTTGAATAACACAAAAAACCAGTACATAAAGTAGCAGTTACATACATACATACATACATAATATATATTTATCATGTGTCAATCTACAAGTTTTCTAATAATTCATGCACGTGGTAGATTACCATTTACGGTTGTTAAACAAACCAAATAGCCAAAAGTTATTAGAAAAGAAAGCTTTATGTAATCAAATGGGTTTTCAAACTTTTAATCGCCGTGTAATAACAAATACAAAATGAGAGTGTAAAATTAAGGTGAGCAGTAAAACAACAACGCACAATACATACATACATAAATACATACTTTTTTATTACATTAATTTCAATAACGTAAGAGTTTTCATACACTTACTCCCTTGCATAACAAAGAAAACCCAAAAATGAAGTTGAATTATAAACAGAATGAAATTTCGTTGTACAACAGTTCGCTGATAGAACTAAGTCACTTTGAAGTACTATAGTTATGAGATTCCACACAATGAAAGCGACGACGAAGTTCGTCTAATGAAATTTGGTGAGAATATATTTGCTTTTAATTTTGACGTTGCCGCCAATCTACGAAATCCGTTTTCATTAAAAAAAAAAAAAACAAGGTTGTTGCTGTCAGTGAATAAAAGTGAAAAAATCAGAAACATAATAGCAGAGATAAGTAGGACGCTCCTATGCGTATTTCATTTCGGTTCTGGTTTACTGGGCGACGTGTGACGGTGCATATCGCCCCGACGGTCTTACTTCGGACTAAGTAATTTTAGTATCGCAGTCGCTTGAAAAATTTCACAGATGTTTTGAAATTATAACATCTGGTATTGTAACTGGATTAAAACTAAAACTTATTAAAAAGTATTATTCCAAAATTATAATTACTTTTGAGAACAACAAATCATTTACAATTGCAATGTAAAAATTGTTTTTGTTTTCAGATATCTTTTTTATTTATCATTGAAGCCCATAATTTAAAATGAGATCATATATTTTTTATATAAACATTTAAAGTAACTGTTAATTTCTTCTACTTCGCGTTCTATATTTGTGCCAAAATGTGTGGAAATTAGGGAATTAATTCCTGGAATTTTGTACTACGGCCTCTCTTAGGAAAATAGCCTCATTTATAATTTTATAAAAAAAATCTGTTGTCATAAGTAGATATTGGATTTTTATAAAGAAATATGGATAGTCTATAGAAAGCTACACAGTTGTAGAGAAAATGGCATTTTTCATTATCATTCTCCAGACAGGAGGTGCCGATAATGATACCAGTCCCGAACATTTGCTTCCTCCGTATTCAGTCCCGTCAAAGCTCAGTTATCGTTCTTTCACGGTTTGAAAAGGAATTTAGCCAATGCCACGACCGGTCGCTCAGAAAACATTTGCTTGCTTTGCAGGAGTCCGTATTGTACCAGCTATAACTTCGCTGATATATATACCTAACAGTTTCTGCTATTATTAGTTTTACTGTCAGCGGAGATAGCAATGCGACATTGAGATCTAAAAGATTAAAGAATTTTCTTTTACTTCAACTTTCTACATTCAACTTAGTATCGCACCTAAATCTCTTCAAGCTATCCCGCCATCCATTATCAGATATTCGCCCATGATTTTTTGCCCTTATTCATCGCGGGCACGTCTCCAGGTCTTGTTTTGTAGTTTCTTTTTTCTTTCCTCGAGAATCTGCAATGATCTTGCGAATATATTCCTCCTTTAGAATTTCTGTCAACAGTTAGTCAGACCAAGAGAGTTTAGCTTATCAAGACAATCCATCATCAGCTTTGAGGTTGCCTGGTGTGATTTGAAAGCATTGATAGCCGCTTGGCTGTCCGATAGGATTGCAATGTTCCGTCCCCGTCCACACATCTTTCTACGTTATATATTTCTGCCTGGAAGAATGACATCTCTGTCCCCATGAATTCCGTTCTACGAGGTGTCTGTGTACCAGGTAATCATGCGTTGAATTGTTTTGTAGGTTTCGGAAAACTCACCCAATTTTTTTGCTGCTCAATTCAGTTTTGAATATTTGACTTGACTTGGATTTCATAGTATCCCTTGGTAATGCTATTTTGGGGTATCGTTCGTCTCCCACTCAGATACCGCTTCGTCCCGATATTGGTACCGGACATCGGCAAGATGGCCCCCTTCACTTGGGTTTGAATATGTAAGTGAAGAAGTTTTAGATCTTTTAAGATTTTCAATGCTGCCGTTGGACAGCATTTGCAGCTTACTAAATATTTCAATGGCGCCTTGCTGGTAAGTTCGATCTATCAAACCATCAGCTGAGGTCATCGGTTTAAGAATATTTCATTTTTCAATGAAGTTTTGTCGAAACCTGCAGTGCCTTTTGTACAACTTGGCTATCACTGAAGAAATTAGTTTGATATCCACGCCACCTTTCACTGACTATCCAGTCTGATAGAGTAAAGTAGCTTATGCAGATCGGGTTCAATATTCGATGATAATCACCGAAATATTAGCTACAACTTTTGTTGCTTTCAAAATAAGATCTTCCAATCAAAACTTAATTTTTTATTCATACATATATTTCTTTTGCAGATGGTCCAGCACAGTTTTTTTTCAATTAATTCATATCTCTGCATACGTGTACACACACATACATACGTTTGTCCTACAAATCTCATTGAGGTGTGTCGTTTAATTAAAATGAAAAGTCAAATATATGTTTGTAAGTACTTTCCCTTTGATAGTTTTCTTTTAAGAAATTAATGTGAGCGACGCGCCGACAATAAATCATTGGGAAACCCTACTCAGTTAAAAGTTAATCAGAGCGAATGGATATCGAATAAACTTTATAACACTATAACAACAACAATCATTATATTCGGATATATGTATATCTATGTACATATGTACTCTATGGTTCAATGGTCAGCTCCTCATTCCCTATTATACGCTTCGAAGTGAGACACCCATAAATGCCCACATTTGTATGTCTGTATGCACAAACATTCCCTTGGCTTGAATCAGTTTAGTTGATTGTATGTAGTTCATTAATTAAATTAAAGGGCATAAGCGTAGTGAATTAGCCCTAAATACCGTGTCGTTTATTAACTCTAGGCTTGTATGTTTGAGGCGTTTGTGGCAGCGAAAGGTGTGTCTACATTTTGGTTGCCTACCAGATTTTGATAAATCAGACTGGGTTGGTTGTCGTTTTGAAAAATTACATTTTAAATGCAGCTAAATTTTTGATTATAGCATATTATAAAGCTTTTGGGCAAAATTTAATTACTTTTTAATAAATTTCGCTTTAAATTGCATGCAATGAAAATGTTCACAAATCTATCATTTTCTCATAAAAATAATCAACGAATTTTCGTTTTTACTACCACCAGGTGTGTCGATTTTGTCATAGCAAGTCATTACTAAATTTCCATATCAATTAAATTAACATGTTGCATAGTTTTGTTTTAGTGCATGATTAATCCATTATTATTTTCTATATACATTTGTATACATGCATATGTATACTAAATACTTTTTGTCAATCGGCAAACAAAAAGTACATTAATTTAATTTGCGGTAAAGTGCAATTAACAAATATATCAGTACCAAATGGAGGTTAGGTACTGCCAAAGACAAAACGCGCACAGACAATCAAAAAGGCTCACAAAATATATAAACAAAAAAAACTACAGAAAAAATATAGTCAAAATATTTCACTTTAAAGCTTACTTATCCCAGTTGATTATGCTTTTAAAAATATTTTGTAGGCTGATTGAAGTGGTATTTACGAATTTAAAAAAAGTCAGTTGATGGTATTGTAATTTTGTGCTTTAATCAAAATCCGTTCAAAACTTTTTACTTGCTTTTTTTTTTAATTTTCGCCGAAAACAAGGCAGAAAGTCAATAGGTACTTTAAAATTGATATCTCGTATGAAGTCGAATTGAATAAAATATATTTTTATATACTTGTGGAAAATAACACTTGTAAACAAAGGAGTCTTTTAAAAAAATGAAAGTGTTAGAGAAATTTAATTTTCCCAATACGCTGTACTCTTCCTTTCGCCTTTTTTAAGATGAATTAGCAAGTTAAAAATATTTTTTTAGTAGCAAAAGGTCTTCTCTTGAATGCCGCCATCGGATAAACAGAAATAAAGTTGCGAACAACTATAATATTCAAGTTATCAAAAATGGGGTTCTGCATGCTATACCCAGAAAGTTTGTTCTAATTCCAGAGTAAACTTATTTTTTCTGCCTCATTAGACGCTCATACTGAATTTGTACTCAAATTTTAGATACTAAAAAAACTGTAAATAATTGTATTTGTGTTTTAAAATTTATTTAATATCACCATAATTCTTCCTTTTTGCTTGGCTTTCGCATATTTCTCAAAAAAATATAACCTTTATTTGTACAAAAAAAAACAGTTTTTACTATAAAATATCATAAATTGCATTTGACGATGAATCATATAAGGATCCAACGAATTAAAAGTTTAAATATGTATATTTCTTTTCATATTAATTAAAAAATATGTCTAAAAACTCACCCAATCGTTAAAGCCCAGTTTGGCCAACTCCTGTTTGGATGTTTGTGAATCGGCTTCCAGATGAAGATTGTCGGCGCCTTAGTTGAATGTAGCAAAAAAAAAAGGTGATCTCATTAATAGATTTTTTTTGAATAAAATTGTAAAATGTAAAAGGCACAAACTAACAAGGCCCCACGTGTGAAAAACTTTTTTAAATATCTTTTGAAAAATTTATAAATTTCCTACACTCACCGTCAGTCAAGACCTGCTGCAGAAATATTCGCAACTCGATTGCTTCTGTAACTAGCGCCCGACAGACTGCCTTATAATGGTCCTCAGGTACAGTGGGTTTGACATGATTTTTGCAGGCCTGTAAAATAATGAATGCAAACACAAAGTGAGTATCGGAAAATTTAAATAAATTGTTTAATAAGTGTATGTATGATAAGAAAAAAAATTGTAAAAAATAAGTAGAGTGTGAAATCATTGTACATACATATAATAAAATTGAAAAAATATATATTTATGCATATATGTATGTATGTATGTATGTAAGCTATACATATAAATATAACTTGTTAGTATATGATATACATATGTTCGTACGAAGGTATTGCTTCACTTGAGCAGCTCCCCTGATTGTCAAGTGCCAAACACTTGTTTACATCATTCGTTGAGTGTGTGATAGACTTGGAAAAAAAAAAACAAAATAAAAACACAAAAACATAACGACAAATCTCACACTTGAATTCAACTACGTTTGGATCATTAAGGCGCCTCATTATCCATATAAGCATAAAGTATGACTGTATCGGAGCTAAAAACCTTAAGATTAAATTTTCATCTTGAAAGTAATCAACTTTATTTAAACTTTTGTGTACCAAAAAGAAAGAGCGCTCTTTGATTACTTGATTGTTGTTTTTTCCAAATAAAATCTTTCGAAAACTGGCCTCGAGCTCAATAAAATTGTCAATTTTTAATTAAAATAATAAAAGTACTTTTCATAATATTTCTACTTAATCAAATTTATTTATTAAGTTTTGTGGCAACCCTATCAAATTGTTATTTTAAACTGTTGTAGATATTCAATATATATAAAATTATTTGAAAAAAGTTTTTATTATCCTTTTGTTTGATAACAATATTGAACTAGAATACTTTATTTACTTATTTATTATTATTAAAATACTTTGCACTCTTATCCAATTTATATCTATACAATTTGTAGATATTAAGACTTCCTGAACCAAAGTATTCGAAAATATCTTTCTTTGCATTTGTGTAGCAAAAAGTTGAAGCCAAAACGATTAAGAATTCCATTTTCAAACAATCAGCAGTAATTGATGCACAAAAATATCGAAACCAAATACTCAAATGTGCTCACTACAATAGTTCGAAGTTGATTCATTGCTTTTTGAGCTATCAATGAGAAAATTAACCGGGACGTCAAAACTTGATGATTATAAACAAAAAATTATTTGTATCTATTGAAGTTAACGAATCTGATTTACGTATGAAATTTGCATCGACAAAACTATGCCAAAAAACTAAGTTATGACAACACTGTCTGAAACGTTTCAAACGAAAGTAGAAATTGAGTTAACAACTCGAAAGAGTTCGGACATTTTATCAGTTGCGCTCCCATGCCAAACTTGAAGAGAAACCGAACAACCAAGGCGAATTCATAAAGGTGGCAGCAAATGTTTAAGAAAAAAAATACACGTATTTTGCTGTTGCTTTCGATACAGCGAATGTCAAAACAGACCAACAAAGAAATTATTTTGACATTTGCTGTACCACGGCGATAGAAAAATCAAATCAATCAGCTACTTACTAAGGTCACCTTACTAAATTCGCCTTAGCATGAACAATGAGTTACATAGAATAAAAGTTTTGAACTTAAACGATTAAAGCGGCGTTAAATTAGCTAATTGTTTTCGTGTATTTGAAGTGTACAAAATTTACTAATTGTCTAAATTAAACACTGTCTAATAGCCGCATAAGACACCTTTACGATTCGCTTGGAAAATACGCAAATATTTTGGTGATACACTTTAATGTGTTTTTTATGTAAGCGATTATGTATACACATTCATTTGTTTTTAAATAAAACTACATAAAAGTTGTTGCATAGTTGGAAAATTTTAACGCCTAGTTGTTATCTGATAGCCTAGAAAAAAAAACGAAGTCGCAAAACAAGCAGCAAACTTGCACAATTATCAGCAGCGCGCGAAAAAAATGTTATGGAAAATGCCAGCGAAGTGTGAAAACTCATCAAAAGGAAAATTGTTATGGTTTTCATTTATACATCTGTATTTTGTCATATCGACTAAGTAGTATCTATGGAGTGCAATTGAGTCATCGCTTGGCGTTGCGCTTGACCGCCGTTGCAGGCACCTTCGCTTCGTCGCATTTTGCTTTTGCATAAATATTTTGCTTTGCACTATTGCACCACACACATACATACAAACAAACAAACGTACATACATAGCTTATAAGCCAGCTAAGCGTTTGGCAAATCATTTTGCAACTCTTTAACATTTATTTTCCTTTGCATTTTGCACATTTCTTGCTGCAATTTAATTCTTTATTCTGTGCCATGGATCACCTTTAGTGCTTAGTCGCTTAGTCGACTGTCACGTGCAGCAGACCACCGATTGCATTCTCTTACGAATAATCACACGCTTCAATGTCAATAATGTCTTTTCACTCCCCTAACCCCTTGCTGCAAATCACACGCTTACCAATCGCTCCTTTTGTAGCGCACTTTTCCTCTATCGAACGTTTGTCTGTTTGTTGGCATTTGTCGCACTTGCCACACAGACAGCGCACAGCGCGCATTGAAGAAGAAGAAGAGCTTGAAATAAAATAAAAACAATTCTAAATGTTCGTTTGAATGTGTAAATTATTGCTGTCATTTGTGGTGAAGACGCAAAGCGGCGCAAGAGAGGTTTCATGGCGTTGGCGACGATGTAGGAGATTGCGAGGCTGCTGGCGAGTCGGTTATGCAACCTTGTTTATGGTGATTTGATATCTGGGATACATACATACGTACATATAGTATTGCTGCCGCTATGCTATATCCGCTATAGTACACAAACATACAAACATATTCATTTGTACATTCGTAGATATGCATAAATATTTAACTATGTACAAAAGCACATGAGTATGCAGCAGTGTCTAACCAGTCGCTCGGCCGCAAAAATTGTATTGTACAAGCGGATTATGCCCGAACTGGTTATTAATATGGCGAGTTATTAGACGCATTGGGTATTTGAAATATTTATTACCGTTAAATTGCGAGGAAAAATAGCAACGAACATGGCGGTTAGGCTGCGCTCGCTTTTCATGCATAAATATAAATACATACTCGTACATACATACATATGTACATATAAATCATTAGAGTAAATATGCATTTTTATGGTTGCAGCGTTGTATGTTGAAATTCGAATTTTTTATAGACCAAAAGGTATGCAAATATCTACATTTTTCGAACAGACAATTTTTTCAAGTTATTCAAAAGCTCAAAATTTGTAAAGAATTTTTGTGATGTTTTAGATCAAGGTGAATTCAATAAGGTGGCGCTAACCGCTTATAAGTAAAAAACTTACACGTATGTACATATGTATGTGGATTGTTTTCATGATTCAATAATTAAAGGTTTGGTAACTAAGCAGCTAACTCCCTCACTTTTTGTCAAACGACTCCTTTAGCATCCAAACCGTGTTGCTTCTTAAAAATACAAAAATAGTACCAAGTAACCTGAAAACTTTTTAATACCAAAAACTAACAGGCAACACTTTTTATTTTTTTTTTGTCCGCGTAAACGGTAAGCTCAAATCCGGCTTTAAAAGACAGCCTTTTTCCAAATTACAAGACTGACCGCGTATCGTAAATATTTCATGTAAATGTGTATAAATGAGGCCCTTTTCCATTCGCACGCATATAAGTTCGATGTGACGGAGTGGAAAGTTTTGTAATTTCTAGAAGGAATAGTTTTAATTAAATTTAAAATAATGTGACATAATGTGATAATCATTCAAAAATATGAATTTGTAAGAACTAAATTTTTGAGTTATGAAGTTTGATTAATTTTTCTTATAATATATAAAGATTCGGTTGGCAAAAATCCTTGGACTGAACCCTCCGCGAGGGTGCCGACTGGAAATGAGCACTACAGAGCAATCCTGTACGATGTCGGGAAGGTGCCCAGCTAAGATCAGGGATCAGTTTCATGTGCTTATGTCTCTGCTATGTGGAAATGGTTCTTGATCGTGGTGTCTCGTACGGCGCCCTCTGGGAACCGGGCCGCACCCAGTTGTATTCAGGCCTTACCCGGGTAATGCGGACCTCTGCCTGGGGTGGACGAATCCCTTTCTCCGCTACTCGTGGGATCAAGTATAGATAAACCAACGAAAACAAATAACAACGAGACCAGCACTCGCAAATTGTCGGAAGGGCAGTCGCCCAGATTCTCTTTCTTAAATTTCGAATTATTATGGTTTTCGCCGTCCAGGAGTTCGTCGGGAGGGAACGTTTAGTTTTATTTCGTCAAGAAGAGATGGGCTATAGATGATCAATGGAAATTATTTGCCGTTTAGTTCATGGGGCAAATAAATTGAAAATTGAAAATTTATTTTCTGGTCAAAAATTAGGAAAAAAAAATTTACCAATAAGTACATAATTATGTTTTGTAAGCGTAGCTATCGATTTCTTAATTCAAATGAAATACCTTCGAATTTTCTGGTTAAAAAAATCTATAACATTTTATTACTAATTATTTACTTTTTAAGAAAGGGAAAAAAATTCTAACCCGTTTTCTATACTACGTAAAACAACCCTTTATAAGGGAGTGTCCAAATTCGAATGTCATTATTCACCTAACCTTTTATAATTGAATCATGGTTTGTTTTTGCTTTTTGGTGAACATCTTGTCAAATATCATTAGACATTTACATATGTATATCGGCAGCCAATCAGACCGAAGCCGTTGACATTGTCTTCACCAAAGCTAAGAAACTAGTTGGCGCCGCAACGCAATCATATTTAATTCGCCTAAGTTCGGATCATGATACAAATATTTTTAGATGTTCTAGTTTCTTGACAAAAACAGTGTTTGACGGCAGACGCCCAATATTGTCACTACTTTGAAATATTTATTGGACATTTTAATTTTAATTTCAATTTGATTTTATTTCAAACACAAATCGTGAAAGTTTTATGTCTGTATGTACTAGCTGACCGGTCAAAATCACTGTAAATCTAGTAAACATTAATTAGTTTTGAAAGAGAAAAAAAAATTGTATTAACCAATTTATAAATAAAAAATTCACAATTAGAAAAGGAAAATATATGTAGACGTGCACTTTTTAATGCATGTCTTTTAAATTAACAGTCAATTCAATTACTTACTTAAAACTTGTATAGTTAAAAAAATTATTGGAATTGACTTGAAAATTGTTCGTAAAGGATCACTTCTATCGTCTAACGTATATTATATTTAGTGTTATTTAGTGTATTTCGAGTATTTTTTTATTTTTTACCTATATTTCACAATATTTCACAATATTTCTCTTTTTAAATGATTTCATAAAATTTTCCGGACACTGACAATCAGAATAATTTATGCGTGTAACATTGAAATTATAAACGTTACTATGACGATTGATACACAAACAATAATAGTAATGGCCGAAAACTGTGGTGAGAGCGAAACGGCTTATTGTTTGAGAGAGATCTCATCCCTTCTCCGTGCTGTTTACTGGGGCAGAAGTGACACCGGTAGATTTAGGGTTGTATGTATTTTTTATGACGAATCATACAAAAATAAAAATTAAAAATTTTGTGCAAAAAAATAAAAAAAATTGTTTGAGGTGGACCACCCTTATCGCTTAAGAGTATAAAAAAAAAATAACAACCTATTCTTAGACCTACCGAATATATATGTATGTATATAAAATTTCATCAAAATCGGTCGATAGGTAGTCAGATTAACGTGTATTTAATAAGTTCTAACATATTTGTCAAAAAACGGTCTAAAGGAGTTAAAATCAAGGCTGTTAATATTTTGTTGAAATTACTTGAGGCAATTTTTTGACAGGCGATAATTCCTGGGAAAGTTGACTTGCAGATTTTCAGATTTTTGAATCGCCTCATATAAAAGTATCTCTGCACATACCACGTAAAGTTTAAATAATGCATTAATAATATTTATCACATCCAGAGCAATTTTGTAATTGAATCCAATCTTCCGTGTCGGTTTAGGACATGCTTTGCATAAATGTGCATTGCCATTGACACTGAAGCAATATGCTATTATAATTCAGCTTGAACGACTTGATTTAGAAAAAACCTAAATAGAAACATTTCCAATAAATAATAACATATAAAGATAAAAAATTCAAACTTCTAAAATAAAAATGCGTGCGATACTTCTCGGTTCATAAGACTATGTCATAGACTTTTAATGTTCTTTCAATAACAAACAAATAAATTTGTAAGAAAATAGAATTTTGTCTATATTTGATTATTTCAAATATTATTTTTGTGTCATTTGTTTTTTTTTTTGACGCAATACGAAGTGAGAGAAAAAAATAAATGTTTGCCAGTGACGCAGCGCTTTTAGACACCCTGTTTGTTTGTTGTGTTGTGTTGTGATTGAGTGCAATAAATAATTGTAATTATTACAAGATTTATTTATTAAAATTGATTTCAAATTAGCAAAAAGTGTTTATGTAACAAGGTTTTTTCATTGGAAAGTCACTCATTTCTTTTCTCAAAATCAATTACAAATACCCGGTTGCCTGATGGCGTGATCTGTAGTAATTGGTTCATGGAGTGAAACTATCTCTAAAAATTATTGTATTACGGTTTAGATTTTTGAGTTTGCTACTGAATTATTTTGTGTATGAATTTTTTCGCTTATACGCGCGTGCGCTTTAATTTGATGCTGTAATTGCAAGAAGCAGTTCAACGAATCGATGAAGTTGAGAAGCCAAAAAATCAAAAAAAAAAAAAAACGTTTGCCTTCCCTGCAAGAAGCAGAGTAGTCGCATTTTGTGGCTTGGTTTTGGGTTTTGCTCGTCAAAGCAACTTTCAGAAAAGTCGTTATGAATATTCTTCACAGGTATTTGTTCTAAAAGTATTTTCATTGCAAGAACTTCTAAGGATATTCTCATTTTGCTAGCAGCTTTTTATTCTAAGCCAGCTTCATTTCCTAGCCTTTTTTAGTACTAAATCTGCCTCTTCCTGTCAATAACGATTTTTCGTTTAATCCATAAATAAATATTATGAAAAACTAGTCAAACAGCGAAATATTGCCAATAAGTGTGTCAACCACTCTATTTACTCGTTATTTTAAGTTTTTTGAGTTCCAAAAAAAGAGAAAAAAAAATCAACAAAAGGCAGACAGCACAGATTATTTTTTCATATTTGTTATGAACACCTTTCACCTTTGTATTCCTTTCAACGACGACCATTTATTTATTTGGCGCTGGTCCAATCAGCCGCTTCAAACTATTCTTAAAGCAGAATACAAAAAAAAATTGCCAGCGTTTTTGCATAATTTTGCTGCTAAGTCGTAGCTATTGCACTCACACACAGTTGCATACAAATGCATACAAATGTTGTATTTGCACAACACATTTACGGCCAATGTTTTGGTGTTGGTGGTCATTTCTAACCACCTTTTGTGGTATGTTGCATTTTGTGGCATGTTGCACGTTTTCCATTACGGTTAGTCTATGACAGCATGTGCCACATGTTGGTGCACATGTTGAACGCTTTGGCTCGCCGCGCAACATACACACACACATACATACATACATAAATATACTCGTTTACATACATACATACATTCGAGTAGATACATAGTTGGACTTATTGCATTGCAAGTGCAGAAGCAGCAGCAGAAGCTGTAGCAATAACGACGATGGCAATAACAAAAGCAACAGTAATAGCAACAACAGCAGCCACCCGGATTGCCAGCAATGCGCCGAGTTGCCGCCAACGTTGTTTGGGTTGAGCCGTCCATTTTTATGACCGGCCAATTCACTGCCTGCCGCTGACGGGCATTAGAATATTGGCCATTTGTTTATAACGCACTGACAGCTGACGTATTTTATTGACCCATTGTTGTGACAGACATACAATCCGAGTTTGTATGTGTGTGCAAATAAATTTGTAGGTAACTTTATGGAAAATATTGCATGTGCGGTAGAAATATATCTACATATGTATGTATGTGTGTATGCAAGTATGGAAAGACGTGAGTAATACTTACCTAACAAAAACGAAAATCCAATATAACTAAAATATATTTCTGTCATTTCAAGTTGTTCGAGTATAATTAAAATTGCATTCAAATCCCTAAAATTTAGAACAAGAATAGTATGTACGTACGTGGACGGTTTGATAAGTCGGTGATGTTTTGAATTAAATATATTTTTTTTTGGCAAAAAACAGTTCTAAACATAACTTTCTTTTAATTCTATAGACTTAGTCCAGCGTTTTTAAAATTTTTTTTATTCCTTCCAAATATTAGCTTTTCTCAAGGCTCTAAAACTAGACATTTGTCTTTGTGATGATCTTTTCATTTGACCCAAACCACTTACGCGACTGCTTTTAGGCGATCTGAATATTCGGCATCACTTTTGCTGATATGACCACAACGGAACTTAATAAACCACTTCTTTACGATTGTAATTGATGGTGCAGAGTTCCCATTGCATTTGATAAGCCTTTCCTTGCTTTCGGTGATGATTTCTTTACGCAAAAAATAAAAATTAATCAGCACACGAAATACACTTTTTCCATTTTTATTAAAAGTCAAAAGGTTATTTGCTTTAATGGCTGTCGAGCATAAACTAAATGACGCAGCTTGCTCAAAATTTGACAGAAATCTATGAATGGATGGCAGTTAAGCGCAGCAGTGATGAATTTAAAGTTTCTGCGCGTTAAATTCAAAAGGGTCATTGACTTATCAAACCACCCCCGTAACTTTAAACTACAACCATTTCCTAGGGTATTTCAAAAATGTGTTTCATATATGCAAAGATAAACAGTAAGCCGTTTAAAGTAAAATATGCGTAAGTCAAAAAAGTTGTTTTGTCAAAAGTTCACAGATTGTATTACTCAACAAATTAATATTTCTAACATTTTGATTAAGCACAAGTCAAAATAAATAATAAACCAAAGAGTAAGAAAAATTATTGCGTAAATATAAATTTTTGTAAAAGAAAAATTTAATTAATTATGACTATTTTTTATTGAGCGAAAAATGAAAGTAATCAACAAAATTTTTCATATTAATGATTTTTTTTGGAAAAATGAAATTCATTTATTTACTTTAATTTTATTTTATTTCGGGTAATGCGATTTATTAGTAAAAATTTCAACTAATCATTACACAAAAAGTATTTAAAAAAATTATCACATTTATTAAATAATGCAATTTAAGTAAATCAGAAACTAATTTGTTTCTATAATATATTTCATTATTAATCTAAATTCTTAAGAATTCTATTTTAAACTTAAATAGTTCCATTTGAAGATTTTCTTAATTCGGCACTAATCCTAGTGTGACCTTTTAAATATTTTTTTTTTCATTAAGTTATTCACATTAAGACTTTGTGATTATGAAATGAAACTTTTACGAAAAATCTCCAATAATCAAAAGCCCATTTAATCGACTAATCGTAACTAATTTAGTCGAATAACAAACAAATTTAATTTTATTTGAATTCTGAAAAATCTTCTTTTTTTTAGTTTTTTTTTACAGAATGCAGATAGCAAAAAATTTAAAATCAAAATAAATAAAAAAAGTTTCGCAGGACTGAATGAAATGATGAAAATAAAATTGTGGGTGATTATGATTCATATTTTTATATCTTTTTAATATTTTGATATTGAACTTCATTTCAGACCCAAAAATTCTGTGTATGACATACTCGTACCAAATAGCTGCGCTTTTTGAATTATGGAGTTACCTGATCTTTAAAAATTTAGTTTGAGAAGTGAATCTATATTTACAGTCGGTTTTACCAGCGATTTCAATGGAACTTAAATTTTTATATTCTGTCAGTTTCCATATAAAATTAAAAAAAATCAAAATCACTTTACATTTAAATTGCTGGCTGTTAAAGTGCGCAAACATTTAAATTCTAACTGAGAAAACAGTCCTTAAGTTTCTATTTCTTTCCAATAATTATTTTCTAAGCATGACTTCTCTTCTCTGCTTACTTTATTCTCCTCTTCACTGCACCCCGTAATTTCTTATCTTACCAAAACTGATTAACCTAGTTTTATTTATTTTATTTTTTGTTATTGGCCCGCAATTTGTCATTAGGGCATCTCGCTGCTTCAATTTATTCCCACACTACTTTGGGACACATTTTGCATTTATTCAATTAGATACAAGCTACACTCGGCAAAATTGTTTGTTTTTTGCCACTGCGATCGCTTGCCGCCATGGCTTATGGCGCAATACCTGCTGTAGAATTTTGAGTGGCTGCATCGAGTGTCCACTGAAGTGGATTAAGGTGTGCCCCTTGATTTGATTTAATTTTTTTTATTTCGTATTTTGTATTTTGTTTGGCATATTTTATTACTACACTTTGGCATTTACACTTTGGTGAATTGACAATCAGATTAGGTAAGTTTAGGGCCACTAGGCCAATTGAGTGGCGACGCAATTATTTGTGTTGCAACAAACTTATTTTTCCGTAATTTATTTAAGGGTCCCAACGATAGTCATGACAGCTTAATTGAAAAGCAATGGAGCGAGTAATAGAATTAAAAAAAAAGATTACATAAATCTTGATATTAAAAAATTGACTTCAATCAAACTTGCGAATTTCGGAGACAAAGCTGTTTTCATTTAATTATTGACATTTATTGAATTACATTCTTTTAAATTGTTTCTCTTCAGATTTGCTCGAAGACTGGTGGGAATTTCCAAACTTAAACAAAAAAAAAAACAATCAGAATGGTTTTTTTGTTTTTTTCAAGTTTCTTTCGCGAGCAAAATTGTTTGCTGGCAAAGTGCAATACTATCTTTGTGTTCAACTACTTATGGCATATT